>JANJGN010000065.1:1200000-1615000 GCA_026770705.1 Isurus oxyrinchus
GAGACATCAAGGAAGAATGGGAATTGTCACTGATGGACCACGTGAAAATGATGGAGGGGTAGAAATTGGGAGCAAATTTAAACACTTTTTTCAGATCCAGACGAGAGCATGAAGTGGCACCAAAACAGTCATCAATGCACCGGAGAAAGAATTGTGGGAGGTGGCCGGCGTAGCACTGGAACAAACAATGTTTCACACCCAATAAAGAGACAGGCCTAAATGGGACCAATGAAGGTGCCCACAGCCACACCTTTTATTTAAAGGAAGTGAGATGAGATTAAGGCGAAATTGTTCAGTGTGAGAACAAGCCAGATGGAGGAGAGTAATCGGGGATGGGAATTGTTCGGGCTTCTGTTTGAAGAAGAAGCAGAGAGCCGTCAGACCATCCCGGTGGGGATGTAGAGGCATTGGACGCCCATGGTGAAGAGGAAGTGGTTGGTGCCCGGGAACTAGAAATTCTTTATATGATGTAGGGTGTGAGAGGAATCGCAGATGTAGGTGGTGGGGTGATACTGGACAAGGGGACAGAAAATGGAGTCAAGATAGCAAGAAATAAGTTCGGTGGGGCAGGAACAGGCTGACACGATTGGCTGCTGGGACAGTTCTGTTTGTGGATTTTGGGCAGGAGGTAGAAATGGGCTTTCCAAGTTTGGGAGGCTACGAGGTTGGCAGCTGTGGAAGGCAGATTTCCAGAGGTGATGCGGCCAGTGACAGTCCTGGAAACAATGGCGTGATGTTCAGTGGTGGGGTCATGGTCCAGGGGCAAGTAGGAGGAAGTTTCTGCGAGTTAACGCTCAGCCTCTGCGAGAAAGAGGACAGTGCCTGAGAACAACAGCACCACCCTTGTCTGCAGGTTTGATGATAATGTCAGGGTTGGACCTGAGAGAATGGAGTACAGCAAGTTCAGAGAGAGGCACGTTAGAGTGGGTGAGAGGAGCAGAGAAATTGAGATGACTGATGTCATGCCGACTGGTCTCAATGAAAAGATCAAGAACCCAGAGGGAGGGGTTCAGGTTGAGGGAGAATATTGGAGGTGGGTAAAAGGTTCCACTGAACGTGGAGAGGACTCCTGCCTAAAGAAGCGAGCACAGAGGCAAAGGCGGCAGAAGAAGAGTTTAGCATCATGCCGAGCCTGATATTCATTGAGATGAGGGCGTAAGGGTATGAAACTGAGTCCTTTGCTGAGCACTAAACGTTCAGCATCGGAGAGGGGAAGGTCAGAGGGTATGGCGAACACACGTCCGGGGCTGGGATTGGTAGACGGGATGGGGACAGAGGGACAGGCAGGAGTGGAGGGTCCGGGATGGGCATTGGTGTCGATGAGTTGTTGGAGCTTTCATTCCTTAGCACCTGAAAGAAAGAGACAATGTTTCTTGTTGAGGCGTTGGATGAGACAAAGAACAAAATGAAACTGTGGACAAGGACAGCGTAGAAAAAGGGTCCGTTAGTGCTGCTGGAGTCAGAAGTCATGTGTGTTCATTTGGTGGTGCATGGCACTGATTGTGGATCACAGAATGAGACAGAACAGCAGTCCGAGGAGCATTGCATGTCACGGAGATACCGCTAATTATGGGAGGGTTCGAAACATGAGGGGTGGAACTTCTCTTTGAATCCACATGTGGTAATTCGGAGATGGAGACAGTCACTGAGGAATGAAATATGACTGCGAAAGCGAGTTTTAGTAAACACCTTGTCAAGCACCAGGAGAGAAATGGAAAGAAATTAAGATCAACTAGGCAAAAGGTAGAGGCAGAAATCCTGTAGGAGAGAAAAACAATACTTCTTCAAATTAGACCTTCCTTGAAGAGAGGTGGCAGTCAAATTAGACACTAAGGTAAAAACAAAATGCTGCAGATGCTGGTAACCTGGAACATTATCAATGTTATTGTTATTATTTTATACACGCTATATTTTTTCTATTTTCCCTCCGATTTTAAAATTTATTTTGATCTATTGTTCCATCTCCACTACTTAGCCCATTATTATCCTTCCACCCCACTCCACCCGTACTAGGGCCATCTGCTACTAGCTTGTCCTGTTTGCTACGATTAATTTTCCCATTATCACTTCCTTTGGATAATACCACCACCATCAACACTCCTTTGTCCTTTTGTCTATAACATCTTTGGCAGTGTCTTCTTGGCTTCCAGCAATCACTGGCCCTTTATCGATCTCTCCTGTCCCACAACCTTCTTCCAACTTATATTCTCTCTCATTTCTATATGAATGGGTCATCCAGACTCGAAACGTCAACTCTGTCTCTCTCTGCAGATTCCGTCAGACCTGCTGAATTTTTCCAGGTATTTTTGGTTTTGTTCTAGATTTCCAAAATCCGCACTATTTTGCTTTTTTAAAAAAAGTAGATACAAGCTTTAATGTAAAGAAGAGCCTAGGTCCCGGTGAATTGGAAAGATACAAAGAAAATCAACTGGGGGCAAAACTCGGAGAGTGAGCTACTACTGGGGAGTATAAAAAGAGACTTGCAAGGAATGTGAATATCGCAACAGAAACACTACCAGAATATGATAGTACTTTTAAAATTACTTAAAGGGGAAAAAGAATAGGCAGATGCTGGAAATACTCAACTGTTCTGTTGAGATGTAAAGGACGGGCTCTTCAGAGCAAAATTATCGAGCGCCTGTTGAATTTTAAATTTGGCACCGTAACTTGGCGGAGTTCCAAGTGCAGGAGGCTGAAATATGTATCCGCCTAGATCTTAGTCAACGATTATAGGAATTTAGAGCAAGTTGGGAAAACAGTTCGTGACAGAACAAAAAAAAACAGGCCAACTGCGCTTTCTCTCAGTATTTATCTCAGGCCCAGTCATGCAGCAAAGCTACTTCACGGTGGGGAAAGCTAACTGTTAATTTGCCTCTGCTGGGTGTCTTCGTGATGAGAATGTGCCAAAGAAATTGTAATTAGACAAAGTTATAAGGGAAAGCATTATCTCCTCAGAGACATAGATTTTTGTCGCTTACAGCAATGAATTGCAAGTTTCGATGTGTGTATTTCGTTTCGTTTCAACGTGATTCAATGTAATTAGCAACACATTAGGCGTCCAGAGGAAAGTCGCAAACTTGATCCAAAAATTGCCGACGGGTGTTTTGGGGACTGGAAGGTCGTTTCAAGTGGGTTCCAACGGGGCTCAGCAGTAGGCTTCTTGCGTTTCTGCTGTATATTATGATTTGGACAAAAAAATCGAGGGAATGATCACAATATTTGCAGCTGTTTCAAAAAAAAACGGCCATGTGGTTGATAGTGAGGAGGATAACTTTAGAGTGCAGGGAGATATCAGTGGACTGGTCAGTTAGGAAGAAAAGTAGCAAATACAATTCAAACGACAGAAGTTTGAGCTGTTGCAAGGCAAAGGAATACACAATAGTTCGGGACATCCGGCGTGGTGTAGAGAAAGTGAGGCACCTTGGAATTAATGTCCACAGGTCACCGAATGTAGCAGGAGAGATCGACAAGGCTGCTAAGAAGGCTTGAGGAATCCTTCCCTTTATCAGCCGGAGTATAGAATATTAGAGTAGGGCAGTTTTGATGGACCTATTTAAAACATTAGTTTGTTAACAACTTAAGTACTGCGTGCAGCTGTTGTCACCTCATTATAGAAAGGATGTAATTGCACCAGAAAGGGTGCAGAGGAGATTTACGTGGGTGTGACCAGGATTTGTAATATGTAGCTATCAGGAAAGATTGGATAGGCTTAAGCTGTTCTCCTTTGAAGAGATGAGACTGAGGGGAGATTTGATTGATATATACAAAATTGAGACTGGCCTGTATAGCATGGATTAGAAGTGTCTATTTCCCTTAGCAGTGAGCTCAATGACAGGGAATATAGATTTTTCGTGATTGGTAGAAGGTTTGTAGGGGAGATGAGGATCATATTTTTCACCCAGAGGGTTTTACAGTCTGCGGAACTGACTTCCGGGAATGGTAGCAGTGGCATAAACCCTCAACTCAGTTATTAGGTGTTGGGCTTACACCTCAACTGCCCTAAGGTGAAATGCTGCGGTCTGAATGCTGGAAAGCGGGTGGGTGGGTCTTTTTGAGTAGGCACAGACATGATGGGCCAAGTGGCCTTTTTCTGGGCTGTTAATCTTCTATTCTATGAGTACAGTGAGAAGATGCCAGCAGAGATCATCAGGAAATGGCAACATGACTTGGCCTCGTGGTGGATCAGACCAGTTGTAAATTCCTCTGAGTGTAGGTGTGGTGCGGTGTCGAGCACTCCTTGTACCGGCTCTAAACAGGTAGGAGCTCGTTGAGTTAATGATTGAAATAGATCACATAACGCGCCAAGGTTGTGGTGTTGGGGAGCATGTGGGTGTGGAGTGGGGGCGGGTGGGCTGGGGATCTTGAGTCATTTTATTGTTGTTGAAGCCAGTATTAACTTAAAAAATATGACAACCACTGGATCGCCAATGGCATTATTCCAGATAACGATTGCTGAAGGAAAAATTGTGAATAGGAAAATTAGACAGTTTGGCAAGTGAGCTGAAGGGAACACTGTGAATAAGTGGGCAAGAACTGTTGAATGGAAGCCTAGTTGACTGAGCTTTATTGGTTAGTTACATGTGCTGAAGGGAATGCCATTGGCTGGCTAGATGGGCGGAAAGGAATACTGTGGGTGGATGGCACGGCAGGCTGAAGGTAGTACTGCAGCAGAATAGTACGACAGGCTGAAGGAATACCGTGGATATGTGTGGACCAATGATTTTCTCTTGCATGAATCCAGTTGAGATTTTGTCACAAATCGGGTTGTACTTCCTGTTAAGTCTGTTCCCAAGGCAGACGCTGGCCAAAATAGTTGCAGAGAATACTTAATGTTGTCGTCCACAGGCTCTAAATTATAAACGCATCATCAACTTTAATGAACTATTGCCATTTTGACAAACAGGAAACATTTCTGCATTGCTCGTGCCATGGTTTCATCTGGTGCTCAGATGTGGGCGATGTTTCCATGGTCATATTTATTACCCATTCCTCACTGCAGGCCAGGCCTTGATGTTTTTTTCTTGAACAATTGCAGTCATTAATTTATCGTGCTACTAAAATCGTCTTAGAGATGACGCTTTATAGATTTGCCCAGAGATGATGAAGGAAAACAATATATATGCATGTCAGAGTGGTACGTGACTTAAAATGAAACACTCAATTTAATTTGCAATGCAAAGTCATGGCCCCATCGCCACCACGATAAATTGTTCATATATCTCCATGCAGAGTTGCTGAATTCGAGTAGGAAGTGAATGGTATGCACACTTATTTAATAACATGTATATACAACAATGTTGTATACAACATTTATTTCCTTCATTTTCTGAAGAGATATTAAAACAATATTATCATTGTTGCTTTGGTGTACATATATACTTTACTGTTTGTTAATTGACTGTAACTAATGTTGTTCATTATGTAATGTGTGTAACATTCTCACGGGATTGCTTTCTCTCATATAAATAGCGGGTTCATCTGACAAGCAAAGATATTTACTCAGTCAGAGTCGTGGATATACCTAGCTCACAGAACATGGACTATCCAGTCATATTTCAGATAGAAAGCATCTACTATCCTGTCCTTGCAGCTATTGGCGTCACTGGTAAGGCTTTGAAGCCAGTATTAATGATGCTAACCAATGCTGACTGTTCAAATCGTGTTAGAAATGAATTTCCAGAGATGATAAAGGTGCAACGATATGTATACACCTTGCTCTCTTCCTGGTACTGTAACATTCTCAAATTTTTCTTTCTGTTATAAAGTAAAAAAATCAGTGTTACCAGTGCAAACAAAAGTTGTTTACTATTAGCTGTGGAAAGGTTATACAGAGAAGTTATTTATTCTCTTCACTGTTCGATACACTTCATGTTGTCGGAGTAAATGCAATAATCAGAGTCTAAATATAAAATAATGTTTTATGGCCAGTTTTAGTTCTTACATAATGGTAAGTGTTTGACATGTTCGATTAGATCATTTTATTTACAGGCTTTTTAAAGAATTATTTTGCATGAATGCTTTAAATGAATGTTTAACTTTATTCCTAGCAAGGTGTAATCGAATGGGCTGTTATGGTGAGATTGATAGAATTCTTCGGCCATTCAAAAGTAAAATAGTACAATATTACATGGTCTCATCCTGCAATATAACACATAGAAATTTAATTTCAATATTACCTTAGAGATGAGAACCAGCACATTATTATTTGCCATTGCATTCATGTATCATGAGTGTGTTATATTAATTCCTATGCAATGTAACACTCCATACTTTATGTAATTATTTGTTGTTGGATTTTAAGCTCTGAGGGGAAGACATTCATTGCTGTAAATGCAATTAAATAGCAGGCATTGATTGTAAATGGCAACTGACGCAATACCTTTTGTGCTTCAGTCCGAGATGGTTCTCTATCTCTCACTATTTGACGTAGCATTAAAAAAAATACCTGTTTTTTTGTTGGAATAGAGGCAAAGTAAGGTAAGTAAAGCTATTCAGCTTTAAATAGTATACATTGTCTGTACAAGCAGTAGGAGGCAAAAGTACAATCGACATTACATGAAATATATTGCACAAAACCACTCTATATGTTGACTAATGGACACAAGTAAACGCCAGGTTAAAGCTGGAGAAATTCAAGTTTATCATTCAATGCTCCAGTATTGCACCTATTGATAAAGAGTCCTCCTGTGCATTTCAGACCTCCATCGTTTGCCCTTAATTGTTTAATTGCAAGAGAGCAGTTTTCCCCAGGAACAAAGCCAAACTGAATGATTGCTGTAACAATTATTAATTACATAAAAGCCCCACTCACATCAGGAGAAATATGCTCTTTAAAAGCTTTCTCACCAATTTGACCAAAGGCCTGAAAATTGGCACCACACCTTAAATCCCCAGCCCCATGGATAGACTCGTTGACTCATAGCCGGAAATTAATTCATTGCAAAAATGTTTAACTTTGTAATAAAACGTGTCAGTGATATTCAGTAGGTACCACTCTCTCGCCTTTGTCTCAGAAGGTCATGTGCTGAAGCCCAACTCCAGGTCTTGGGAACAGGGGTAGCGGCCGACATTTCAGTTCAGTTTTGCAGGAGAGTTGCACTGTCTGAGTGAAACCTTTCAGAAGAGTGGGAAAGCGGAGTCCCTTATCTCTCAATTGGGTGTTGAAGATCGCATGGCATTATTTAATAAACAAGGAGAGTTTCTCAGGATGTGCTAGCCAAAATCTATCCCCTAACAATACTTACAAAAACACTGATTTTCTTGACATTACATCGCTACTTGTGAGAATTTGTAATGCAAAACGCGGCCAATGCATTTCGTAAAATAAAACATTGACAACAGTTCAACAGAACTTCATTGCCTGTGAAGAACTTTATGATGTCTTGTGGTAGTGAAAGCAGTTACGTAAGTGCATGTACTTCAGTTTTATTTTCAAGTACTAATCAGTTTTATTGAATGTTTTGTACAATATATAGAATTAATTGTTATTTAAACGATGACCTCGATTCACAAACATCAGATGCTCTATTTATTTCTTAATCGAATTCAGACTTAAACTAATCAGTAATTTGGGGGAAAAATCATGTTTTGATTCGATTTTCAGAATTGTGAACCACTGGCAGGGCTGATATTTGCTACCTGTCCCTTGTGACTCCCCTTCTTTAACTGTTACAGGCCATGAGCTGAATGAGCAACTACATTGCCGCTTGTTATCCATTGATGCAACTGCATGGATTACAAGCCAATTCAGAATGTCGTTAAGAGTCAACCAAACAGAATTATTATCGCTTTAGCTAAAGTACAGTACTGAATCTATTGGGCCTATGTAACAATCCAAAAGCTACAGTCATTTTTTTACTGCTGGCACTTGTTTATTTCATTATATCACATAGCATAGAATAAAGCCATGTAGCTCATCTTCTGATAGAGATATCAAATCATTCCGTGCCCCTGCTCTTTCCCCGTCACTTAGCAGTTGTTATTTTTTAAGTGGAGGTCCATTTTGTTTTTTTTTTAATTTCGGAAACATCTGTTTATTTCACTAAATTAAGCAAATATTTCAGAACATGGCAACTTGTGGAGTAAATGGCAAACCTCTGCATTTCCTCCCTGTTTAGTTTTTCTTCGTTTTGTTTTAATTATCATAAATGTGTGCCTCTTGGTTACTGGGCCTGCTGCCAGGAGCAAGTGTCCAATGATCTTAACTATCCAAGCAATTGGTATTTTTTAGCCCCACTTTTATAGCTTCATGAGCATTTCCCGTTCAAAGAAGAGTAACCCCAGTTTCCCCAGACTCTCCACATAACTAAAATCTACCAGCCTTAGTGAAGTTCCAATCTATCTCGTATACACCTTCCCCTTGAAGGCCTCTCGATCTTCCATGAATTGTATTTCACAGAATTCCACAAAACACTATTGCTCATGTCCAACCAGTGATTAGTAAATGTTTCAGTTTACCTTGTTGTTTTTCTCCTCTATAACCCCTCACCTTGCAAAGCTTTTATGCCTTGTTTACAGCTTTCTCAACTTGAGCTTCCAGCCGGACCACAGTGGCGCCTCCACCTGTATACAAGTGAACAATGTAGTTGGTTCAGCTCTCAGCATGTTTCTTCCAAGATGAATCACCACAATTGTCAATTTCAGCTTTCATCTGCCTTGTTTTTTTTAACCTTTCAACTCTCAGCCTCTGCCCACCTGACGCCTGTTACCTTCGTTGCAAATTAATATAATTCCATGCCTTGTGTAATTTTAGCATTTTGAAATTATTCTCCGTATGTCGAAATTCAGCTAATTAGTGTAAACTAACACGAGGAATGTCTCAGGTATACTGAGGGAGACCGTTATGCACTTTCTTACACGTAAAAAAGTAACAGTTCACAACATTTGACGGCTTTCGGAATTACAACCAAATTCCTATTCATCACGACTTCATCACTTTAATGTCGTGAAATTCGCTTTTGAGAACAGGAGTCATTTTAAAACGAACTTCAAATTGTCAGTGCAGCATTCGACCTTAGACTAGGCTCATAATATAAACTCCACATTGTATCTATTATTAACCATTAACTATCCCTAGCCCTTTAACTGTTATGGTGCTCATCCGGACCTCTCCTTCCCAAATCCTTTATCTGTCCCTTGCTCCAATTTTCGCAAGGCAATCCAAGACCAACTGAGGAGGAAGGAAAATGGGGAGGGTAGGAGAGAGCGGAATGAAAGATTTGCGATGCGGTGTTAGGAATGAGAGAATAAATTAAGAACTGTGTGATGGATCAAAGTAAAAGAGGCAAGTTTCTGGTAACGTTGAGTTTTGCAGTTACACCTCCTCTAGACCCATATTATAATTTTGTTCCTTACACCGTTATCATCTCTTCTTGATTCCAAAATCATCGCCTTGGTCATCTATTCCCTCCTAGCTTTCCTTGTGTTTTTCCAACACTTTGTTCCTCTTGTCCTGTGTTTGCTTAAAACCTGTGACATATCTAATTTGTTTTGTAAGAGGATGAATTTCTTCTCTCAGAGCTTCGTTATTCTTTGGAAATCTCTTCCCCAGAGATCAGTGGAGTTCTCTCATTGAATATATTCAAGACTGATTTAGACATCTTTTCGATAGAAAAGGGATTTGAGGGGTTTTCGGGTCCCAAAGGAAGTGGAGTAAAAGCCACAATTAGATCAAAAGTACTGAATGGCAGAGAAGGTTCGATAGGCAAAAGAGTCTCCTCCCTCTCCTATTTCTGGATTTCATACATTTTTGATGAAAACCCGAAAATTGTGTTTCGGTGAACCATCATTTAACCTAATGACATGTTTGAGGCTGTCAGTTCAGGTGATTGTTTCTTTGTCCTAAGGAGATACTCAGTCAGTATTGGTTCTCTGTCAAGCTATCCGTTTCTAAGTTTGTTTCTCATTCCACTCCACACATCAGCAGCATTATTGAATTTTCTTTACGAGATTGTGATTTGAAATCACAACTTCGCCTTATGAGTTAATCAACAATGTCATTCTCCAAACAAAATACTTAATTGCATTATTGATCATTGTAACGTTTTATCTCTATTGTAGTCCCTCGATTTACTATTAACGTTTATTACTAATTGAGTTTTTATTCCATTGATTTTATTAAATATTTGTCCTCATTGCAATTTTATTATGTCAATATACATTGCACTTTTCCGTAGAAAGGCAATACATGTATTTAATTGCTACATAATTACAATTTTTACACTAAGCCCTGTTAACGTAATGCAACTTCTCTCTCTGAATTTTAAACTAATATGTGGTTCTGTATTTCTATTTCCTCAGTTAACTCAGCGGCGATTGCGATCCTGAAACGAGGGAAATGCGGCCTCTCCAAAAGTATTACTCAGTATCTAATGGCAATGACAACAGCAGATCTACTGCTCGTCATTATTGATGTTATACTGAATCGAATTAATAACATTTATTTCCCAATTAATTTCTTATTCATTACTCCTGTGTGCTCGCTGAAAATTGCCCTCTTTCTTGCAGTTTTGCATTGCTCTGTCTGGTTCACAGTCGCTTTTACCTTTGATCGGTTTGTAGCGATTTCTTACCAGCAGCTAAAACTAAAATATTGCACCAAGAGAACTGCGACTGTGGTTGTAGTAATTGTGAGCGTTGTCAACTGTTTGAGGTCCATTCCCTGGTACTTTGTCTTTATTCCACAAACAATTGTTGACAATGTGCCATGGTTTTGCATTCTAACCGCAGACTATTATACCTCATCATTTTGGATAGCGTATGAGTGGTTTGACAGTATACTAACACCGTTGCTTCCATTTGCCTTAATTTTGGTGTTCAACTCTCTGACTGCCAGGAACATTATTATTGTCAATCGGCTCCGGAGGAGTCTCCGGGGCCAACAAGGAAAGGCAGAGAATCATACTGACCCGGAAATAGAGAACCGAAGGAAATCCATCGTTTTACTCTTTGCTTTGTCCGCCAATTTTGTACTATTGTGGATTACCTATGTTGTACATTCGTTAAACTGGCAAGTTGTAAATTATAATTATACAGACAAAAAATTTAGCAATCCAGTATTTATCATTCAACAGTGTGGATTCATGTTCCAGCTTCTGAGTTCGTGCACCAACACGTGCATTTATGCCCTGACCCAGAGTAAATTTAGAGAGGAGTTAAAGAACGGGCTTAAATATCCATTCATTCTAATTGTTAAAGTACTTTCACGATAATGTAAAACTGAACATGAACAAAAGCTTCCTTTCTAACTTTACAACGAAGTCACATTTCAAATCTGTAGTCCATACAGTCACATTACATTCATAGAAATCCGGTATAATACTTAATAACTGTGAGCATCGTAGATCTCCACTCGCATCCTAAACAACCTTGTAAGCTTCTAAACCATTAACACCCCACTCAACTGAAACATCTATCTTCCATTTACCAGCTCAGTGGGATTGCACTTCTTACATAAAATGTCGTAGGCAGAGCATCTCCACCAATAGCTGCTAGCCTTGCCCCTGCTTTGCTGTATGTGTACTTGTACAATGATCTATATTTGGAACACTCCTCGTTCGCATTTACATGCTGCAACTTCGTAATATCATGAAGCCAGGTACATTGCTGTGGCCTAGATCTACAACGCCACCATCTTTCTCAACATGAACTGCCTTTGGCTTTTGGAGCTGCTTGTTTGAAATGGAAATATGAATGTGATGCAATCTCGTATAGTTAAGCATCGGATAGATAACAGCTACCAGCCTTGGTTCCTGTTGCAAACTCAGTATGTTTGCCACTAATTCTATCCTTTTCCACAGTTATTATGTCATGCTGCTTCACACTGTGTACAATTTTGACATCCTGTAAGCCAGCCCGCTGTGATTATGGCCTTCATATCCTGTTCATCACACAGAGAGCTCCATTTCTCCCTTGTAACATCACCTGTCCCTGAGAGGACACACCTGCTGCTAAGAACCTTATCCATGGAGGTGTCGCCTGTAGATGCGAATAGTGCAATGCGCTCGTGGTCATACTTTTCATTAAGCAAGGCTACTCATAAAGCATTGTAAATATTGAGGACCTACATTGGCATCCAATTGACACAAAGTGTTCAAGTACTGACGCTCACCTGCGTGTTCAGTGCACTTCATGTGATTCTTTGCTGCTCCATTCGGTATAGCCACTTGTGTCTTGCCTCGGCCCTTTGATTCCCCGTTTCCCGACGTGTCATAATTCGTGTGGCCCAGGTTCTGTAAGCCACACCCCAAACCCATTTCCATTCGGACACATTTCGCTTCGTTTAAAAGCCCTCTTCAAAACTCACTTGTTCAAACCGGTTTTTTTAATGCCAACTCTGCTTGTACATCTTACTCTGACTTGGCATTCATGTTTGTTCAATGAAGGCTCTATGAATTGTCATGGGATGTTGTGTTTTGTTGCATTAAAAGAGGCAAATTAATGCATTTTGCTCTTGTATTCTTCTATTTCATTTCCTGCTTTTACAATTTTACACGTTAGAAGGAAATCACTAACCCAACACATCTGTGCTGGTCACCTGAAGCAAGAAACTGCTGAAGCAAATTCCTGGCAGGTTCTATATTGTTATATTTTTTGACCCTGCTATTCCTTCATGGCCATCTGCATTAATGTAATTGTACTTTCATTTAATGGTTGTAAAGGTAAGATTTGTGACCCCTATTTTCGGATTTATCATACTAAGTACACAATTCACTTAATCAAAATCCTTACAACTTTAAGCAAATTATCTGGTCATCACTTAAATGTCTCATGACTAATGCAATGATTTACAATAACATCGCAGTTTTGCAGACCCGTGTGGTTAGCCCTGTTACTTATTATTTTTTGTGTGGGTGCCGCTGTCAAGGCCGGCAGGTATTCCTGTTTATTTAAGCAGGGAAGATGCTTCAGTAACTCTGCAGTCTGAATGGTGGTGGTGCTCTCAGAGTGTTGACAGGGAGGGAAATACAAAATATTACTATAGGAATAATGAAAGAATGGCCATATGTATCCAGATCAAAATGCTGTGTTCTTGGAAATAAACTTGGAAGAAAACTTGGAGGTCATGCTTTCCCGTAGTATTTCCGCTCTTGCAAATAGTGCTCGCAAGGCAGAGAGGTAATGTTGTACTCAACACGTTAACTTTTGGAATTGCTTACTGTGACATGTCTACACTCCAGTCTCAGTACACTGGTGATGGAGAAGGCTTAGTTGTATTGTCTGGTCACATGTGTGTCAATCAAGCCAACAACTCTAGCCTGAATTGTGTGGGGCTGCTTTAGTGCATTTGTGGGTGTACTCATCCAAGTGGTGGAGGTGGGCTCTATCACAGTCCCGAACTCAGCCTGGTATGTATTGGATATGCGTTGAGGTGTTGGGCATCGAGCCACTATTTTCAGAATACCTGGACACCTGGAACACCATATGATGTTGAAGGGATTCACACTGAAGGGATATTGTCTGAATGTACAATGTAGAAACATTTAAATCCATCAATTAGCTTGATGTCTTGGTATTTTCATATTTGCAAGACTATTTTCAGGTGCCACAGGCTGTAATTTCTCACTTATTCATGTGACTGCTGCTGTCCTGCAAACACGTGTAGGTATTCTCCGGATACATTCTTTAATGCACTCGACAATCTCTCGCATTTTGCCAGCCTTCACTTTTTTTAAAAACAGGACCATAGAGTTATGGTTCTCTGACCTCACCAGTTGAGTTTGTCTCCTATTGAGGGGTCTTTGATCCTTATGTCCTACCTGTCTCAGTCTACAATTCTATCAGTCATTTTTCGTGCTGACCCGCAGCGATGTATGTCCGGCTTCTGGGGCTGATGTCTCCAAAAATTGATTGACAATGGTGTAACCTGTGACAGTGCTGGCTGGTCTGCCGCAGCAGCGTTTCAAGGAGCTGTTGGTGAGAAAGGCAGGACAGATAAGACCAACCCTTTGGTGACTAGGAAGACACTGCAAATGCTGACAAAATGTATAGATGGTGAGAGTGCAGCTGCTCTTGTAGCAAGCACATCCTTCAGACAGGATGTTAGCTTGCATTGTTCCAGAAGGACTCGCGAATACCACACTGTGCTTGGGTTGACTTCTTTTTTTGCCGCTGTCAGCCATCTTCCTGCTGATCTTTTTGGACCCTTCTCTCTCGCCCCCTCCTGTCCACCCCCACCCCCACCACTCTCTCTCTCTCTCTCTCTCTATCGCTCTGAATTTAGTTTCTGAAATGTTCACTGACTAATCAGATTATTAACAACTGCCGGCAGTGTTCTAGTCCGGAATGGGATTATTACAGAGTCGATTACGGACAGTGAGAGAGCTCGATGCAGGGCTCGGCTCTATCAGAATTCCATCAGGAGTGTCTGTGAATAGGGACGAATGCTCAAGTCTAATTTTCACTTTGAGAAACATTGAAGTGAAATGTTTCTATTCAGGGAATGTGTGTGAATAGGGATCTATCCCCGCCCCTTAAGTATAAAAGCGACAGCAGGATGAACCAGAATTGATATAGGATTTTAAAACTGCGCCTTAGATTGGTGACGGAAAGAGCAGAATACGACAAGGTAAAAAAAAAAAGACTTTAAATTTCTAAATGAGGACAGCGTTTATTTCAAAGCGCTCCTTTCCCACACCGAAATTGACGGGAATTTTGAAATGGGGAAGTTCTCTGGTCAAAACAAAGAAAACTGCGGATGCTGGAAATCCAAAACAAAAACAGAATTACCTGGAAAAACTCAGCAGGTCTGGCAGCATCGGCTGAGAAGAAAAGAGTTGACGTTTCGAGTCCTCATGACCCTTCGACAGAACTTGATTCTGTCGAAGGGTCATGAGGACTCGAAACGTCAACTCTTTTCTTCTCCGGCGATGCTGCCAGACCTGCTGAGTTTTTCCAGGTAATTCTGTTTTTGTTTAAGTTCTCTGGTCTGACTGTTGTGGCGGGTAAATCCCACCCTCGCCTATCTGCCAATTATCAGATTGGGGAAAAATACAGACAGAAGATGTTTTAAAGAGCAACCAATCAGTGTATAAGAAGATTAAATGCTGAGTAGCCTGGTTATTCTCTTTACAGTCTGCCACTAGACATGTCTGCAAGAGGAAAGGGTGGCGGGAAGCTCGGGCTAAAGGACAAGACTTGCTCTTTGCATTTTATCGGTTGAAAGTTTTCCCACTTCACGTGCTCTTGGAACTCACAGCGCTGCTCTTCTGGATATTAGGCAGACCGTTCGCCCACCAGCACCAACAACCCCCCTGCCCCACAACACCCCCACCCGAGAGACGGTGACACCTACCTGCATTTTGTGGAGATCCTTTGGGTACGGACGGGCAGCTGCGGGTGTCTGCGGATGCTGCTGCTCTGCCTTGGAGTTTCCAGCGAACTCCCGAAACCAGGCCCCAGAAGGGGAGTTTGCGGATGATCAGCTGGGCGGATTTCTGGTAGCGACGGATCTTCCTCATTGCCAAAGTGCCAGCTCTGGAGCGATGAGTCTCTTACACTCCGCCGGTGGCTGAGATGCTCTTCCGTCCTTGGGACTCTCCCTTTAGGAGTGAGCTGTTTGCGAGGAGCGTTCCCTCTTGTTGATTTAAGCGCTGTCGGCTTGGCCCCGGCTACTTTCAGAACTGTTGCTAGCACATTTTTTAAAACAGGAGTTGTTAATAGTGAGTTTGCTGCATGTCCGCCTTTTTAAACAAAGTCAGTGAGCATCCCGAGCAGGAATCTGGTGAAGCAGGCAGGTTTGAACCAAACTCTGACCATGAAATTTAAAAACGGGAAACGACTGGCTGCCATTGGCTGATATTTATTTAATCAATTTGCAAAAAAACAAACATATATTTCACTGCAGCAACAAGGAGGTGGCGGGGTTCTTTGCCCTGCATAGAAGGAGATCGAATTGAGAGTTCCTTCATATCGTCTGCCTGAAAAATTAAAGAAACTGTTATATTGTATATTTAACATGACCATTTCCAGAAATATTGATCAAGACTTTTCATTTTCATTCACAGCTTTCTGAATTCAATCCAGTACCAGATCTATTCTGGCACTAAAACCAGAAAATGCCAAAACAACTCAGTAGCGCTGCGGGAGGAGTAATGCGGACTCGAAACGTTAACTCTGTTTCTCTCTCCACAGAAGCTGCCAGATCTGCTTCGTTTCTCCAGCATTTTCTGTATTTATTTTAAATGTCCAGTTTCCGCAGTATTTTGCACTTTTACCAGATCATTTGCGCTCCATCAGCCCTCCGCCGTTCATTCAGCCGCAGGAAGCCCATCACATTTCTCCAATCCCAGGTTCCAAATAAGAATCATATTGAACTTGAAGGGTTAAGCATGGTTCTTTCTTCACAAAAGTCACCAATACGGCTGAGTTTTCCCTGCACTTTCTGAATTTTCCTCCGTAGTTTCAGTCTACAGGACACGGAGTTAATTTTTAAAGGAAGCTGGAAAGTACTGTCATTAGGATTACACCCGCAATTGCAATCGAACATGTGACTGGCTGAGATTCGAACCCGGGTTCACTGATTGGGCAGTAGCCATGCTCACCACCATGCTGGTCGGTGGGGGTGTTTTTTCTCAAGATTTTGTTACTGAACCGTTCCCAATCACTGACATGAAGTTGGTGACGCACATCACTTACATTTGACTCACCTTGTCTTGAAATGAAGAGATAGCTGACACCTGTGGTATATGATGATCTTTAAATGCACTTTCCTTTAGCTCACAACAGCCAATAAGTACAGTCAATGTGTAATTAGGATTGTTGTTCACAAATTCAGGCGTAGATTCTTTACTCTGCTTACTGATCAATAACTCATGTCCCATGATGAAACATTTATTTTATACAGACCAAGAGACACAGAAATTTTACAGAGGAGAAGGGGGCCATTCTGCCTGGATCTTTCCATTCACTGAATAGGAACACATGTTTCATCGTGTAGCATCTTTTCACATGGAGCACATTCTATCGGCAAGCTGTTCAAAAGCAAGGGACCAATGATAAAATTATGTAAAACACTGTTTTATCCTCAGCTGCAGTATTTCGTCCTGTTCTGGTTGCCACACTTTAGGATGAACGTGAAGACATTAGACTGAGTGCGGAAATTTTTCTACAGTATGGTTCAATAGATGTGTAACTTCATTCATGTAGATAGATTTTCTAATTGGGGAAGAGAAGGTTGAGAGGAGATTTAATAGAGTATTCAAGATCACGAGTAGTGTGGATGCAGGTGGTAGAGAGAAACGCTGGAAGCATTGAGAACAGGAAGGCTTAACGTGATTAACAAAAGAAGCAAAGGCGACTGGAAAAAATATTTCTCTGTGCAGATTCGAATCTGCAATGCCTTGCCTCGGCGTGTGGTGGAGGCAGCTACAATCACTGCTTGCAAAAGAGAATTGGGTCACTAGATGTAGAGGAAACATTTGCAGAACAATGGGGAAAAGTTGGGGTAGGGGCTGCGGTGAATTGTTCTTGTCGAGAGCTGGTACAGATATAACAGGCTCCTGCTGTGCTGGAACCGCTCTATGATTCTAGCATCTTGCATTTTATGGCGCCTTTAAATTAGTAGAGCCTCTCAAAGTGAATAATAAGAATTTTACCTCTTTCAAAAAAGCTTACGCTAAGCTGCAGAAGGCAGAATTAAACATGTGAAAGCAGTTTGGTCAAAGAGTCAGATATTAAGGAACCCCTTAAAGAGAATAGGGAGCTGAAGAAAAAGAAAGTGGGACATTTGAATAATCAAGTCTAGAGCCTAAACAGTCTCTCTAACATTGTGTAATTTAGTGAGAAATATTGGGGGTGAAATTGATACAGTCTCAACTCTCATTGTCTAACAGTTAGAGCGTTTCTCTGTCTGTATTTCTGGAAAAGTGTATATCTCTGCAGTCATTTTCACATGCCAAAGTTAAGAAATTGAACTTGTAGTATAGACTGAGAGCTTGCGAGCATTCCCTTAAAATTTTCCATTTGGGAACATTCCCTGCAGGATAGTTGATGATCATTAGGCCAATAATATCAATCATTCTTGGCACTGAGAGAGATGAAGAGTCTGTGAAGAGAGTAGAGTGTCATAGTTGTCTTGTTCCTGACTCTCCAGCTCCCGATATGTTAGTGCCAATTCGGTCTCCCAGGAAATGTGTTGTCCCCAGTTCCGTCCGATCCCCGAATTAACACTGGGTGAACTGACAGCTGATGTATTAAACTCCAGTATATGGTTGCTGGTGAGATGGCAGCTGGTCTATCCGTGGGAGGGATTCAATAATTATGAAACAGAGTTCAGTTCACTGACCGTTTAACACTTCAAGCAGTGGTGGGGGGTGGGGGATGAGGGTGGGGTGGGGTGGGGTGGGGGTGGTGTGGGCTGGGGAGGCGGCAGTGCTGGTGGTGCGGGGCTTGGTGATTAATGCGGCATTTGCGGTTGTCCGGAGATTTCTGATCCTGATTAAAACATATCATGATAGAATGATCAAGGCTCTCTGAAAGAGCTATCCTATTAGTTGCACCCGCTTTACATTCCCCATAAGCACTTAACCACTCAACTTTACGAATTATTGAAATCCATTACAATAATCAAGATCGATTTGCTTCCACCACCCTTTCAGGCAGAAATTGCAAATCAATACAACCCGCTACATCCATGGAGCTCTCTCCATTTCCCCTTTACTTCGTATTGCAGTCCCGTTTCTAGCTGTGGCACTATTAGGGTCTCACTGCTGAAGGAGCGCTGCACAGTCAATGGATGAGGACTCAGTGAGCGCTGCACTGTCGGAGGGTCAGCAATAAGGCAGCGCTATGCTATCAGATGGTCAAAACAGAGGGAGAGCTGCAATCACAGTCGGTCAGAAATGAGGGACCACTGCACGTTCAAAGCGTAAGGAAAACAGGACAACTGCAAAGTCAGTGGGTCAGGAAGGCAGCGCTTCACTGTCAGAGTTTCGGGATTGAGGGAGCGCCGCACAGTCAGTGGGTCAGCGTTGTTAGAGGGGAGCTGAGCCCTGGACCGAGCTTATAAAATGACGCTATTCTGCTCCTTAATAATCCCACTCTGAACTGGAACACTGCCGGCAATTCTTTGATCATAAGAGGAATAGCCAGTGAACATTTGAGGAACTAAATTCAGACAGAGAGAGAGAGAGAGAGAGAGAGAGAGGGAGAGGCCTGAGTAGAACAACTGGAAGAAAGCTGAAAGCTTTGCTGAAGTCCAAGTAGACTACGTCAATTGCATTGCTCTCATCTGCACACCTGGTCACCTCTTCGAAAAATTAGCCCTCCCAACAATTTGCCCTCTCACAAACAGATTTCTGATTAATCCAACTATTTCTAACATATAACCTTCTTTTCCTAATCACTTGATTACAAACTGTAGATAACATACCAAATGTATTAAAATTATCAGAATCAACAACATAAACCTTTGAGCTGCCCCCAAGAATACATTTAAAAACGTTTCCAGTAAAACGTGGTAACTATTGACTTTGATTCATCCTCCCCACCTGCAGATCACCTCACACAATTCTGAATTGTTGGAATGTCGTAAGTACATACAGTTCAAACAAAAGTTTATATATGGACTTTAAAGATTCTCCAGCACTCTTCACCTGCATCCACCTTGTGGATATTTTCTACATCAAAATCGCTCTTCATTTAAATTTTCCTCCTCCTTTTAGGTAACAGTGTGTTTAATTGCACCCGGATTCTTCTAATGTCACTTCTTCTGTAGAATATTTGTTTTATGCCTTGGTGATTTATAGTGTTCCATCACAGTACTGATCTCATGAATCTATTTATGTGGTTCTGTTGCCAAATATCGGAGCAAGTCTGGGGCCCATTCTCCAGTGCAGGCCATTTCCACATGTTAGTTACTGCACGTTAACAAAACAGATCTGCACACTCATACCGATATGCCAGTATCATGCCATCTAATATAAGTCACTCTTCAAACTTAGGTCATGTTACCAGTACCAGAAGTTGTTCTGGGGAAAGGGGTTGATGGGAGGAAGGGGTGGCATCTGCCTGCAGATATTTGTTTATCTCCCTCATGTGCTGCAATGCCCGAGGGAGTGGATAGACTATCAAAAGGAGTTTCCTTAAATCATTCAGAGACAAAGACACAAAGATCTCAAGATAAAGCTCTCAACGTACTAGTTTCATCTACACTTTCCTGACTGTCATTAAAATGTCCATAGATCCATATGCATTGATATATTCTAATCAAATTCATTTCTATTTGTTGGTGTGATTTTGCTCTTATATTCTAAGTGGGACATCCCATTAATTACTTGTTGCTCTCATGCATGTGCCCTGGAGGAAGTAATCATCCAATAATATTTTCATAATCCAGTGTTTTACATCAGAGACTAAAGATTTTGCAATCGGTTTAGGGATAACTCCCAAATCTCCTCAAGCAATTTGTCCTGTAAGATAATGGGATGAAGCCACATCTGTAAAAGGGAAAGGTTTTAGTTCAATAATCACTGTGCTGACAGTGGAAAGGGTGAACTTCTCTGCTTCTTTTCTAAAGGGTGGAGCAAACATTCTCAAATGTGCACAACTGTGTCAACTTTTAGTAATCAGGTAAAAGACAAGCCAAAAACTATTTTAATCTTTTTTTTTTCCAGTACTTTTGGTGTTTGACTCAGCTTTGCCCAAGAGCTTTTTTTTGCTCTTTCATCAAACACATTTCCAAATGCCTGTAATATTACTGGAAATAAAACTAAAACAGCTAGCTTTCACTAGAAGAGAAAAACTTCAACGTTGTTAGACCAATAAGAGTAAATGCGGGCTGAGCTTCCCATAGCTTGTGAGCTACGAAAAGGGGCCTGAATTTGATGCACTGCGGCTGGACGGTTTGCAGACGGTTGGCTGGGAAGTGGAAGGGTGGCCGAAGGGGGCGGCTGGTTGAGCGTGCAGTATCACTGATAGGCTTCCCACTGCATTCACCGAGAGCAGGAGCATAGAGACAGCAAGAGCACGAGAGAGCAGGAGCACAGAGAAAACAGGAGCACAGAGAGAGCAGGAGGACGAGAGAGCAGGAGTTTAGAGAGAGCAGGAGCATGGAGAGAGCAGGAGCATTGAGAGAGCAGGAGCAAAGAGAGAGCAGCAGCATGAGAGAGCAGGACCACGCTGGGGAGGCGGGGGATTGGCAGGAGCATGAAGAGAGCAGGAGAACAGAGAGAGCAGGAGCCTAGAGAGAGCAGGACCACAGGAGGAGCATGAGCTTGAAGAGAGCAGGAGCACAGAGAGAGGAAGGGCTGGTGGTTGAATATTAAATATCACATACGCTTCCCACTGCGTTCACGCCTGCCTGATCTCTCAGCAATTTAATGCTGGGGTGGACAAGGTCTCTGATGGGCTGCCCACCCCTGTCCAAATTGAGAAACATAGGAAATAGAAGCAGGACTCGGTCATTCGGCCCTTCAAGCCTGCTCCGCCATTCGGTATGTTCATGGCTGGTCCTCTATCTCAACGCCATCCTCCCGCTCTCTCCCCATAATACTTGACACCTTTAGAGTCCGGAAATCTATCAATTTCCTTCTTAAATATATTCACTTAACGGCCCCTTCCCTGCCCAGCCTCAATTTTTAATCTGGCGGGAGTACTTCCCGAGTATGGAGGATCCTGACAATGATCCAGTTGAGGCCTTGGGAGAGGCATGGGGGCGGAGTGAATGCCCCTCCATCAGGAGTGGATATGGTTATGTAGTGGTATTGTCGCTGGAATAGTAATCCCTATTCCTAGGATACTGCCCAGGGGATACGGGTTCAAATCCCACTATTGCAGCTGTTGGAATTTGAATTGACTTAAACAAATTCTGGAATAGAAACTAGTCTCAGTAATGGTGACTATGAAACCATTGTAAATTGTTGTAAAGACCCATCTGGTGCACGAATGTCCTTTAGGGAAGGAAATCTCTGATCCGTTATCCTTATCTGGTCTGGCCTATATGTGACTCCAAACTCCTACATTATTCCAAAGTAATGTGGAAGACTTGAAATGCCCTGGGAAGTGGCCTAGACAGCTCCTCTGTTCAGGGGCAATTACAGATGGGCAATAAATTCTTTCTTTCCTGGGACACCCACAACCCATGAACGAATAAAGGAAAACTTTGCACCCACCCCTTAAGCCCGGTAGCTGCAAAGCCACCACCCCGTCCACACACCCCCTCCCCTTCCGGACTGGGGCCCCCAAAACTTACCTGTTGCAGGAATTTTGGGATTTAGTCTCTGGGTGCTGCTTCCAGTCCCGGTCCTTTCCTCTCCTGGAGCCTCAGGGACCAGAGACCGCTCGGCCAATCAGAATAGCCAGCAGCTCTCTGAGGCGGGACTTCCTTCCAATGAGGGGCGGAAGTTCCACCTGCAGCCAATTGACGCTCATCACAAAGAGAAGTGGCTGCGGGGCAGTGGGAGTTGGCGGGGATGTGCTCATCACCAACTCTTCGGATGAAGGGACGGGAATCCTGGCCGCGATCATATGAAATAGCGGAAAAGGCTGGATGGGCTGAGTGGTTTACTCCTGCTCCTATTTACTCTGTTCTTGTGCGAAATTTGTCTGTAACGCTCCCGCAACTTGTGACATTTTACGTTGTTAAAGGCGCCCTATAAATGGAAGTTATTGTTGTTGCTGTAGTTATGCATCTTTTATATTTTAATTCTGGTCGTTAATGATGAACTGACGAGTGTCTGAACCGGTCTTGTGGATAACCATCAGGAAACGTCTATTACTGGCCAGGGTCACTGATTCCTTCCTAACCTGGATAATAATCTTAGAGACCATGGGAAAGAGAGCAACAGTTCAGACCTTGTGAGGGTGATAATAAAACAGGATTAACAGGAAGAGTCCCAATCAGACAGCTCACAGGCAAGTAAGAAGCAGAGTTCCTATTTATTGCCTAGTGTCATCCCCACGTCACCGGGGAAGAACAACCCAGGATGTGGAAACAGGAAAAGCCTGTTCAGCTCCCTTGACCCATTTAACAAGGAAAGTCCCCGAGTCAGGACTTGCGCAGGATCCTAACACACATTTTCTCACAAACACCCCATTTTTGACCATCCGGAGACAGGAAGATTTGGGCCCATGGAATTTACAAAAGAATATTTCAATACAAAATAAGCAACTCTGAAACCAAAATAAAACATTATTAAGATAAAGGAGGGGAAAGTTCAAATCTCTCTGTGGAGAAGCTGGATTATCTTTTCAGGTCTAGAGACGGTTCAGGGCACAGAACTGTTAACCCGAACTTCTCCACAGATGTTTCAGGATCAGCCTGTCCAGCATTTTCAGATTTATTTCAATTTATTCTGTTTGTATTTCACCCTCATCTCTTTGGCTTTTATTTCCTGTGAAGCTATCATCTTAGTTTTTATTGATATTTGTGTTCGTTTTATTCAGTCATGTAAACCTGAGAATTCAGACAGAAATGGTTCTTAATGTCTAGTAAAGGATGACATGGTTAATTTACAATAGTCCAATGAGTGAATGATACTGTCATTATTTCCCAATTCTACTTATTTCTCAATATAAAATGTAGAACAATACAACATTATTAACAGACAGAAACTATTTGTTTGCATTGCACATTGTGGCTGTTTTTGTAACACTGACAGTCAATATTAATCTGAGCCGCTTTGTTACAGTTCTCAGTTCCGGCCAGTAGATGTCCCCACACTCCGGAACAATGAAGTTTACAGATTAGAGAAGAACACAACACAATAATTGTTCACATTGTATTGGACAGGGGAAATTTGGGAATAATAAGGAAGAAGACTAGCTCTAGGTCCATTAAACAGGAGACGCAACACAATAATTGTTCAGATCTGACAAAGTGAAAGCCCCGGCGTAGCTCACTGATCTCTATTGAGAAGGAGCTGGGCCGCAATGCCATTTTCTTGTGGTCTCAGCTCTTTTAAGAGAGATGTGATGATGCTGAGAAGAGCCTCCAAGCTTTGTATTTAGGTGTTAATCCCTGGTGTTCTCTGTCTTTTCCAGTGGATACAACACATCCCAGCCACTCTAATACAAGAACATATGGGGAGCTCCTTGGTGTCTGCATGAACATTTATCCCCCAACTTGCTCCTCTGGTGAGAAACTGGCATTAGATATCAGCGGCCTCACAGAAAACTTTCAATTTCCATTTCAAGGATCTGAAACACCAGTTTTACACCCGAGTGACAAGTTCCACCCACTTCCCAGCTGTGGCTGTCGCTGGTGAAGTCACTATAATTGTCGACTCAAATTACTCTGAGATGGAGCTGCTGGGGCATCTTCTTGAATGATCCATGTGACTGATACAACTAAGCGGAATACTCAGGCACTTCAGAGGCCGTGAACGTGACAGTCAGTCACATTGGAGAGTCTGCAGTCAGAGACAGAACAGGCCAGATAAGAACGACACGTTTCCTTTACAAACACTCGGGCAGATTAATGATCAATGACAACAGCTTCTATTTAAAATCCAGCTTCTGTTAAACTGAATTAACTCAAACTGTCATCTGAACCCATGTTCTCTGGGTTATCAGCAAAACCTCTGGATTGTTCGTCCAGCAACATAACCCAATACACAATCCGCCCCTGATAGTTGAAATCAACTCCATTAAATGGGCCACTTATCTCATTGCAATTTGTGGGTTATCAGCGTTAACTGGGTGTCAGTGACAACATCATAAAAGTGTGTAAAAGCCTTTACAAAGTGTGTGTGTTTTTTTTCCCTGTTTCCTGCTCTTTCCACGATATCAGTATTAATCTCTTGTTACTGTATGGTGATTATGTTGACATTTCTGAGTTGATTCCTACATTAAACCATAGAGTCTTATCTCTCTGTCCCTTGACCTCAGTCTGTGGCCCCAGGAGATACCTAATACCAGATCATCTTTCTTGTGTGAGCCTGTTGTTCGAATCTGCTCATTAGTGATTTCAATTTATTGGTCCCCATTCCTTGATTTTTTGAAGCCTGATGAACACAGTGAAGCTTCACCTTATATTGTACCAGAGTGAGGGGAATAAACAAACTTTATATGATGGGGAATGTAAAATAAATCAGGAAATAATATCATGTACAACAGGTCCATCAGTATCTGGAAAATAACATCAATTCAACAAAGTTACATCTTAAGGAACCTGACCCAGAACATCAAACTATCTTCTCTCTGTGTAAATGCTGGCGATCCTGCTCTGTGTTCAGACCACAATCCATGCATGAGGCCCTCAGAGGTTCAGGCTGTGGGTCCCTACATGGATCCTGTCCATTTACTGCAGTGTAGTCTCCACTGGGTCCCTTAACTTCCACAACTTGTTACTCTTTGAGCGGGTGGGTGAATTTACCAGGTCAACTTCTTTATTTGACACCCTCCAGGCCTCTTTGTCATTCCAACTGTTTAGAAACTCACTCCTTCAGTGTGTACATTACAGCAACATCAATAGGACAGATTCTAAATTCAACACATTGTTTCAACAACTGATGCTTTCTTTCTTAGCGACGACAGAGAAGCATTGGTACTTTCAGTCCAATCCCTTGTTTACAGAATCCGCTGGAATCTCCCCTGTAGCATACTCTCTCTGGGACACCCCATGCAGTGGGTGTTTGTCTCTATCGGACAGTGGGATCTATCCCAGCTGAACAGACCCTGTACCCACCCTGAACCCACACAGGTTCACTTCCTAGTAAGGTAACTGGGCAATGATACTGAGCGGGAACCCTAGGGGCTTTACCCCCAAACCCAGGATTACTGAATGTAATTGTCAATGTCCCACTGCAGCCCAGACTGATCCCCACCCTGGGCCCTCCCTGTCTGTACATTTCCTCAGTGCCCCATCGGGGAACATTCAGCCACGGATATCCTACAGAAGAAGCGCCTTTGGGGCCGGGTGGCTGAGTCTCGTGACCCTGTTGCTGGGCCTCTGACGTCACAATGGGAGATGACGCTCACTCAGCTCGAGCTGGAAAATGGCAAAGGGCCAATAGGATTTAAACCTGGAGCGCAGCCGGTTAAAGGGGAGGGACAGAAACTCGGGTAAAAATGTTCCTATAATGAGAACAGGAATGTTTATCAATCCCAAGGTCCACATTTCACACTCAGTCCAGATCTGGTTCCCCGCAGCGTCTTCAGCTGATTTTCTCCATTTTGACTGAACAGATTGTATTTCAGCCTGAAACAGATGAAAGATTAAACAGGAATACACAGATTGAACAACAGTGTCAATAACAGGGAGACTGGAGTTAATGGGACAAGTCTCCTGCTCACTGGCTCATCAGAGACCAGACATATGGCTGAAGATGGGCAGCGGGTCCCTGTCATGTCCTGACTCGCGGGCCTACGTGGGAATTGCCCCAGAGGTTGAAATTTCCACTGGGCAATACCCCTGTTGCCCGGGACCCTGTATGAATGTCTCTGACTCTGGGTTAGAATCGGAGACCTGGCACAAATCCACAGGACTTACCTGGGTAGTTACCCAGGAATTGTTAGACTGTAAAACCTGGTCTAATACCTGGGTAACTCCACAACCGAGTCCCTCAATCATCCAACCCCACCCCTCTCTGTCCATCATACTACACCCACACTACCCGATTAACCCCTCCAACCACACCCACCAACCCGACTCCCTCCTGACCCTCCCAACTCTGTCCTTTACCAAATCTGACTAAATCCCCGGCTTTGCAGCCCGACCCAACAACGCGGCTGACCCAGGCCCATTAGCCGTCAACCTGACCTCATTAACACCCCCGACCCCACCACTCTCCCCCTGATCCGACTAGACTCTGCTCCGTTGGAGATCCCCGGGGGCAGCGAGTCACTGCTGAAGGTCCTGCGAGGAAAATGAAGCAGTTTAAGTTTGGGAGAATCTTGTTGAGCAGCGGCTCCGCTTTTCATTGCTGCTGTTTGATAGATTCAGCACCATTTATATTTTAAATTCCATTTATATTTTAATTATTACACTAAACATTAACACAAACACTCACTCCATCAGTTTCAGAGTCCTGCAGTTCAGAATGAGGCGGCGGAGAGCGGGGACAGATCGGTCTGTGAAGCGGTTGTATCCCAGGTTCAGATCCGTCAGTGACCGGTTTGTACTGAGAGCGGAGGCGAGATCATCGATACAAGAATCAGTGAGATCGTTATCTCAGAAACTAAGGATCAGGGGGAGAAAAATAACAGCAATCTGGTTAAAACCCACAGTGTTTTAACGAATACTATTAATAATAATATACAGTAAGAGGCATTCCAAAAACACAACATCCATTTAGAAAGGAAACTGAAAACACTATAAATGCTGCAAGTTAAATATAAACATAATATATTGGAAATACTCAGCAGATCCGGCAAGTATTTGTGAAGAGAGAAACAAAGTTAAACATAGAAACATAGGAAATAGGAGCAGGACTAGGCCATTCGGCCCTTCGAGCCTGCTCCGCCATTCATTATGATCATGGCTGATCATCCAACTCAATAGCCTGATCCCGTTTTCTCCCCATATCCTTTGATCCCTTTAACCCAAGAGCTATATCTAACTCCTTCTTCAACACATACAATGTGTTGGCCTCTACTACTTCCTGTGTTTGTGAATTCCACAGGCTCACCACTCTCTGGGTAAAGAAGTTTCTCATCTCTGTCCTAAATAGTTTATCTCGTACCCTCAGAGTGACACCTGGTTCTGGACTCCAGCACGATCGGGAATATCCTTCCTGCATCTACCCTGCCTAGTCGTGTCACAATTTTATAGCTTTCTATGTTATTCCCCCCTGATTCTTCCGAACTCCAGCGAAGATAATACTAACCGACTCAATCTCTTCTCATTGGTCGGTCCCCCCTAGGAATTAGTCTGGTAAACTTTCGCTACACTCCCTCTATAGCTAAGAACATCCTTTCTCAGGTAAGGAGAGGCCTGTAGGCAGGGTGAATAGTTGGTGGAACTGAGAGATCGAGTGGCTACTGAACGTGCACAGGAGAGCCTCTGGGGTCCACAAAACATAATGCTTCTCTCACCATCACTGCTCACAGATTGTAGTCTGGAGAACGTGTTGGAATAAGAAGACAATAAATAGGAGCAGGAGAAGGCCATTCAGCCCCTCAAGCCTTCTCCGTCATTTGATAATAATTTGGCTGATCTGTTTCTGGCTGATATGATTCTGGCCTGAACTCCGCCTTCCTGTCGGTCTGCAGTAACCCTCGATTCTCTTTTCAATCAAAAATCTAACTTAAATCAGCCTTGACTATATTCAATGACCCAGCCTCCATTCACTTCTAGGAAAGAGAATTCCATAGACTAACCAAATTTCTTCTCATCTCAGGCTTAAATGGGAGTCCACTATTTTTAAAAAAAGTGTCCCAAAGTTCTCCATCCACAAGAGGAAAGATCCTCTCAGCATACACCCTGTCAAGTCCCCTCAGGATCTTATATGTTCAATAAGATCACCTCTCAGCCTCCTGAACACCAACCGGTATAGGCCCAATCTGCTTAACTTTTCATCATAAAATAAACCCCTTCACTCCAGCAATCAGTCGAGTGAATATTCTCTGAACTGGTTCTAATGCAATTATATCCTTTCTTAAGTAAATAGACCAAACCTGTATAGTTTACTCCAGATGCTGTCTGACTAAGGTCCTGTATAGCTGCAGCAAAACTTCCCTACTTTGAACAATGCATTCCCCTTGCAATTAAAACAAATGAAATAGGAGCAGGAACCAGCTATTCAGCCCTTCGAGCCCGCTCTGCTATTCACTGAGATCATGGTTCATCTTCCACTTCAACAACATCTCCTTGTAGTAACCCCATGTTCCATGATGCTTTCAATGAGTAGAAATCTCTAAATCTCAGTCTTGAACATACTAAATGACTGAGCCTCCTCTGGGGCAGTGAATTCCAAAGATTCACCACCCTCTGAGTGAAGGAATTCCTCCAAGTCTCAGTCCTAAATGGCCTGCCCCTTATTCTGAGACTGTATCCCCTGGTTCTAGTCACCCACAGCCTGGGGCAACCTCCTACCTGCATCTACAATGTCAGTCCCTGTAAGAAAATTGTATGCCTGAATGAGATCACCTCTCATTCTTCTAAACTCCAGAGAACAGAGGCCCAGTCTATTTAATTTCTCCTCAGCATGCATTGCTCCAGGAATTATTTTAGTGGAAACTTCATCGCACTCAGTCTAAGACAAGTACATCTTTCCTTAGGTAAGGAGACAAAAACTGCATAGAATGCTCCTGTCACCATCTTACCAAGGCAGTGTGACATCTTTACTCCTAAACTCAAATCCACTTGTAAAAAAAGCCAACATACCATTTACCTTTTCAACTGTTTGCTGTACCTGCATGTTAGCTGCAAGTGAGTCATGAACAAGGACATTGAAATACCTTTGAAGATCAACATTTCCCAGTCTTTTACCATTTAACAAATGGTCTGGATTTGTTATTTCTTGCCAATGTGGATAACATCACATTCCTCCATATTGTATTCCATCTGACAAATTTTTGGCCACTCTCTTATCCTCTCCAGATCCCCTTGAGGCTACTTTGCATCCTCCTCACAACTGACACTTCCACCTAATTTCCTGTCACCTGCAAACTTCTAAATATTACATTTAATCCCCATGTCCAAATCATTGATATACATTGTGAATAGCTGTGGCTGTGATCTTTGCGCTACCTCACTGTACCACATCCACGGGTCTCCCCTTATCTATTCTAATGACTGCATCCTCAAAATCCCTAACAGGTATGTTACACGTGATTTCCTTTTCATAAATCCATGTTGAATCTGCCCAATCCTACCATTATTTTCTGAGTATTCTATTATCACATCATTTATTGCAGATACTAGCATTTCCCCTACTACTTATGTCAGGCTAACAGATCTCTAGTTCCCAGTTTACTCTCTCCCTCCTTTCTTAAACAACTGGGTTATATTCGCCACCTTACAATCTGCAGGAACCATTCCAGAGGCTACAAAATTTTGAAATATGATCACTAACACATCTATTGTCTCTGCAGCCACTTCCTTCAACATTCTGGGATGTAGATCATCAGGTTCAGGGGATTTATAATACATGAATAGGATGGGAATAGTCGGATACGGACCCCAGAAGTACAAAATGTTTTAGTTGATGGGCAATATGATCGGTGCAGGCTTGGAGGGCCGAAGGGCCTGTTCCTGTGCTGTACTTTTCTTTGTTTTTCTTTCTTTCTTTGCTCTTATCTACTTTAAGTCGCATTAATTTCTCCAATACTTTTCTAAACAAATATTAATATCTTGCGGTTCCTCGTTTACACTAGTCTCTTGATTCTCCTTTATTTCTGAGCAATTTTTAGTATTTTTCTCTGTGAAGACAGACACAAAGTATTTGTTTAATTTCTCTGCCATTTCCTTATTCCACATTGTAAATTTTCCTGACTTTGCTTGAAATGGACCCACATTTATTTTTACTAATATTTTCCTTTTTATGTACCTACAGAAGCATTTACTGTCAGATTTTGTGTTTCTTGCTACTTTACTCTCATATTCTATCTTTTCTTTCTTCATCTATTTCTACGTCCACCTCTGCAGATTTCTAAAATGCCCCCAATTCTCAGGTTTTCCTTTTTCTGGCAACTTTATACACCTCTTCCCATGATCTAATACAATTCTTGATTTCTTTTGTTGGGACACCTTTGGCTGCTGAGTTCTTGTCCATCAAATGAATGTATTTTTGTTGTGAACATGTCACATTTCAAAGCCTTGAATGGAAATCAGTAAATAAACCAGTGAGATTCACACTCAGGCTCTTTGGTTTACTAGACAGTTGTTGGAACTGCTTTATCCACAGCATCCACATAAACGCCAGCATACCAATTGTCTTCCCAAGCACTTGCTCCACTACATGCCTAGAGATTCATGGACTGGGGCTCCCAGATCCATCAGTACGATACAGTCTGCACTCTTTCTCCATTCAGATAAGATGCTGCTTTTCTATTCTTACAGCCAAAGAGGACAAACTCACATTGTCTCACATTAAACTCCATCTGCCAATGTTTTGCGCATTCACTTCACCTATCTAAATCCCTTAATAGACTATTTATGTCCACTTGACAAGTTATTTTCCTACCTTTGCACCATCGACAAATTTAGCTACCGTGCATTATGTTCCTTCACCCAAGTAATTTACACAGGTATTTGAGGCACTGACCTCTGTGTCACTCCACTAGTAGCATTTTGCCAAACCAGAAATGTTCCTTTACCCCAACTCTCTGTTTGCTGTTAGCTAATCAAACGTCTGTACATACTAATATGCTACCACCTGTATAACAAATTTTTATCTTGTTATCTGTTTTATTTTTAATATCGCACCTTATCAAATTGCTTTTGGAAATCCAAGAGCACCGAACCTACAGATTCTCCTTTATCAATTTCCATGTTACTTCCTAAAATAAATGTAATACATCGCCCCATGTTATGTTCAATCTGCTGGGCCTTCCATGAATCTAGGGAATTTTGGAAGAATACAACCAATGCATCTACTATGTCTGCAGACACTTCCTTTAAGACCCTATGATCAAATCCATCAAGTCAAGGGACTTGTCAACCTATGGTTCTAATTGTTTCCCTAATACCTTTTCCGTCGGAATCCAGATTGTTTTAAGTTCCTCCTTTCTTTTTATCTCTTGATTTTCAAGTATTCTTGGGAAGTTTCTTGTCTCTTCTACAGTGAAGAGAGACACAAAATTCTTGTTCAATGCTTCTGCCATTTCCTCATTTCCCATGGTTAGTTTCCCAGCCTCATTTTCTAAGGGACCTATGCATATTTTAGTATTTATTTCCTATATAAATATTTGGAGAACCTCTCTCACTTTTTATACTTCTAACTGGCTTTCTCTCATACTCTGCTGATAAAAGGCACCTTTACTATGATGCCATTAATTAATCCAGTCTCATTAAATATTCCCAGTTCTAAAATAGCCGTTCTGTGGTTGTCACTGGAACATACTCACTAAGAAACTGTCTTGAATACATCCTACGAACTCATCTCCCAGGCAACCTTTGCCATTCTGCTTCATCCAAAGTGTATGGAGATTAAAATAACACACAATTATTGCAGCACCATTCTTACAGGTGCCCATTACTTTTTCTTGTATATTTTGTCCGAAAGTGTGAAGGTATTAGGGACCTGTAAGCTACTCCCACATGGGCTTCTGCGGTTCTAGATTACAGCTCACCACAACTTTCCCAAGGACTATTAGGGATGGGCAATTGATGTTGGCCTAGCCAGTGATGCCTGGATCCGATGATTGAATAAAAAAGTGACATGTTACATTTGCTAATTCACATTTCTACTCAAACTAATTCTACATCTTGAACTTCTGAACTAAGGTAGTCTCTGACTTCTGTACTCATGTCATCAGTTATTACCAGAGTAACCCCACAACCTTTTCCTCGCTTTTGACATCTAACCACTTTTCCCTTTTTTTACAAGTTAATGACCACAGTGACCGGGGACAGCCATCCAACTCTGAGGAGGAGGGGAGACCTCGCAAAATTCATTCTTTTACCATCATCCCTCCATGTCCACACACGAGTGACACGGGTTCAAGGTGTGGAGTCCCGTGATTTGTTTTGTAACTCTTTCGAGTACAAACACGTTTCCACCTGTTTCAGATGAAATTACATTGTTTCATACTTGCCATTGTGAGATTTGAACTCTTGATCTTGGGGTTACAATATCCTCACCAGTTTTTTCACGTTAATAATTGGTGCACTTCCATGTTGCAATCCCCCTTCCCCCAATTTACTGTCACTTAAAACCAGTGCAGACTCTGCTTTTCCCAGTTCTAATGTAAACCTATCAAACTGAGACATGAACCTTCCTGAATATTTCCCTTGTCGGGTGCACGATCGGGGAGCCTGAGAGCGGATGTGAAATGCGCATCTGCCCAATCAGCCCCGCGACCATGATCTTACGCTGCTTGGCCAATGGAGAGGCAGCCAGTGTCGAGCATACCCGGGGAAAGGCTCAGCACTGCCGCTGGGGGAGGGAAGAGGGCGGCACCGACCTCACTGTAAGTGCTGGTGAACCCTTCCAGTGAGCTTCCCGAAGGCAGACAGATGCCTCAGAGAGCTGCAGACCTCCAAATAACAAAATAAATCACAAAAGGTGCTGCCTAACTGTCCATGCAGCAGAATCAAGCACCCGAAAGCATGTCTCACACAAAACACACACAGCCAGATATTTATTTTGATTATAAATCCTAACGGAGATTCCATTCCTCACTTGGATGAGGTTTCATCAAGAATGTAAAGGTTTCCTGGCCGATTGGCTGGTCCCCCAACGTCAGATTGGATGGGCCACGAAAACCCGCTGACAATTGGGACGTGAATGGGTTTAATTTCCCACCTCACTGTCCGCGGGAACTCTTCAACGTCTGCGCGTGCGCGCCCAGCCAAATATCGCGCCGGTGCGCGATGACGTCAGGACGCTGGTCTGACATCATCTCGCAGGATTTCCCGCCTGCTTGGGTCAGGCAGGCGCGCGCCCCCCTGCGGGACTCTGGGATCTGTTTGTCCCGTCACAGATGCTGTCTCCCAGCTGACTATTTACAGAATCTTCCTTTATATTTCACACCCACAGCATCAATTATAGATTGCTGTTATGTTTTGTAGTTGTGTTTCTGGAATGTTTCACACTGTATATTATTATTTTAATTAGTTACGTTCTTTGTAAAGAAACTGGAAATTTATTCTGATTCCTGTTATTTTTTCTCTCTCGAACCCTCCTCCCAACCCCCAGTCTAGGGGATAACAGGCTGAAAGATGCTTGTGCTGAGGATGTTGCCTCTGTGTTTAATCACTCACTGACAGATCTGAACCTGTCTAGTTACAAACTGGGAGATTCAGGAGTGAAACGATTGTTTGTAGCTCTGAGGGGATCAGACTGTAAAATACAGAAACTGCAGTAAGTACCAGACAGTGTGAGATTATGTTTGGAATTACTTCATTTTTAACAATACATTTGAACACTGTTGCTACTATTAAAAACACTGTCCATTATTATTAGTGTTAGCTGTAAATAAAAAAAAAACATTGATATTGATTCATGTTATTTCACTCTCTCTGAACCTAGGCAATGGGATGCCAGTCCCAAAGATATTTGTGTCTCGGGTGTAGGGGAATTTTGCGAGGTCTCCCCTCCTCCTCAGAGTAGGATGTCGGTCTGCAGTAACCCTCGATTCTCTTTTCAATCAAAAATCTAACTTAAATCAGCCTTGACTATATTCAATGACCCAGCCTCCATTCACTTCTAGGAAAGAGAATTCCATAGACTAACCAAATTTCTTCTCATCTCAGGCTTAAATGGGAGTCCACTATTTTTAAAAAAAGTGTCCCAAAGTTCTCCATCCACAAGAGGAAAGATCCTCTCAGCATACACCCTGTCAAGTCCCCTCAGGATCTTATATGTTCAATAAGATCACCTCTCAGCCTCCTGAACACCAACCGGTATAGGCCCAATCTGCTTAACTTTTCATCATAAAATAAACCCCTTCACTCCAGCAATCAGTCGAGTGAATATTCTCTGAACTGGTTCTAATGCAATTATATCCTTTCTTAAGTAAATAGACCAAACCTGTATAGTTTACTCCAGATGCTGTCTGACTAAGGTCCTATATAGCTGCAGCAAAACTTCCCTACTTTCCCCCTCTCTCTAATCTCCTGTCTCTAATTTCCCCCTCTGTCCAATTCACCTAACCCTCTAATCCCCCCTCTCTCAAATCCTCCCCTCTGTCTCTGTAATTCCCTCTCTGTGTCTAACTCCCCCCTCTCTCTAATTCCCCCTGTATAATCTCCTCCCTCTCTCTCTCTCTAATTCCCCCTCTCTCTCTAAATCTGACTCTGTAATTCCCTCTCTCTGTCTAACTCCCCCTTCTCTATAATTCCCCCTGTCTAATCTCCTCTCTCACTCTCGAATTCCCCCTCTCTGTCTAATCCCCCTCTATCTCTGTCATTTCCCCCTCTGTCCAATTTGACCTCACTCTAATCCCCCCTCTCTCTAATCCCCCCTCTGTCTATGTCATTTCCCCCTCTCTATCTAACTCCCCCATCTCTATAATTCCCCCTGTCTAATCTCCTATCTCTCTCTAATTAGGCCTCCCTCTATCTCATCCCTCTCTCTCTAAGTTCCCCCTCTGTCCAATTCACCTGACTCTCTAATTCCCTCTTTCTGTCAAACTCCCCCCTCTGCCTCTGTCATTTCCCCTTCTGTCTAACTCCCCCTCTCTATAAATACCCCTGCCTAATCTCCTCTCTCTTTCTCTAATTCCCCACTCTGTAATTCCCTCTATCTGACTCATTGCCCCGAGTAGTCCCCTGTATTTTACTGGCCTCTCTATAACAAGCCCACACCCCAGTGAGGGACACATGGCACTGGGCTGGAATTAGACACAGTGTCATGGTGCAGCCTGGGTGCTTGGCAATGGCTGCTCCCTTTACACATCCCTCCACACAAAGAGAGAGTGAGTGTGAGAAGGGCAGAGACAGGAAGAGGCTAAGAGACAAAGTGAGATGTGGAGAACAATAGAGGTGCTGACGGGGGGTGGGGGTGTGGGGGGTGAGTGGGAGATTGGAAAGAACAAAGTGGCAAAGTTTCAGAGGGAAAGATACAGAGAGATTTGTCGGGAGAGATAAAAAGGGAAACTTGTCACAATTCAGAGAGGCCGAGGTACGAAGCGCACGGAGAGATGGGGGTAGAAAGAAAGATGTGGGGATAGAGTGAGGAACATGGAGGGAGGAGCAGAGATAAAGGGGCAGGAAGAGGTGGAGGGATTGGACTCGATGGGATTATATTGGACTCTCTGCAGCACCGTGTCTCATCCTGGATCCCCCTGAGTAACACCCCCATTCCCCAACCCCCGACACTGACCCCAATCGTCGGTGTGAACGTTCCACACGTCTCTTCTCTGGGTAGAAGAATGAGGGACAAAGACATGGATAAGTTTTTATTATTGTCTTTCTCTCTGGTTATAGCTCCTGTCTGAGGATTCCTCGCAGCAAATTGTTTCTCTTTCTGCATCATCAGAGCAGCAGCTTCCAAATCCATTCTCCTTGGGGGGGGAGAGAGAAATGCAAATTGATTAAAATAAAGCAAAAGTTACTGAAACAAAAGAAAATACACAGCAAGATCCCATGGCTTTCCTCACTCACTTACCTCCACAATCTCAGAGGGGCGGTGGAGTGGGGGTAGAGGCACCATTTAACAAACACATCTCCTGTTATTAAACACAGACAATGGGAACAGATTTGAAATGAGATGAGGGTGTAAATGCCTCGTGACCAGCCCTCTCTCCTGTGTTTAACCTTTCAGCTCCAGCTGATTTACTGCCTATTGTATATAACACACAAACACTGATCGTTCCCCCCTCACCGTCCCTCTCCCATTCACTGTCCCCACCCCCTCTACCTGCTCCCACCAGGGCTGTTGCTGTTTGGACACTAAAATTCACGTTGCCCAAAACCACCTCTCTCTCTCCCTTTCTCGCTCTGTTTCTATCCCCCTCCCTCTGTACCTATCTAGCCCATCCCAACCCTGCTCTCTCCCCCTCCCTCTGTACCTATCTAGCCTACCCCGTCCCTGCTCTATCTACCTCCCTCTGTACCTATCTAGCACATCCCACCCCTGGTCTCTCCCCCTCCCTCTGTACCTATCTAGCCCACCCCATCCTTGCTCTCTCCCCCTCCCTCTATACCTATCTAACCCACCACATCCCTGCTCTCTCCCCCTCCCTCTGTACCTATCTAGCCCACAACATCCCTGCTCTCTCCCCCTCCCTCTGTACCTATCTAGCCCACCCCATCCCTGCTCTCTCCCCGTCCCTCTGTACCTATCTAGCCCACCCCATCCCTGGTCTCTCCCCCTCCCTCTGTACCTATGTAGCCCACTCCTTCCCTGCTCTCTCCCCCTCCCTCTGTACCTATCTACCCCACCCCATCCCTGCTCTCTTCCCCTCCCTCTGTACCTATCTAGCCCACCCCTTTCCTGCTCTCTCCCCCTCCCTCTGTACCTATCTTACCCACCCCATCCCTGCTCTCTCCCCCTCTCTCTGTACCAATCTAGTCCACCCCATTCCTGCCCATCTTTTCCTCTCTCTCTCTCTCCCACTTGATAATCTGTCACTATCTCTGTTCTTTTTCCCTTCCTCAGGATGGAACTTGATTGAAAGGCCCTCTGAAAAGTTTCTATCTGACCATTTGAAATAATGATGCACTGTGGCCTTCTTTTATATTTATCCATGATTTACTGAGAGAAATGGGGAGGGGTGCGGGGGGGGGGGGGGGGGGGAATGGGAACAATCCTCAGTCAGCCCGTCAGTAAACTGAACTCAGGGAGGGTAACCATGGTTGCAGGCTGCAGGCCAGACAATCACAGCAATATCCCACAAGCTTGGTAATGTCAGCCAGGTATCCTTCCCCCCTCCTCACCCCCAGAAAAGGCTAATCTACCTCTAAACAGTATCAAACTAACAAGCACAGCATCACATTTAGACTTTCAATTCAAGGGGCTCAAACATTAGAGGATCAATGCATCAATGATTACAATTGCAGTGCACAGCAGGATCCCACAAACAGCCCCACGAGGGACATGGCCACACTGCAGAAAACCCACATCCTGTGTCTCCCTCATAACTGCTCCTCCTTCCATCTGTTACCTCCCCACTCAATATTTATCTCAATCTATCCTCTTTCCCACGTCCCTCTCTCTCTGTTTCTCACATGCCAGAATATGGAGAGGCAGAGAGAGAGAGAGAGAGAGAAAACCACAGTCAGGGCCTCAATAAACTCAATTCAAAATGGTTCCCGCACATTTCATTCAAGCCTCAATTCATCGCAGTGTCTAAAACAGCAGCATTATTCGGGGAAACAGCCACATGTGAACCAGTTTAAGGCCCCTCCCACCTGCTTCACCAATCGGAGAATTAATTTACAAAGTGTGCTCCTCGCTGGTCATTCAGGAAAGCCTGTTTGGTATTTGCGCACAGAAAGATCCCACACACACTGCATCCTTCTCACAATCCAATTCCAAACCCTGATTTCACACAAACTCCTAAAACACTGGCAATAATCGCTGTACCCAACCCACTCTCCCTCTCACCCAAACCTACTCTCCCTCTTAGCCCACACAAATCCCCCCCACCAAAATTATCCCCCCTCCCCTCAATTTCCGCTGCCAAACATTTTGCGGCCTCTCCCCCCCACCCCTAAAAAAATTGTTCTTCCTGGCAAACTTGTCCTCTCCCCAAACATTTCCTCTGCAATCATCCACTCCAGCAAATTCCCCCAAATATTAACCACCTGCAAATGTTGACCCATAGCAAAATTCATCCCCCCCCAACAAATTTCTCTCTCTCTGTCTCCCTCCCATCTCTCGTTGTGTGACACTTATGCCACTCTCTGCCTACCTTCCCCCTCTCTCACTGTCTAACTCCTCCAAATCTCTCCTCTAACTGCCCCCTCTCTCCCCCGCTCTCTGTCTATCTGCCCCCCCCTCTCTCTGCCTGACTCCCACTCCCTCTGTATAATCCCCTCACCCTGATTCCCTCTCTCTCTCTCTAAATCCCCCCCCTCTAATTCTCCCCTCTCTCTCTCTCTGCCTGACTCCCACTCCCACTCTATAATACCCTCATACTGATTCCCTCTGTCTCTAATCCCCCCCTCTCTCTTGTCTAATTCGTCCCTCTCTCTTGTCTAATTCCCCCCTCTCTCTTGTCTCATTCCCTCCCCCTCTCTCTCTTGTCTAATGATCCCCCCTCTCTAATTCCCTCTCTCTCTCTCTAATCGCCACCTCGCTCTAATTCCTCCCCCTCTATCTAATTCCCCCCTCTCTCTTTCCTAATTCCCCCCTCCCTCTTGTCTAATGCTGTCCCTCGCTCTTGTCTAATTCCCCCCTCTCTCTTGTCTAATTCCCTCCCCCTCTCTCTTGTCTAATTCCCCCCATCTCTCTTGTCTAATGCTCCCTCTCTCTCTTTTCTAATTCGCCCCCTCGCTCTCTGTCTAATTTCCCCCCTTCTCTCTCTGTCTAATTCCACCCCCCCCACCCATTCCCCCCCCCCCCCCCCCCCTACCCACCTCTCTGTCTAATTTCCTATCTGGCCTTCAACAGAGCAAATATAATAATAAATAAATAATCTACAAATAAACAAGCCTTTACACAGCGTCACATTTAAAAGTTCAATTCCAGGGCCTCAGCAATGTTGGAAAGTCAACGCATCAATGTTTACAATTGCAGTGCACAGCAGGATCCCACAAACAGCCCCACGAGGGACAACGCCACACTGGAGAAACCCCAGATCCTGTCGGTCTGCCTCTCTCATAATGACACCCCTCCCAATCAGTTCTCCCTCCACACACTATTTCCCTCCATCTCCCTCTTTCCCACCTCCCTCTCTCTCTGTTTCTCACATGCCAGAATATGGAGAGGCAGAGAGAGGGAGAGAGAGAAAACATCACTTTCCCTGCCTCTCTCTCTCACTCCATCATTAGTAATACAGACCCTGAAACTAATAAATGGTCTGGAATTAATACAGACCCTGAAACTAATACATGGTCTGGAATTAATACAAACCCTGAATCTAACACATGGTCTGGAATTAATACAGACCCTGAAACTAATACATGGTCTGGAATTAATACAAACCCTGAATCTAACACATGGTCTGGAATTAATACAGACCCTGAAACTAACACATGGTCTGGAATTAATACAGACCCTGAAACTAACACATGGTCTGGAATTAATACAGACCCTGAAACTAACACATGGTCTGGAATTAATACAGAACCTGAATCTAACACATGGTCTGGAATTAATACAGACCCTGAAACTAACACATGGTCTGGAATTAATACAGACCCTGAAACTAATACATCGTCTGGAATTAATACAGACCCTGAATCTAACACATGGCCTGGAATTAATACAGACCCTGAAACTAACACATGGTCTGGAATGAATACAGACCCTGAAACTAATACATGGTCTGGAATTAATACAGACCCTGAATCTAACACATGGTCTGGAATTAATACAGACCCTGAAACTAACACATGGTCTGGAATTAATACAGACCCTGAAACTAATACATGGTCTGGAATTAATACAGACACTGAATCTAACACATGGTCTGGAATTAATACAGACCCTGAATCTAACACATGGTCTGGAATTAATACAGAACCTGAATCCTACACATGGTCTGGAATTAATACAGACCCTGAAACTAATACATGGTCTTAAATTAATACAGACCATGAAACTAATACATGGCCTGGAATTCATACAGACCCTGAAACTAATACATGGCCTGGAATTAATGACCTGGCCTCCACAGCCTTCTGTGGCAATGAATTCCATAGATTCACCACTCTCTGTATAAAGAAGTTTCTCCTGATCTCTGTTCTAAAAGGTCTTCCCTTTAGTCGGAGGCTGTGCCCTCGGGTACTATTCTCTCCTACTAATGGAAACATCTTCCCCACGTCCACTCTATCCAGGTCTTTCAGTATTCTGTAAGTTTCAATCAGATCCCACCCCCCCCCCCCCCCCCCCCACCCCCTCATCCTTCTAAACTATAGACCCAGAGACCTCAAACGTTCCTCATATCTTAAGCCTTTCATTCCTGGGATTGTTCTCGTGAACCTCCTCTGGACACTCCTTCATGGCCAGCACATCCTTACTGAGATACAGGACCCAAAATTACTCACAATATTCTACATGTGGTCTGACCAGAGCCTTATAAAGCCTCAGCAGCACATCCCTGCTTTTATATTCTAGTCCTCTTGAAATAAATGCCAACATTACATTTACCTTCCTAACTACCGACTCAAACTGCAAGTTAACCTTAAGAGAATCCTGGACCAGGACTCTCAATTCCCTTTGCACTCCAGATTTCTGAATTCTCCCCCCATTTAGAAAATAGTTTATGTCTCTATTCTTCCTACCAAAGTGCATGACCTCACACTGACAAATTCCTCGTCTCTCTCTGTCTAATTTCTCCCTCTCTCTATGTCTAACCCCGCCCCCCCCCACTGTGTCTAATTCCCCCTCTCTCTCCTCTCCCTCTCTCTTCCAGAACTTCTCCCCCTCCTCTCTGTCTAATTCCTCCCTCTGTCTAATTCCTCCCTCTCTCTCTGTCTAATTCCCCCTCTCTCTGTCAACTTTTTCCCTCTCTCTCTGTCTAATCCTCCCTCTCTGTCTAATTCCTCCTCTCCCTCTGTCTAATTCCTCCCTCTCTCTCTGTCTAATTCCTCCTCTCCCGCTGTCTAATTCCTCCCTCTCTCTCTAATTCCTCCCTCTCTCTCTGTCTGACTCCTCCCTCTCTCTGTCTAATTCCTCCCTCTCTCTGTGTCTAATTCCTCCTCTCCCTCTATCTAATACGTCTTTCCCTCTCTGTCTAATTCCTCCCCCTCTCTCTGTCTAATTCCCCCTCTGTCTAATTCCTCTCTCTCTGTCTAATTCCCCCTCTGTCTTTTGTCTAATTCCCCCTGCTCTCTCTTGTCTAATTCCCCCTCTCTCTCTTGTCTCATTCCCCCTCTCTCTCTTGTCTAATTCCCCCCCTCTCTCTCTGTCTAATTCCCCCCCTCTCTTGTCTAATTCCCCCCCTCTCTCTTGTCTAATTCCCTCCTTTCTCTCTTGTCTCATTCCCCCTCTCACTCTTGTCTAATCCCCCCCTCTCTCTGTCTAATTCCTCCCTCTCTCTGTCTAACTCCTCCCTCACTCCTCTGTCTCTCTCTTCCAGTCCTTCTCCCCCTCCTCTCTAATTTCCAAAGTCTAATTAGCTCTCTTTAATTACTCCTCTCTCTTTCTAATTTCTCCCTCTCTCTAATTACCCCGACCTCTCTATAATTTCCCCCTCTCTCTAATCCCTCCCTCTCTAATTTCCCTCTCTCTGTCTCATTGCCCCGAGCAGTCCCCTGTATTATCCTGGCCTGTCTATCACAAGCCCACACCCCAGTGAGGGAGAGATGGCACTGGACTGGAATTAGACTCATTGTCATGGTGCAGCCTGGGTGATTGGCAATGGCTGCTCCCTTTACACATCCCTCCACACAGAGAGAGAGAGAGAGAGAGAGAGAAGGGCAGAGACAGGAAGAGGCTGAGAGACAAAGTGAGATGTGGAGAACAATAGAGAAGCTGACGGTGACTGGGGTTGTGGGGGGTGAGTGGGAGATTGGAAAGAAGAGAGTGACAAAGTTTCAGAGGGAAAGATACAGAGAGATTTGTCGGGAGAGATAAAGAGGGAAACTTGTCACAATTCAGAGAGGCCGAGGTACGAAGCGCACGGAGAGATGGGGGTGGAAAGAAAGATGTGGGTATAGAGTGAGGAACATGGAGGGAGGAGCAGAGATAGAGGGGCAGGAAGAGGTGGAGGAATTGGACTCGATGGGATTATATTGGACTCTCTGCAGCACCGTGTCTCATCCTGGATTCCCCTGAGTAACACCCCCATTCCCCAACCCCGCGACACTGACCCCAATCGTCGGTGTGAACGTTCCACACGTCCCTTCTCTGGGTAGAAGAATGAGGGACAAAGACATGGATATGTTTTTATTATTGTCTTTCTCTCTGGTTATAGCTCCTGTCTGAGGATTCCTCGCAGCAAATTGTTTCTCTTTCTGCATCGTCAGAGCTGCAGCTTCCAAATCCATTCTCCTTGGGGGGGAGAGAGAAATGCAAATTGATTAAAATAAAGCAAAAATAAAACAAAAAAATACACAGCAAGATCCCATGGCTCTCCTCACTCAATTACCTCCACAATCTCAGAGGGGCGGTGGAGTGGGGGTAGAGGCACCATTTAATAAATACATCCCCTGTTATTAAAAACAGGCAATGGGAACAGATTTGAAATGAGATGAGGGTGTAAATGCCTCGTGACCAGCCCTCTCTCTCTGTGTTTAACCTGTCAGCTCCAGCTGATTTACTGCCTGATTGTACATAACACACAAACACTGATCGTTCCCCCCTCACTGTCCCTCTCCCATTCACTGTCCCCACCCCCTCTACCTGCTCCCACCAGGGCTGTTGCTGTTTGGACAATAAATATTCACATTGCCCAAAACAACTTCTCTCTCTCCCTTTCTCGCTCTATTTCTATCCCCCTCCCTCTGTACCTATCTAGCCAAACCCATCCCTGCTCTCTCCCACTCCCTCTGTACCTATCTAGCCCACCCCATCCCTGCTCTCTCCCCCTCCCTCTGTACCTATCTAGCCCACCCATTCCCTGCACTCTCCCCCTCCCTCTGTACCTATCTAACCCACCCCATCCCTGCTCTCTCCCCCTCCCTCTGTACCTATCAAGCCCACCCCATCCCTGCTCTCTCCCCCTCCCTCTGTACCTATCTAGCCCACCCCACCCCTGCTCTCTCCCCCTCCCTCTATACCTATCTAGCCCACCCCATCTCTGCCCGTCTTTCCCTCTCTCTCTCGCTTGATAATCTGTCGCTTTCTCTGTTCTTTTTCCCTTCCTCTGGATGGAACTTGATTGAAAGGCCCTCTGAAAAGTCTCTGTCTGACCATTTGAAATAGTAATGCACTGTGGCCATCTTTTATATTTATCAATTCTTACTAAGCGAAATGTGGAGGGGTTGGGGGGAAATGGGAACAATCCTCAGTCAGCCCGTCAGTAAACTGAACTCGGGGAGGGTAACCATGGTTGCAGGCTGCAGGCCAGACAAGCACAGCAAGATCCCACAAGCCTGGTGATGTCAGCCAGGAATCCTTCCCCCCTCCTCACCCCCAGAAAAGGCTAATCTACCTCTAAACAATATCAAACTAACAAGCACAGCATCACATTTAGACATTCAATTCAAGGGGCTAAAACATTAGAAAATCAATACATCAATGATTACAATTGCAGTGCACAGCAGGATCCCACAAACAGCCCCACAAGGGACATGACCACACTGGAGAAAACCCACATCCTGTGTCTCCCTCATAACCACCCCTCCTTCCATCTGTTACCTCCCCACTCAATATTTCCCTCAATCTATCCTCTTTCCCACATCCCTCTCACTCTCTGTTTCTCACATGCCAGAATATGGAGAGTCAGAGAGAGAGCGAGAGCGAGAGAGAAAACCACAGTCAGGGCCTCAATAAACTCAATTCAAAATGGTTCCCGCACATTTCATTCAAGCCTCAATTCATCGCAGTGTCTAAAACAGCAGCATTATTCGGAGAACAGGCCCTAGTAGACTGAACATTGCTCTCGCTCCACAGCTCAGCCCATACCTCCCAGCCAGGGCTGGAAGGAGTGAGAGGGAAATGGGTCCCTCTTCCCCTTAACCCCCCCCCCCCCCCCATTCAAATAATGACAACTCACATTGGGTCTTTCATGTCAGTTTACTATAAGATGAAGCAGAGAAATAAATGTCTGGAAAGAGAGAGGGAGAGAGAAAGCTAGAGTGACAGAGACAGGGAAATTCCACCCCCTCCCCCAGAAACCCTCAAACTCCCACAAAGACAATCCTGGTGTTTAGAACAAGCCTTGACCCAGGATCAGGGCTTTTTCAGCGGAGAAGAAAAGAGTTGACGTTCTGTCGAAGTTCTGTCGAAGGGTCATGAGGACTCGAAACGTCAACTCTTTTCTTCTCCGCCGATGCTGCCAGACCTGCTGAGTTTTTCTAGGTAATTCTGTTTTTGTTTTGGATTTCCAGCATCCGCAGTTTTCTGTGTTTTTGTCAGGGCTTTTTCGTTTGAATGACAATCAATGAAATAGTTTCTCTTTAACAGCGAGTGGTCCCTGTTGCTGTTCCGGAAAAGCTGCAGGCCGTTTCTGCACAGGGGTTCCCACAGGCAGCAATGTGATGCTATCCGGATGGGAACAGGGAGACACATTTCCTTCCCCAGCCTCATGCCTGCTGTAACCCTCCCTCGGGAACAAGCTGCTGCTTCCTGAGTGAGTCTTATTGAAATCTCCATCCCAGCATCGATTTTTACAAACCAGGCGTCCCCAGGAGGCTGTGACTGAGGATTTTCTGCAGAGACCGGGAGCTGGGCACAGACTCCACACTGGAGACCCCCTCCCCTAAACCCCCACCCCCCCAGTCCCTGTGTCTCTTCCTCAGCCCCAACCCCCTGCCTCTGTTTCACTGTCTTTTCCTGTTTCCCTCACTCTCCCCCCTCTCTCTCTCTCTCTCTCTGTTGTAACGTAGGGACATATCCTAGAGAGACTGAATTCAAATGGCTGCTCCACCTCCCAATTCATGGCCCTCCCTGCCTAAAACCCCAGCATTATTCAGGAATTAGCACAATCTTTTACACACTCTCACAGCTTGGACTTGGGAAAGGGCTCCTGAGGGACAGGAAATTAGTCCATTAAGGACATTTTTAATAAATTTACTCGTGGCACAGTATGGAACACTGCAGGCAATTTGTGCAAAGCAAGATCCCACAGGGTGCAGCCAGCTCTGCCAGCCACTTTTAAAATGGGGAAGTGTTTCAACACAGAGAGAGAGAGAGAGAGAGAGAGAGAGGGAGCAAGTTGGAGAGAGACTAAGACAGTGTAGAGCCCTTCATCGTTACACAATCTCTTAGCAACATCCAAATACAGTTTATCTCAGTTATAAGCCAGAGGCTAAAACAGACTGAGAGACTGTTAAGGCAATTCTGCACAGCAGGATCCCACGAGTGCTCCCACAATGGAGGGGGGCACCCCCAGATCCTGTGTCTCCTTCCTCAGCCCCTGAGACCCCAACTCCTCCACCCCCTCTCTGTCAAACTGTCTCTCATTCTTTTTCTCTTTCTCACTCTCTCTGCCCCCATCAGCCCATCACAGGGCTGGGGGAGGGGTGGGGGGTGCGGTGACCACGTGTACACAGCAAGATCCCACTCCCTACCTGCTGGTGACCAGTTATAAATGTATTGGCTGAGGATTTTGGGACAGTGAGTGGGTAATGGGCTCCACCCCCTCTCTCCCCCCCAACACCCTCCTCCACTCCCAATTAAAGTAACGACAAATTGGTGTTTTCAGACATTTTATTGGAAGATGAAATATGGAGAGAATTGGCTGGAGAGAGAGAGAACAAGCTGGAGAGCTGCTCTCCCCCCACCCTCACCACCAGCCTGCACCCTCACATCTACATTAAACTCCATTGAAATGGCTGTTGCCCCTTCCATTTAACCCAGGAAAGCCCGTGGTCCAGCCTGTCTGACACACACCGACATGACTCTGGGGGGGAGAAGAAGCCTTCGCACAAGCTTCGGGTTCTCATTTCAGGCCCTCTCCCTCTCCCTTTCCCTCTCCCTCTCTCCCCCTCTCTCTCTCCCTCTCTCTCTCACCCTCTCTCCCTCTCTATCTCTCCCTCTTCCGCACTCCCTCGCTCTCTCTCCCTCTCCCTCTCTCTCCCTCTCCCTCTCTCTCCCTCTCTCTCACTCTCCCTCTCTCTCTCCCTCTCTCTCCCTCTCTCTCCCTTTCTCTTCTCCCTCTCTCCCTCTCTCTCTGTCTCTCCCTCTCCCTCACTCTCTCCCCCTCTCTCTCTCCCTCTATCCCTCTCTCTCTGTCTCTCCCTCTCCCTTGCTCTCTCCCCCTCTCTCTCACCCTCTCTCCCTCTCTCTCTCTCTCCCTCTCGCACACTCCCTCGCTCTCTCTCCCTCCCTCTCTCTCCCTCTCCCTCTCTCTCCCTCTCCCTCTCTCCCTCCCTCTCTCTCTCTCCCTCTCCCTCTTCCTCCCTATCCCTTTCTCTCCATCTCTCTCCTTCTCCCTCTCTCTTTCTCCCTCTCTCACCCTCACCCTCTCTCCCTCTCTCTCTCTCCCTCTCTCTCTCCCTCTCTCCCTCTCCCTCTCTCTCTCTCCCTGTCGCTCTCTCTCTTTTCCACTGCTTCAGCCTCCCTGAACCCATTTCTATCAAATGTGGTCACTGATGCAGTTCAGGAAAGGCTGGCAGCCTCTGGGTTTTATTGTTTTACACAGCAGGATCCCATGATTTTCCCTATCTCCACACCTGCTGTGAAAGCATCTCTCTCCCCACCTTCCCTGTGTGAATGCCCCAGTCTGGAGCCATTCCCTCTGTTCCGTCCCTCCCCAGCACCACAACCCCCTGAACAATGAGTGTCCAAAGATCCCTATCCATTTGTGTCAAGTCTAAGAAAACATCAAATAGTTCCAAGGAGAAATTGAATTTGATATTTGGGATAAAGCTGGTTAGAAACTCACACTACACAGTCCATGAATCAGCCTTTGTAACCTGCACTTCAGCACATGACAAGAAAAATGATATTTTCAACGATTCGGGATTCCAGTCTGTAACTCACTCCCAGGTATCTATTATTCTATATATAAACCCCCTGAACCCCTCAATTAGATTCCAGTCTGTAACTCACTCCCAGGTATCTATTATTCTATATATAAACCCCCTGAACCCCTCGATTAGATTCCAGTCTGTAACTCACTCACGGGTATCTATTATTCTATATATAAACCTCACAAACCCCTCGATTAGATTCCAGACTGTAACTCACTCCCAGGTATCTATTATTCTATATATAAACCATACAAACCCGTCGACTAGATTCTAGTCTGTAACTCAAACCCATGTATCTATGATTCTATATATAAACCCCTTAAAACCCTCGATTACAATCCAGTCTGTAACTAACTCCCGGAAACCTATTATTCTATATATAAACCTCCTGAACTGCTCGATTAGATTCCAGTCTGTAACTCCCTCCCGGGTGTCTATTATTCTATATATAAACCCCCTGAACCCCTCGATTAGATTCCAGTATGTAACTCACTCCCAGGTATCTATTATTCTATATATAAACCCCCTGAACCCCTCCATTAGATTCCAGTCTGTAACTCACTCCCAGGTATCTATTATTCTATATAAAAAACCCCTGAACCCCTCGATTAGATTCCAGTCTGTAACTCACACCCAGGTATCTATTATTCTATATATAAACCCCCTGAACTGCTTGATTAGATTCCAGTCTGTAACTCACTCCCGGGTATCTATTTTTCTATATATGACCCTGCAAACCCCTCGATTAGATTCCAGTCTGTAATTCACTCCGGGGTATCTGTTATCCTATATATAAACCCCCTGAACCTCTCAATTAGATTCCAGTTTTTAACTCACTCCCGGGTATCTATTATCTTATATATAAACCTCCTGAGCCCCTCGATTAGACTCCAGTCTGTAACTCACTCCCGGATATCTATTATTCTATATATAAAGTCCACAAATCACTCGATTAGATCCCAGTCTGTAACTCACTCCCGGGTATCTATAAGTTTTGATCTTTCTGCTGCTGCAAAGCCCGTGTCTGTGTCAGTATCTTTGGATTTATTAACTGTTTAAAGTTAAAATGACACAAGTTTGCCATAAATCATCTCAGTCATAACTGTCCCAAAGCTATGATTGATATCAATCTTTCATCGTCTGCCTCTTCATGCCCTCTCGCTCTGTGTCTCTCTCTTTAACATTCCCTCATTCTGCATCTTCTCTTTCTCTCTCTCTCTCTCTCTCAGATTCTGTAAGAAAAATCTCCAACCATAAGGCAGCCATTTTAGGTTTGTTCACAGAGGCCATTTTATGTCCCCACAGCACTGGGACATTTATGACAGAGTTGACTCCTCACGAATGGGACATTAGTACTTTCAACGTGACACAGGCACAGGTTCCTCCCTCCAATTTAATGATGGACAAGGGATCTCCCTCCATTTTAAAGATGGAGAAGAGATCTTCCTCCATTTTAAAGATGGAAAATGGATCTCGCTCTATTTTAAAGATGGAAAATGGATCTCGCTCCATTTTAAAGATGGGGAAAGGATCTCCTTCCTTTTTAAAGATGGAGAAGAGATCTCCCTCCTTTTTAAAGATGGGGAAGGGATCTCCCTCCGTTTTAAAGATGGGAAAGGGATCTCCCTCCATTTTAAAGATGGTGGCGGGATCTCCCTGTTTCTAAAGACAGAGAAGTGATCTGCTTCCATTTTAAAAAAAACAGAGAAGGGATCTCCCTCCATTTTGAAGATGGAGAAGAGATCTTCCTCCATTTTAAATACAGCGAAGTGTTCACCCTCCATTTTAATGATGGTAAAGGGATCTCCATCTGTTTTTAAGATTGGGAAGATATTTGCCTCCATTTTAAATTTTGAGGATGGTTCTCCCTCCATTTCATCTGCTCTCCCTCTCCCTACGACTTTTGCCTTTCCTCGACTCATCTCTCTGATTCTATCTCTCACCCCATCTCTATTTCGGAGACTCAGTCCCCTCTCTCTGACACTCTCTCACAACCCATCCATTTTTCTTTCACTCATTCGCCTCTCTCTATCTCTCTCTCACCCTCTCTCTTTCACTCACACCCCATCTCACTGTGGCTATGTCCATCTCTCTCTCTCTCTCCCCATCCCTCTGCCTCTCACCCTCTTTCTGTCACTGTCTCTCTCTCTATCTCTCTGTCACTCTCTGACCCTCTCTCTATCACCCCGAATGTCTACACATCGCCACGTCTCTCTGTCACTCTCTTTCTGCCTCGCTCTGCCACTGTCTCTCTGACACACTCAGTCACTCTCTTGCCTGTCTCTCTCTCTTTCACCTCACTTGTCTCCTTCTCTATCACTCCATTGCCCTGCCACTCTCTGCCCTTCTCTCTCTCTCTCTCACCCTGTCACTATTTCTCTTGGTGAGTTTTGACTCTCTATCTCTATCTCACTCTGTGTCTCTCTCGACATCTCTCTCCTTTCCCTCTCTCTCCCTTTCTCTCTCTCTCTCTTACTCCATCAGTCTCCCCCTCTCCCCACCATCCCTAGTCTCCCTTTTGTGGAAGATTTGGGTGTGAAGCTGAAGGGAAAATATCTTCAGGGTTTCGGGGAAAGGGCGGACGAGTGAAACCAGTGAAACTTTCCTTGCATAGTCTGAAAAGTAGATTGATGGGCTGAATGGCCTACTTCTGTGTTGTAACCGTTCAGTGATACACACGCAGGTTAACTTTTCATTCTGGAATAAGCTTCACTCTTTCCTCCATTGTAGTTTCCAGCACTTCCACATCACAAGTTGGACAATGGATCTCCCTCCATTTTAAACACGGGAATGGATCTCCCTCCATTTTAAAGATGGAATGGATCTCCCTCGATTTTAAAGATGGAGAAGACGTAGCCTAGTGGGACATCAGCAAGGCTCTTGATAAGGTCCCACAAGGGAGACTGAAAGTGAAGGTAAGAGCCCATGGGATCCCAGGCAATTTTACACATTGGATTCAGAATTGGCTGAGTGGCAGGGAGCAGAGGGTAATGGTCAAGGGGTGTTTTTGTGACTGGATTCCTGTGTCCAGTGGGCTTCCACAGAGATCAGCGTCCCGTGCTGTGTGTGGTATGTATACATGATTTAGACTTCAATGTAGGAGAGTTGATCAGCAAGTTTGCGGATGACACAATCATTGGTGGGGTGGTAAATAGTGAGAAGGAGAGCCTTAGATTACAGGAGGATATAGACGGGCTGCTCAGTGGCAAATGGACTTTAATCCAGATAAGTGTTAAGTGATGCACTTGGGCTGGACAAACAAGTCACAGGAATACATGTTGACTGGTAGGACCCTGGGACCTAATGAGCATTAGAGGGACCTTGGTTTGTATGTCTACCAGTCCCTTAAGGTAGCCGGACAGGTAAATAAGCTTGTTAAGAAGGCATATAAGATATTTCCTTTATTAGCCGAGATATAGAATATAAGAGCAGGATGGTCATGCTGGAACTGTATAAAACGCTGGTTAGGCAACAGCTAGAGTATTGCGTGCAGTTCTGGAATTCACATTATAGGAAGGATGTGATTGCACTAGAGAGGGAGCACAGGAGATTTACCAGGATGTTGCCTGGACTGGAGAATTTTATATTTGAGGAGAGATTGGATAGACTTGGATTATTTTCCCGGGAGCAGAGGAGATTGAAGAAGGACATGTTTGAGGTGAATAAAATTATGAGGGGCATTGATAGGGTAAACAGGAAGGAACTTTTCCCCTTGGTGGAGGGAACAATAACCAGGGTGCATAGATGTAAGGCAGGGGTCAGGAGGTTTAGAGGGGAAGCGGGGAATGATTTTTTCACCCAGAGGGTGGTGGGAAACTGGAACTCACTGCCTGAAATGGGGTTAGAGGCAGAAACCCCCATAACATTTCAGAATATTTGGATGTGCACTTGCGATGCTTGGCATATAGGGCTGTGGGACTAGTGCTGGAAAATAGGATGAGAATTATTAGGTTCTTGATCGTTTGACACAGACTTGATGGTCCGAATGGACTTTTACTGTGCTGTCACTCTCTCTGATTCTGTGACAGACATATCCCTCCATTAAAAGATGCAGAGGGGATCTACCTCCATTTTAAAGATTGAGATAGTATCTCCCTCCATTAAAAGATGCAGAGGGGATCTACCTCCATTTTAAAGATTGAGATAGGATCTCCCTCCATTTTAAGGACGGAGAAGAGATCTACCTCCATTTTACAGATTGAGAAATGATCTCCCTCCATTTTAAAGATTTGAAAGGATCTCCCTCCAGTTTAAAGACGGAGAAGGGATCTCCCTCCATTTTAAAGATGGGGAAGGGATCTCCCTACATTTCAATTTTCACACAAACATTCTCAAACGCACCAACACACAATTGCACAGATATATTCTTTCTCATACACGCAGACACACACACATATACTCTCACACACAGACACACTCATGCACATCAATTCTCTGTTTCACACACACACACATACACATTCTCTCTCACACTGAACCCACACAGATATATTATTTCTCATAGACACACTCTGTCTCTCACACACACTCACACACACACACAAACATACACATTCTCTCTCACACTGACACCACACAGATATATTATTTCTCATACACACACTCTCTCTCTCTCTCACACACACACACACACACACACACACACACATACACACACACACACACACACACACATATTGTCTCTCACACTGACACCACACAGATATATTATTTCTCATACACACACTCTCTCTCTCACACACACTCACACACACATACACATACACATTCTCTCTCACTCTCACGCCACACAAATACATTATTTCTCATACACACACTCTCTCAATCACACACACTCACACAAACACACACATACACATTCTCTCTCACACTGACACCGCACAGATATATTATTTCTCATACACACACACTCTCTCACACGCACTCACACACACACACACACACACACACATACACATTCTCTCTCACACTGACACCACACAGATATATTATTTCTCATACACACACTCTCTCTCTCTCACACACACTCACACACACACACACTCACACACATTCTCTCTCACACTGACACCACACAGATATATTATTTCTCATACACACACTTTCTCCCTCACACACACTCACAAAGACATATTCTTTCTCATACACATTCTCACACAGACATAGTCACAATCACACAGATGCATTCTCAAACACATACACATCCTCTCTCTTACAGACACTGATTCTCTATCTCACCGATACACACACACACTCACAGATATATTCTTTCTCATAGACACAAACGCACACAACCTCACACACACTTTCACACACACATCTATTCTTACTCACACACAAAGCACATACCACATACATTTTGTTTCACACAAACACCCACACAGATATATTCTATCTCATAGGCACACACAAACACACACACACACACACATACACCAACTCACACACATACACACACTCACACACACACAAACACATATATATATATACATTCTCTCTCTCATATACACACAAACACACACACACACACCAACTGACACACACACACAGATACACATTCTCTCTCTCTCATATACACACAAACACACGCACACGATTGCACAGATACATACTTTCTCATACACATAGGCGCACAAACATATAAAAACACACACATACCCTCACACACACATTCACACTCGCAGATATTTCTCTCCTTCAAACACACACATTCTCTCTCCCCCAACGCACGCACACATACTCACACATTATTTCTCACTCTCACAAACAGGCGCACACACTCTCACAAGAACATACGTTCTGACACACAAACCCCCACACTCTCTCTCTCTCTCAAATTTACTCCTGCAATCTTTCACACACAGTCTCCCATACAATCTCACACACATTCCTCTCACACCCATTCCGTCTCACACACAACCCCTCTGACACACAATCCCTCTCCTGCACAATCCCTCTCAAACACATTCTCTAACATACAGTCCCTCTCACACACAATTCCTCTCAAACACAATCCCTCTCACACGCAATCCCTCTCACTCGCAATCCCTCACACACACAATCCCTTATACGCAATCCACCTCACAAACAATCCTTTACACACAATCCCTCTCACACACAATCCCTTACACACAATCCCTCTCACACACAATCTTTCATGCACAAACACCATTTCTCTCTCTTCCACCCCCCAAACTCTCTGTGCACGCACCCACTCCTCCTCGCCACACTGAAAAATCTTTCCCATGCTCTCTCTATTTTTGGATGAGAGAGATGCTGAGAGAGGACGGAGATACCTTCTCAACCCAGTTCTCAGTTGCTCTTTCTTTCTAGGAGTGTTTGATGGGGACGGTGTAGAGGAAGATTGATTCGGATCATAACCCCATGTTGTTCCTGTCCTGCGAGTGTTTGATGGGGGCAGTGTAGAGGGAGCTTTACTCTGTATCTAACCCCGTGCTGTACGTTTCCTGGCAGTTTTTGATGGGGACAGTGTAGAGGGAGCTTTACTCTGTATCTAACCCCGTGCTGTACCTGTCCTGGCAGTGTTTGATGGGGACAGTTTAGAGGGAGCTTAACTCTGTATCTAACCCCGTGCTGTACCCGTCCTGGGAGTGTTCGATGGGGACGGTGTAGAGGGAGTCTTACTCTGCATCTAACCCCATGCTGTATCTGCCCTGGGAGTGTTTGTTGGGGACAGTTTAGAGGAAGATTTATTCTTTATCTGACCCTGTTCTGTGCCTGTCCTGAGAGAGTTTGATGGGGACAGTGCAGAGGGAAACTTACTCTGTATCTAAACCTGTGCTGTACCTGTCGTGGGAGTGTTTGATCAGAAAAGTGTAGAGGGAGATTTACTCTGTATCTAACCCCATGCTTTACCTGTCCTGGGAGTCTCTGATAGGGACAATGTAGAAGGAGCTTTACTCTGTATCTAACCCCATGCTGTACCTGTCCTGAGACTGTTTGATGGGAACGGTGTGGAGGGAGCTTTACTCTGTATCTAACCCCGTGCTGTACCTGTCCTGAGACTGTTTGATGGGAACGGTGTGGAGGGAGATTTACTCTGTATCTAACCCCGTGCTGTACCTGTCCTGAGACTGATTGATGGGGATGGTGTAGAGGAAGCTTTACTATTTATCTAACCCCATGCTGTACCTGTCCTGGGAGTATTTGATGGAGATGGTGTAGAGTGAGTTTACTCTGTATCTATCCCCATGCTGTAGCTGCCCCATGAGTCTTTTGATGGGGACAGTGTAGAGGGAGCTTTACTCTGTATCTAACCACATGGTGTACATGCCCTGGCAGTGTTTGATGGGGACAGTGTAGAGGGAGCTTTACTCTGTATCTAACCCCGTGCTGTACCTACCCTGGGGTGTTTGATGGTGACGGGTAAAAGGGAGGTTTACACTGTATTTAACCCCGTGCTGTAGCTGCCCTGGGTGTGTTTGATGGGGACAGTGTAGAGGGAGCTTTACTCTGTATCTTACCCCGTGCTGTAGCTGCCCTGGGAGTGTTTGATGGGGACAGTGTAGAGGGAGCTTTACTCTGTATCTAACCCCATGCTGTACCTGTCCTGGGAGTGTTTAATGGGGACAGTGTAGAGGGAGCTTCATTCTGTATCTAACCCCGTGCTGTACCTGTCCTGGGAGTGGTTGATGGGGATGGTGTTGAGGGAGCTTTACTCTGTATCTTACCCCGTGCTGTACCTGTCCTGGGAGTGCTGATGGGGATGGTGTAAAGGAAGATTTACTCTGCATTTAACCCCATACTATACCTGTCCTGGGAGTGTTTGATGGGGACGGAGTAGAGGGATTTTTATTCAGTATCTAACCCCGTGCTGTAACTGTCCTGATAGTGTTTGATTGGGTGGTGTAGAGCGAGATTTGCTCTGTGTCTAACCCTGTGCTGTACCTGTTCTAGACGTGTTTGATGGGGACGGTGTAGATGTATCCTTACTCAGTATCTAAACCCATGCTATACCTGCCCTGAGAGTGTTTGATAGGGACAGTGCAGAGTGAGATTTACTCTGTATCTAACACTGTGCTGTACCTGTCCTGGCATTGTTCACTGGGGATGGTGTAGAGGGAGATTTACTCTGTAGCTAAACCCGTGCTGTACTTGTCCTGGCATTGTTTGATGGGGACAGTATAGAGGGAGCTTTACTCTATATCTAGCCCCTACTGCATCATCTCTGGGATTGTTTGAAGGCAACATTCTCACCGAAAACAAAATCAATCACAAGTCAGGCCTAGCAAATTGGGAATGAGTTTCCTTGTTTGATTCTCCCTGGTCTGTTCTGATTCTGTGATAGATCCCTGCTGTTTACCCTCCAATGAGCAGTCATCCTAATCCATTCTACCTGTCTTGCACCCAAACACAGCATCCGACTACAATAAGGAAAGTGATACAGGAGTGTCTCAGTGAGTGAGACAGGTGAGTCTTGAGCCTGACCTGGGTGTATGTGAGTGACCCGGGTTAATCCTACACTCCAGGGACAGTTTAGACAGTGTGAGTGCATCGCAGCTTTGCCACAATGAGATCTGGATTCCAAGGGTTAAATTGCAAAGTGAGATTGCACAAACTCGGGTTGTATTCCCTGAAATTTAGCAGCATCAGGGGTGACTTGATCAAATTGTCAAATCCTGAGAGGAACTGAAGGTTGAGATTAGGGGAATGTATGAGCTCTTGTCCTGAGTAACAAGCTTCGTGAGGCATCTTATCAAATCCCTTTTGAACAGACCAGTATCCTTCTGTCACCACAGGTTACCTGTATGTTGCAAAGTTATTCTGATAATTTTCATCCCACAGAGTCAAAATTTCACCTATTCTGTGACTGAGTCAGAACTTCAAATAGTTCAGTTTCACTGTTTAAAATAAGGAGTCACTTTGCTGTGGTGGTTTTTGAGATTGAGTTTGGAGCTCAGAATCTGTCAGTGGAATGGAGTATGTACAGAGATAGGAAATGGGATTGATGAATAAAGGTGCAGTATTTTGTTCACTGCATTAGATTGTGTCTGTTGCAGTTTCACAGGAGTTTACATTTTCTTGGGAAAGGGATGGTTAACCAATGTCAACTATTCAATTTCTTCAGACAAGTCAAAACGCAAGAGAAAGAGAGAATATACAAACACTGAAACAAACAGGCAACTGGATGAGGAAGTTTTCAATTCTCTGCATGTTTTAATGTGAATTCCTGAGCTAATGATTGAAATAAACAGGAGTTTAAATCTCACACTGGGATGCCGTACAATTACAGTCCTGATAGCCTAAAATAAAAAAATAAAAATCTACAATTAAAAATTTCTTGTACAGAGCAACGGGAATTTGACTCTCTATCAAACCCCATACTGTATTTGGGTTGGGAGTGTTTGATGAACAGTGTAGTCAAAGCTTTAGTTTGAAACAATCTTCTGCAATCAGCAATTGACGCAAAGTCTCTTGTTAATGTTTCAGTCGAGGCTGATAGATTTTTGTAAGGCAAAGGCGTAAAGAGATATGGAGTAAGATCAGAGATCAGCCAGGATCTCATTGAATGTCTCAAACAGGGTGTGGGGAGAAATGGAAACTTCCTCTTCCCATGTGCTATGATAAATATCATTCCTTCAATCTCTGTCTCTCTATCACCCGCTTGATCTGTGTCTCTCTCTTCTCACACGCTCGGTCTGTCTCTCTCTCTCTCTCTTCCTCTCTCTCAGAAACTAGATCAATTACACAAACACCAGTCAGCCTTTTAGGTTTGTTCACAGTGGCCATATTATGTCCCCATATCACTGAGACATTTCTGACAGTGTTGACTCCTCAGGAATGTGACGTTGGTACTTTCAACGTGACAGAGACACAGCTATGGAGACACTGGGACACTGATCAAACACTCATCCCAGAAACACCGCATTGTCCATGGGTTCCAGGTCATCACCACTCACTGATTTAAAAAGATTTTCACCACATCCCCCCTTCATCCCTTTCCCAAAACCTTCACCCTGTCTCTCCGCCTCTCACCATGAACCAATTTTTTGAATTTGAATCTGTTTCGAACCCCATACTGTAATTGGGTGGGAGTGTTTCATGAACATTGTAGTCAAAGCTTCACTCTGAAATACTGGATTCAGGTTAAAGGGTGATTTGTTCAAACGCTTCAAGATAATAATGGAAATGAAGAGAGTGGATAAAAGTGGTAAAGATGGAGAAGCGATTTCTCTCCATTTTAAAGATGGGGAACAGGATATGTCACAGGATAATGTTTTTTATATCCAGTCATGTTGAAAAATATTTGGAGCTTTACCCTTTTCTCCAGATGATGAAATTTTAATTTGAGCACTTTTTAATTGGAACTCGAATTCAAAGGTGAATGAGGCTTTATAATCTCATAACTCAAGTGTTGAGGGAGAGTTATCCTGTATCGACCCCCGTGTTGTATCTGTCCTGGGAGTGTTTGATGGGGACAATTTAATAACAGCTTTTATTCCTATCTAACCATGCGCTGTTGAATAACGGATGCAGATTCCGATAAATCGGAGGTTTCATTTCTGTGTCACTCTCTGTACCTTGAAGCTTCCATTTGGAACCTGAAATCTGACAGTTGATGAATGTGGTCTTGAAAACTTCATCCTGAATTGTGTGAGGCCTTAGTATTGTGGAAATGTGTGAAGAAAGTGTTTGCATTCAAACATTCCTACATTGTGAAATGTAAGTTACCTTTGAAACAATAGGGTGTAGGGCCAGGGAGTCTGAATGGACAACAGGTTCTGGATGATAAAAGAGTGAATTTTAATGATGTCCTTTGAAGGAGTCATTTACTTTTAATGTCCCAAGACAATGAAATGCTTCAGAGGAAATGTCCCGAGACAATGAAATGGTTTGCCAATGTCTGACTCACCTTCCCAAGTCTTGAGAGACATGAAGTGGGCAGGGATATTGTAAGATACAGATCATGAGATGCCGGAGAATCACATAATTGAAGTTGTGGGGCTCTCTCCTGTTTCAGAATGTCAGGTTTAATGTTTTAATCTCTGAACCTTGGTTAATGTTTCAGAAAGCAGTAAGTTCCAATCCAATCTGTAACTTGCACTTCAAATTCCAAAGAGATATGAACGCTTTAAGTGAAAGGGTGAAATAGTGAAAGACGGATTTCATTGTAGGCAAATGTATGGCTGCTCAGTTCAATAAGGATGGAACACATTTCATTATAAATGGTGAAAAGCTGCAAACAGTGAGTGTCCAAAGATCCCTATCCATTTGTGTCAAGACAAAGAAAACATCAAATAGTTCCAATGATAAATTGAATTTGATATTTGGGATAAAGCTGGTTAAAAACGCACACTACACATTCCATGAATCAGCCTCTATAACCTGCACTTCAGCACATTACAAGAAAAATGACATGTTCAGCTGTTCATGATTCCAGTCTGTAACTCACTCCCAGGTATCTATTATTCTATATATAAACCCCCTGAACTCCACGATTAGGTTCCAGTCTGTAACTCACTCCCGGGTATCTATTATTATTTATATAAACCCCCTGAACCCCTCGATTAGATTCCAGTCTGTAACTCACACCCGGGTTTCTATTATTCTATATATAAACCGCACAAACACCTTGATTAGATTTCAGTCTGTAACTCACTCACAGGTACTTATTATTGTATATATAAACCAGAGAAAACCCTCGATAAGATTCCAGTCTGTAACTCACTCCCGGGTATCTATTATTCTATATATAAACCCCACAAACCCCTCGATTAGATTCCAGTCTGCAACTCACACCAAGGTATCTATTCTTCTATATATAAACCCCACAAACACATCGATTAGATTCCAGTCTGTAACTCACACCCGGGTATCTATTACTCTAGGGTAAACAGGATTGGATGGTGAAATGGCCTCTTTCTCTTTCCATGTGCTATGACCAATATCCTTTATTCACTCTCTGGCTCTCAGTCACCCACTTGGTCTGAGAATCTCTATTTCTTATTCACTCGATCTGTGTCTTCTCTCCCTGCCTCTCTTCCTCTGAGAAACAAGTCTACAAACACCAGGCAGCCATTTTAGGTTTGTTCACAGAGGCCATTTTATGTCCCCACAGCACTGGGACATTCATGACAGAGTTGACTCCTCACGAATGGGACATTAGTACTTTCAATGTGACAGAGTCACAAGTATCTCCCTCCATTTTAAAGATGGAGAAGGGATCTCCCTCCATTTTAAATATGGAGAAGGGATCTCCCTCCATTTTAAAGATGGAGAAGGGATCTCACTTTATTTTAAAGATAGAGAAGGGATCTCCCTCTATTTTAAAATGGAGAAAGGATCTCTATCCATTTACAAGATGGGGAAGGAATCTCCCTCCCTTTTAAAGATAGACAGGATCTCCCTCCATTTTAAAGATAATGAAAGAATCTCCCTCCATGTTAAAGATGGAGAAGGGAACTCCTTCCATTTTAAAGATGCAGAAGGGATCTCCCTCCATGTTATGGAATGAGAAGGGATCTCCCTCCATGTTAAGGATGCTGAAGGGATCTTTCTCCATTTTACAGGCAAAGAAGGGATCTCCCTTATTTTTAAGATTGTAAAGGGATCTCCCTCCATTTTATAGATGGAGAAGTTATCTGTCACCATTTCAAATATTGAGGATGGTTCCCTCGCTCCATTTCATCAGCTCTCTCTCTTTCCCTACCGCTTTTGCCTTTCCTCGACTCATCTCTCTGATTCTATCTCTCACCCCATCTCTATTTCGGACACTCTCTCCCCTCTCTCTGTCTCCCTCTCTCACCCCATCCATTTAAATTTCACTCCATCGCTTCTCTCTATCTCTCTCTCCCGCCCTCTCTCTCTGTCTCTATCTCTCACTCCCAATCTTACTGTCACTATATCCCTCTCTTTCTCTCTTGCCCCATCTCTCTGCCTCTCACCCTCTCTCTGTCTCTGTCTCTCAGTCTATTTCTCTGTGTGTCTCTGACCCTCTCCCTATCGCCCTGTCTCTCTCACCATCACCACGTCTCTCTGTCAAAACTCTCTCTGCCTCGCTCTGCCACTCTCTCTCTGTCACACTCGGTCTCTCTCTTGCCCTGCTTCTCTCTTTCTTGAAGAGTTTGTCTCTATTTCTTAATCTCACTCTGTCTCTCTCTCACCATCTCTCTCTCTCTGTGCATTTCTGTCTCTCTCCCTCTCTCTGTCTCTCACTGCATGAGTCTCTCCCTCTCCACACCACCCAGTCTCCCTTTTGAGGAAGATTTGGGTGTGAAGCTGAAGGGAAAATATTTTCCGGGTTACAGCGAAATGGCGGATGAGTGAGACCAGTGAAACTTTCCTTGCAGAGTGTGGAAAGTAGATTGATGGACTGAATGGCCTCCTCCTGTGTTGTAACCATTCAGTGATACACACACTGGTTAACTTTTCATTCTCGAATAAGCTTTACTCTTTCCTCCATTGTAGGTTCCAGCACTTCCACATCACAAGTTGGGCAATGGATCTCCCTCCATTTTAAAGATTCAGTTGTGATCTCCCTCCATTTTAAAGATGGAGATAGGATCTCTCTCTCTCTCACTCTCACCCATCACTTTTTCTTTCACGCCATGGCCTCTCTCTATCTCTCCCTCTCACTCTCTCTTTTTGCCTCTTTCTCTCTGTCTCTCTCTCTCTCTCTCACTCCAATTCTCTGTCACCCTCTGCCCTCCCCCTCTGGCTCCCTGTCTGTGTCGTCTCCCTCTGTTTCACTCTGTATCTCTCATACCCGTCTCTCTCTCTGTATCTCACTCTCTCTCTCTCTCACTCTAACTCTCGGTCGCTCTCCGTCCCTCTCCCTCCATCCCCCTGTCTCTGTCGTTCTCCCTCTATCTCACTCTGTATCTCTCACACCCGTCTCTCTCTCTCTCTCTCTCTCACTGTCCCTCTCACCCTCTCTCTCATTCTCTCCTACCCTCCCTCTCTCTCTCTCTCTCTCTCTCTCTCTCTCTCTCTCTCTCTCACTCTTTCTCTGCTCTGTCCCTCTGTCATTCCAACTCTCTGTCACCCTCTGTCCCTCTCCCTCCAGCCCCCTGTCTCTGTCATTTTCCCTCTGTCTCACTCTGTATCTCTCACACCCATCTCTCTATCTCTCTCTCTCTCTCTCACTCTCTCTCTCTCTCTCTCATTCTCAATGTCTCTCTCTCCCACTCTCTCTCCCACTAACCCCGTCCTCATCCCTCACCCCTGCTCCCTCTCTCTCCCTCTTGCTCCGTCTTCTCTCTCTCTCTCTCTCTCTCTCTCTCTCTCTCTCTCTGTCACACTCTATCTCTCTCTCTTGCCGGCTGTCCTTCACTCTCCCTCTTTCTCTCCTTCTCACCGGCTCTCTCTCTGTCTCTCTCTCTCTCGCTGGCTCTCTCTCTGTCTCTCTCTCTTGCTGGCTCTCTCTCCGTCTCTCTCTGTCACACTCTATCTCTCTCTCTCACCGGCACTCTCACTGTCTCTCCCTCTCTCTGTCACAGTCAATCTCTCTCTCTGTCTTTCTCTCTCTCTCTCTCTCTCTCTCTCTGTCTATCTCTGTCACCCAGTATCTCTCTCTCTCTCTCTCGCTGGCTCTCTTTCTCTCTCTCTCTCTCTCCCTCTCTCTCTGTGTCTCTGCCTGTCTCTTTGTCACACTGTCTCTGTATCACTCTCTCTCTCCGTCTCGCTGGCACTGTCTACCATCCCCTCTGTTTCTCAGAGTCTCTGTCTGTCTGTCTCTCTCTCTCTGTTGCACTGTATCTAACTCTCTCTCTCTCCCTCTGTCTCTCTCTGTCTCTCTGTCACTCTGTATCAATCTTTCTCTTTCTCTCTCGCTGGCTCTCTTTCACTCCCCACCCCCCACTCTTTCTCCCGCCACCTCTCTCTCCCCCCTCCCTTTCTATCTCAGTGCCTCTGTCTGTGTCTCTCTGTCACACTGTCTCTCTCTCTCTTTCACTGGCTCTTTCTCTCTCTCTCTCTCTCTCTCTCTCTCTCTCTCTCCCCCTCCTTCTCTCTCAGTGTCTCTGTCTGTCTGCCTGTCTGTCTCTCTCTGTCAGACTGTATCTCTCTCAGTCTCCCTCTCTCTCGCTTGCTGGCTATCATTCCCTCGCTCTCTCTCTCTCCCCTCGCTCTCTCTCAGTGTCTCTGTCTGTCTGTCTCTCTCTCAGATGGTATCTCTCTCTGTCCCCCTCTTGCTCTCTCTCAATGTCTCTGTCTGTCTGTCTCTCTCTGTCACTCTGTATTTCTCTCTCTCTCTCTCTCTCTCCCCCTCCCCCCCACTCTCCCCCCTCCCTCTCTCTCTCAGTGTCTCTGTCTGTCCGTCTCTCTCTGTCAGACTGTATCTCTCTCTGTCCCCCCTCGCTCTCTCTCTGCCCCCTTTCTCATTGTCTCTATCTGTTTCTCTCTCTTTCAGACTGTAGGTCTCTATGTCCCCCTCTCGCACTCTCTCAGTCTCTCTCTCTCTTTCTGTCTCTCTCACTCGCTCTCTCTCTCTCTCTCTCTCTCATTCTCAATGTCCCTCTCTCTCTCTCTTTCTCTCTCTCCCTCTTACCCGGTCCCCATCCCTCACCCCTGCTCCCTCTCTCCCTCTCACTCTGTCTTCTGTCGCTCTCTCTCTTTCTCTCTGTCACACTCTATCTCTCTCTCTCTTGCCCGGCTCTCTCTCTCTCTCCCTCTCACTCCTTCTCACCGGCTCTCGCTCTGTCTCTCTCTCGCTGGCTCTCTCTCTGTCTTTCTCTGTCACACTCTATCTCTCTCTCTCATCGGCACTCTCTCTGTCTCTTTCTCTCTCTGTCACAGTCCATCTCTCTCTCTCTCTCTCTCTCTCTCTCTCTCTGTCTCTCTCTCTCTCTATTTCTGTCTCTCTTAATCTCTCTCTCTCTGTCTCTCCATTTTAAAGATGGAGAAGGGATCTCCCTCCATTTTAAAGATGGAGAAGGGATCTCCCTCCATTTTAAAGATGGGGAAGGGATCTCCCTCCATTTTAAAGATGGGGAAGGGATCTCCCTCCATTTTAAAGATGGGGAAGGGATCTCCCTCCATTTTAAAGATGGGGAAGGGATCTCCCTCCATTTTAAAGATGGGGAAGGGATCTCCCTCCATTTTAAAAACAGGAAAGGCAACTCCCTCCATTTTAAATAGAGTAAAGGCATCTCCCTCCATTTTAAAGCTGGAGATAGGATCTCTCTCTATCTCTCTCTCTCACCTCTCTCACTCTCTCTCTCTGTCTCTCTCTCTCTGTTTTTCTCTTTCTTTTACTCCAAATCTCTGTCGCTCTCCGTCCCTCTCCCTCCAGACCCCTGTCTCTGTCTTTCTCCCTCTGTCTCACTTTGTATCTCTCACGCCTGTCTCTCTCTCTCTCTCTCTCATTGTCCCTCTCTTCCTCCCTCTCATCCTCTCCACCCTCCCTCTCACTCTCTCTCTCTCTGTTTATCTCTCTCTGTCACTCCAACTCTCTGTCGCTCTCCGTCCCTCTCCCTCCAGCCCCGTCTCTGTCATTGTCCCTCTGCCTCACTTTGTATCTCTCACGCCCGTCTCTCTCTCTCTCTCTCACTGTCCCTCTCTCCCTCCCTCTCATCCTCTCCCATCCTCCCTCTCTCTCTATCACTCCAAATCTCTGTCACCCTCTGTCTCTCTCCCTCCAGCCCCCAGTCTCTGTCGTTCTCCCTCTGTCTCACTCAGTATCTCTCACACCCGACTCTCTCTCTCTCTGTCTTTCTCACCGGCTCTCTCTCTGTCTCTCTCTCTCGCTGGCTATCTCTCTGTCTCTCTCTCTCACACTCTATCTCTCTCTCTCACCGGCTCTCTCTCTGTCTCTCTCTCTCGCTGGCTCCCTCTCTGTCTCTCTCTGTCACACTTGATTTCTCTCTCTCACCGGCACTCTCTCTGTCTCTCTGTCTCTGTCACAGTCTATTTTTCTCTCGGTCTCTCTCTCTGTCTCTATCTGTCACACTCTATCTCTCTCTCTCTCTCACTGGCTCTCTCTGTCACTCTTTATCCCCCTCTCTCTGTCTCTCTCTGTCTCACTGGCTCTCTGTATCTCTCCCTCTCTCTCTCTCGCTGGCTCTCTGTCTCCCTTCTGCCTCTCTCTCTGTGTCTCTGCTTGTCTCTTTGTCACACTGTCTCTCACTCTCTCTCTCTCTCTCCGTCTCGCTGGCTCTCTCTTCCATCCCCCCTCTCTCTCAGTGTCTCTGTCTGTCTCCCTCTCTCTCTCTCTCTCCCTCTGTCTCTCTCTCTCTGTCACTCTGTATCTCTTTCTCTCTCTCTCTCATTCTTGCTAGCTCTCTCTCTCTCCCCCGACATCTCTCTCCCCACTCTCTCTCTCTCTAAAAGCCTCTGTCTGTGTCTCTCTGTCACAATGTCTCTCTCCCTCTCTTTCACTGGCTTTCTCTCTCTCTCTTCCCTCCCTCTCTCTCAGTGTCTCTGTCTGTCTGTCTCTTTCTGTTAGACTGTATCTCTCTCTGACCCCTCTCGCTCTCTCTCAGTCTCTCTCTCTCTCTCGCTGGGTCTCTCTCTCTCTGTCACTATCTCTCTTTAACCCCTCTCTCTCAGTGTCTCTCTCTAGCTGTTTCTCTTTCTCAGACTGTATCTCTCTCTGCCCCCCTCTCGCTCTCTCTCAGTCTCTCTCTCTCTTTCAGTCTCTCTCTCTCAGTCTCTATCTCTCTGTTTCTGTCTCTCTCAGTCTCTCTCCCTCTCTGTCTCTCTCAGTCTCTCCATTTTAAAGACAGAGAAGGGATCTCCCTCCTTTTTAAAAACCAGAAAGGGATCTCCCCACATTTTAAAGACAGAGAAGGGATCTCTCTCCATTTTAAAGACGGAGAAGCGATCACCCTCCATTTTAAAGAGAGAGAAGGGATCTCCCCCATTTTTAAAACAGAGAAGGGATCTCCTTCCATTTTACAAACAAGTAGGGGATCTCCCTCCAGTTGAAAACAGGAAAGGGGTCTCCCTCCATTTTAAAGATGGAGAAGGGATCTTCCTCCATGTTATAGAATGAGAAGGGATCTCCATCCATTTTAAAGACGGAGAAGGGATCTCCCTCCATTTCACAGAATGAAAAGGGATCTCCCACCATTTTAAAGTTGGAGAAAGGATCTTCCTCCATTTTAAAGACAGCGATGGGATCTCCCTACATTTTAAAAACAGGAAAGGGATCTCCCCCCATTTTAATGACAGAGAAGGGATCTCCCTCCATTTAAAAGATGGAGAAGGGATCTGCCTCATTTTAAAGACGGTAAAGGGATCACCCTCCATTTTATAGATGGAGAAGGTATATGCCTCCATTTTAAATACTGAGAATGGTTCTCGCTCCATTTCATCAGCTCTCTCTCTCTCCCTACCGCTTTTGCCTTTCCTCCACTCGTCTCTCTGATTCTATCTCTCACCCCATCTCTATTTTGGACACTCTCTCCCCTCTCTCTGACTCCCTCTCTCACCCCATCCATTTAACTTTCACTCCATCGCTTCTCTCTATCTCTCTCTCGCCTTGTCTCTTTGTCTCTCTCTATCTCTCATACCCAATCTCACTGTCGCTATATCCCTAGCTTTCTCTCTCGCCCCATCTCTCTGCCTCTCACCCTCTCTCTGTCTCTCAGTCTATTTCTCTGTGTGTCTCTGACCCTCTCTCTATCGCCCTGTCTCTCTCACCATCACCACGTCTCTCTGTCAAAATTCTCTCTGCCTCGCTCTGCCACTCTCTCTCTGTCACACTCGATCTCTCTCTTGCCCTGCCTCTCTCTTTCTTGAAGAGTTTTGTCTCTATTTCTTAATCTCACTCTGTCTCTCTCTCACCATCTCTCTCTCTCTGTGCATTTCTGTCTCTCTCCCTCTCTCTGTCTCTCGTTCCATGTGTCTCTCCCTCTCCCCACCATCCCCAGTCTCCCTTTTGAGGAAGATTTGGGTGTGAAGCTGAAGGGAAAATATTTTCAGGATTACAGGGAAATGGCGGACGAGTGAAACCAGTGAAACTTTCCTTCCAGAGTTTTGAAACTAGTTTGATGGGCTGAATGGCCTCCTTCTGTGTTGTAACCGTTCAGTGATACACATGCTGCTTAACTTTTCATTCTCGAATAAGCTTCACTTTTTCCTCCATTGTAGGTTCCAGCACTTCCACATCACAATTTGTGCAATGGATCTCCCTCTATTTTATTGATGGGAATGGATCTCCCTCCATTTTAAAGACGAGAATGGATCTCCCTCGATTTTAAAGATGGAGAAGACTTACCCTAGTGGGACATCAGCAAGGCTTTTGATAAGGTCCCACAAGGGAGACTGAAAGTGAAGGTAAGAGCCCATGGGACCCAAGGCAATTTTACACATTGGATCCAGAATTGGCTGAGTGGCAGGAAGCGGAGGGTGATGGTCAAGGGGTGTTTTTGTAACTGGATTCCTGTGTCCAGTGGGTTCCATAGGGATCAGTGATGGGTCCCTTGCTGTGTTTGGTATGTATAAACGATTTCGAATTCAATGTAGGAGGGTTGATCAGCGAGTTTGCGGATGACACGACAATTGGTGGGGTGGTAAATAGTAAGGAGGTAGATTTAGATTACAGGAGGATATAGAAGGACTGGTCAGTGGCAAAAAGAATTTAATCCGGATAAGTGTGAGGTGATGCACTTGGGCTGGACAAACAAGGCACAGGAATACATGATGAATGGTAGGACCCTGGGATCTAATGAGCATTAGAGGGACCTTGGTGTGTATGTCTACCGGTCACTTAATGTATCGGGACAGGTAAATAAGGTGGTCAAGAAGGCATATGAGATACTTTATTAGCTGAGACATAGAATATATGAGTAGGGAGGTCATGCTGGAAATGTATAAAATGCTGGTTAGGCCACAGCTAGAGTATTGCGTGCAGTTCTGGAATCCACATTATAGGAAGGATGTGATTGCACTAGAGAGAGAGCACAGGAGATTTACCAGGATGTTGCCTGGGCTGGAGAATTTTACACTTGAGTAGAGATTGGATAGACTTGGATTATTTTCCCGGAAGCAGAGGAGATTGAAGAAGGACGTGACTGAAGTGAATAAAATTATGAGGGGCATTGATAGGGTAAACAGGAAGGAACTTTTCCCCTTGGTGGAGGGAACAATAACCAGGGAGTATAGATTGAAGGCAGGGGGCAGGAGGTTTAGGGGGAGGATTTTTTCACCCAGAGGGTGGTGGGAATCTGGAACTCACTGCCTGAAAGGGGTTTAGAAGCAGAAACCCTCATAACATTTCAGAAAATTTGGATCTGCATTTGTGATACCTCGGCATATAAGGCTGTGGGCCAAGTGCTGGAAAATAGGATGAGAATTGTTCGGTTCTTGTTCAATCGGTCCAGATGTGATGGGCCCAAAAAGCCTTTTTCTGTGCTGCAGAGCTCTATGACGCTAAGGCAGAGATCTTCCTCCATTTTAAAGATTGTGAAGGGATCTCCCTCCATTTTAAAATGGAGAAGTGATCTGCCTCCATTTTAAAGATGGTGAAGGTATCTCCCTCCATTTTAATGATTGAGAAATGATCTCCCTCCATTTCAAAGAAAAAGTGATCTCCCTCCATTTTAAGGATGAGGAAGTGTTATCCATCCATTTGAAAGATGGAGAAGGGATCTCCCTTCATTTTAAAGATGGGGAAGTGATCTCCCACTATTTAAAAGATGGAGAACAGATCTCCCTCCATTTTAAATATGGTGATAGATTCTCCCTGCATTTAAAGATGGAGAAGGGATTTCCATCCATTTTAAAGAGACAGAAGGTATCTCCTGCCATTTTAAAGATGGAGAAGGGATCATCCACAATTTTTAGAATGAGCAAGGGTTGTCTGTCCATTGTAAAGATAGAGAAGGGATCTCACTCAATTTTAAGGATGGAGAAGGGATCTCTCTCCATTTCAAAGCTGGTGAATGGAATTCACTCCATTTTAAAGATGGTAGAAGGGATCTCCCTCTTTTTTAAATGTGGAGAAGTGATCTCCCTCCATTTTAAATATGGAGAAGTGATCTCCCTCCATTTTAGAGGTGGAGAAGGGATCTCCCTCCATTTTAAGGATGGGCAAGGGATCTCCCTCCATTCTAAAGTTGGGAAAGGGTTTTCCCTCCATTTTAAAAATGGGATAGGGATCCCCCTCCACTTTAAAGTTGGAGAAGGTTTCTCCTTCCATTTTAAAGATGGATAAGGGTTCTTCCTCCATTTCAAATGTGGGGAAGGGATCCACTCCACTTTAAATATGGAGAAGGGATCAATTCCATTTTAAAGATAGAGAAGGGATCTCCCTCCATTTTAAATGTGGAGAAGGGATCTCCCTGCATATTAAAATGGGGTAGGGATCCCCCTCCACTCTAAAGATAGAGAAGGGATCTCCCTCCATGTTAAGGATTGAGAAGGGATCTCCTTCAATTTTAAAGTTGGAGGAGGGATCTCTATACATTTTAAAGATGGGGAAAGTATCTCCCTCCATGTTAAAGATGGGGAAAGTATTTCCATCCATTTTAAAGTAGGAAAAGTGATCTCCCTCCATTTTAACGATGGGGAAATTATCTCCATCCATGTTAAAGATTGAGAAGGGATATCCACCCTTTTTAAAGAAGGAGTAGTCATCTGCATCCATTTGAAAGTTTGAGGACGATTCTCCTTCCATTTCATCCACCCTCTCTCTCTCTCTCCCTATGTCTGTTTCCTTCTCTCGATTTCACTCTCTGACTGTCTCTCTCATCCCATCTCTTTTTCTTCAACCTCTATTTTGCTCCACACCTTTTCTATCGCCCAACTGCCAGTGTCTCTCTCTCGGCCATTTTGCTCTCTCTCCCTCCCTGTCTCTCTCTTTCTCTCTCTATCTCCTTTTCCCACACTCTCAGTCTCTCTTTTGCACCATAATAGGATGTGAGGCTGAAGGGAAAATATTATCAGGATTACGGGGAAAGGGAGGATGAGTGAGACCAGTGAAAATTTACTTGCAGAGTGTCAACAGTAATTCGATGGGCTGAATGGCCTCCTTCTGTGTTGTAACCACTCTGCGCTGCAAACCCAGGTTAACTTTTCATTCTCAAATAAGCTTCACTCTTTCCTCCCTTGTAGGTTCTAGTAATTCCACATCACAAGTTGGGGAAGGGATCTTCCTCCATTTTGAAGATGGGGAAGGAATTTCCCTCCATTTTAAAGATATAGAAGGGATATTTCTCCATTTTAAAGGTGGAGAAGGGATCTCCCTCCATTTTAAAGATAGGGAAGGAATTTCCATCCATTTTTAAGATGCAGAAGGGATCTCTCTCCATTTTAAAGACCGAGAAGGGATCTACCTTCATGTTAAAGATAGAGAAGGGATCTCCCTACAATTTGAAAAAGGAGAAGAGATCTCCCTCCATTTTAATTATGTTGAAGGGATCTCCCTCCATTTTAATGATGTGGAAAAGATCTCCATTCATTTTAAAGAAGGAGAAGGTTATATCCATCCATTTTAAAGATGGGGAAAGGATCTGCCTCAATTTAAAAGTTTGAGAAGGGATCTCCCACCATTTTAAAGATGTAGAAGGGATCTCCCTGCATTTAAAGATGGGGAAAGAATATGTAACAGAATAATGATGTTTATGGCCAGGCACTTTGAAAAATATTTGGAGCTTTACCCTTTTCTCCAGCTGATGAATTTTTAAATTGAACACTGGTTAATTTAAAGTCAAATTCAAATGTGAATGATGCTTTTCAATCTCGTAACTCAAGTGTTGAGGGAGCTTAACTCTGTATCAAAACCCGTGCTGTACCTGTACTGGGAGTGATTGATGGGGACGGTGTACAGGGAGCTTTACTCTGTATCTAACCCCGTGCTGTGCCTGTCCTGGGAGTGATTGATGGGGACTGTGCAGAGGGAGCTTTACTCTGTATCTAACCCCGTGCTGTAGCTGCCCTGGGAGTGTTTGATGGGGACAGTGTAGAGGGAGCTTTACTCTGTATCTAACCCCGTGCTGTACCTATCCAATGAGTGTTTGATGGGAACAGTGTAGAGTGATATTTACTCTGTACCTAACCCCGTGTTGTACCTGTCCAATGAGTGTTTGATGGGAACAGTGTAGAGTGAGTTTTACTCTGTTTCTAATCCCGTGCTGTACCTGTCCTGAGAGTGATTGACGGGGACAGTGTAGAGGGAGCTTTACTCTGTATCTAACCCCATGTTGTACCTGTCCAATGAGTGTTTGATGGACACAGTATAGAGGGAGATTTACTCTGTATCTAATCCCGTGCTGTAACTGTCCAGTTAGTGTTTAATGGGCACAGTGTAGACGGAGATTTACTCTGTATCTAACCCCGTGCTGTACCTGTCCTGGGAGTGTTTGATGGGGACAGTGTAGATGGAAATTTACTCTGTATCTAACCCTGTGCTATATCATTTCTGGGGGTGTTTGATGACAACATTTTCACCCAGAACGAAAACATTCCACAAAGAAGGGCTCAGAAATTGAACATGAGTTTCCCAGTTCTTTCGAAGGGTCATGAAGACTTGAAACGTCAACTCTTTTCTTCTCCACCGATGCTGCCACACCTGCTGAGTTTTTCCAGGGAATTCTGTTTTTGTTATGAGTTTCCTTGTTTGATTTTCCCTGGTCTGTTCTGATTCTCTGATAGATTCCTGGTGTTTACTCTCCACATGAGCAGTCATCCTAATCCCGTCTAACTGTCCTGCTCCCAAACACAGCATCCGACTACAATAAGGAACATGATACAGGAGCGTCTCAGTGAGTGAGACAGGTGAGTCTTGAGCCTGACCTGGGTGGGTGTGAGTGACCCGGGTGAATCCGACACTCCAGGGACAGGTTAGACAGTTTGAGTGCATCGCAGCTTTGCCAGAATGAGACCTGGATTCCAAGGGTTAAATTGCAAAGTGAGATTGCACAAACTCGGGTTGTATTCCCTGAAATTTAGCAGCATCAGGGGTGACTTGATCAAATTGTCAAATCCTGAGAGGAACTGAGGGGGGAGATTAGGGGAATGTATGAGCTCTTGTCCTGAATAACAAGCTTCGTGAGGCATCTTATCAAATCCCTTTCGAACAGACCAGTATCCTTCTGTCACCACAGGTTACCTGTATGTTGCAAAGTTATTCTGATAATTATGATCCCTCAGATCAAAATTTCACCTATTCTGTGACTGAGTCAGAACTTCAAATAGTTCAGTTTCACTATTAAAAATAAGCAGTCACTTTTCTGTGGTGGTTTTTGAGATTGAGTTTGGAGCTCAGAATCTGTCAGTGGAAAGGAGTTTCTACAGAGATAGGAAATGGGATTGATGAATTAAGGTGCAGTATTTTGTTCACTGCATTAGATTGTGTCTGTTGCAGTTTCGCAAGAGTTTACATTTTCATGGGAAAGGGATGGTTAACGAATGTTAACAATTCAATTTCTTCAGACAAGTGAAAACGCAAGAGAAAGAGAATATACAAACATTGAAACAAACAGGCAACTGGATGAGGAAGGTTTCAATTCTCTGCATGTTTTAATGTGAATTCCTGAGCTAAAGATTTTTATAAACATGAGTTTACTCTCACACTGGGATGCTGTACAATTTCAGTCCTGTTATCCTAAAATTAAAAATAAAAATCTACAATTAAAATTTTCTTGTACAGAGCAAAGGGAATTTGACTCTCTATTGAACCCCATACTGTATTTGGGTTGGGAGTGTTTGATGAACAGTGTAGTCAAAGCTTTAGTTTGAAACAATCTTCTGCAAACAGCAATTGATGCAAAGTCTCTTGTTAATGTGTCAATCTGAAGCCGATAGATTTTTGTTAGGCAAAGCCGTAAAGTGATATGGAGTTAGATGAGAGATCAGCCAGGATCTCATTGAATGTCGCAAACAGGGTGTGGGGAGAAATGGAATCTTCCTCTTCCCATGTGCTATGATAAATATCTTCCCTTCAATCTCTGTCTCTCGGTCTCCCTCTCGATCTGTGTCTATCTCTTCTTCTCACATGCTCGGTCTATCGCTCTCTCTCTTCCTCTCTCTCGGAATGTATATAAATTACACAAGCACCAGTCAGCCTTTTAGGTTTGTTCACAGTGGCCATTTTATGTCCCAATAGAACTGAGGCATTTCTGACAGAGTTGACTCCTCAGGAATGTGACGTTGGTACTTTCAACGTGACAGAGGCACAGCTATGGAGACACTGAGACACTGATCAAACACTCATCCCCGAAACACCGCATTGTCCATGGGTTCCTGGTCATCACCACTCACTGATTTAAAAAGATTTTCACCACATCCCCCACTTCATCCCTTTCCCGAATCCTTCGCTCCGTGTCTCACCCGTCACATTTGAACCACATTTGTTGAATTTGACTCTGTATCGAACCCCATACTGTAATTGGTTTGTGAGTGTTTGAAGAACAGTGTAGTCAAAACTTTTCTCTGAAACACTGGATTGAGGTTAATAGGTGATTTGTTCAAACGCTTCAAGATAATAATGGAAATGAAGAGAGTGTATAACTGTGGTAAAGATAGAGAAGGGATCTCCCTCCATTTTAAAGATGGGGAAAAGTATATTTCACAGGATAATGTTTTTTTTTTATTTCCAGGCATGTTGAAAAATATTTGGAGCTTTAGCCTATTCTCCAGCTGATGAACATTTAATTTGAAGACTTTTTAATTTGAGCTCGAATTCAAAGGTGATTGACGATTTTCAGTCTCATAACTCAAGTGTTGAGGGAGCTTTACTCTGTATCGAACCCGGTGCTGTACTTGTCCTGGGAGTGTTTGATGGGTAGAATTTAAGAACAACTTTAATTCCTATCTAACCCTGCACTGTGAAATAACGGATGCAGAAATAGATAAATCGGAGGTTTCATTTCTCTGTCACATTCTGTACCTTGAAGCTTCCATTTGGAGTTGGAAATCTGTCAGTTGATGTAGGTAGTGTTGAAAATTTCATCCTGAATTGTGTGAGGCTTTAGTATTGTGGAAACGTGTGAAGAAAGTTTTTGCATTCACACACTCCTACATTGTGAAATGTAAGTTAACTTTCAAACAATAGGGTGTAGGGCCACGGAGTCTGAATTGACAACAGGTTTTGGACGATTAAAGAGTGAATTTTAATGATGTCCTTTGAAGGAGCCGTTTACTGTAAATATCCAAAGACATAGAAATGCTTCAGAGGAAATGCCTCGAGAGAATGAACTGGTTCCCCAATGTCTGAATCAATTTCCAAGTCTTCAAAGACATGAAGGGGGCAGAGATATTGTAAGATACAGATCATGAGATGCCAGAGAATCACAGAATTGAAGTTGTTGAGCCCTCTCGTGTTTCAGAATGTCAGTTTTGATGTTTTACTCTGTGAGCCTTGGTTAATGATTCAGAAAGCAGAAAGTTCCAATCCAATCTGGAACCTGCACTTCAAATTCCAAAGAGATATGAGCGCCTTAAGTGACTGGGTTAAATAGTGAAAGATGGATTTCATTGTAGGCACATGTGTGGATCCTCACTTTGAAAAGGATGGAACAGATTACATTATAAAGGGTGGAGAGCTGCAAACAGTCAGGGTACAAAGAGTCTCTATCCATTTGTGTCAGGACCAAGAAAACATCAAATAGTTCCAATGAGAAATTAAATTTGATATTTGGGATAAAGCTGGTTAAAAACTCACACTACACGTTCCATGAATCAGCCTCTGTAACCTGCATTTCAGCACATCACAAGAAAAATGACATGTTCAACTGTTCATGATTCCGGTCAGTAACTCACTCCCGGGTAATTATTATTCTATACATAAACCCCACAAACCCCTCGATTAGATTCCGGTCTGTAACTCACTCCCGCGTATCTATTATTCTATATATAAACCCCCCCAAACCCCTCAATTGGATTCCAGTCTGAAACTCAATCCCGGGTATCTATTTATCTATATATAAACCACCATGAAACCCTCGATTAGATCCCAGTCTCTAACTCAGTCCCGGGTATCTATTATTCTATATATAAACCTGCCAAACCCTTCAATTAGATTCCAGTCTGTAACTCAATTCCGGGTATCTGTTTATCTATATATAAACCACCCTGAAACCCTCGATTAAATTCCAGTCTGCAACTAACTCCCGGTATCTGTTATTCGATAATAAACCACCCCAAACACCTCGATTAGATTCAGTCTGTTACTCACTCCTGGATAGTTGTTACTCTATATATAAACCACCCAGAACCCCTCGAATAGATTCCAGTCTGTAACTTACTCCCGGGTATCTTGTAGCCTATATATAAACTCTCCAAACCCCTCAATTAGATTCCAGTCTGTAACTCCCTCCCCGGTATCTATTATACTATATATAAGCCGCCTGAACCCCTCGATTTGATTCCAGTCTGTAACTCACTCCCGGGTATATGTTATTCTACATATAAACCACCCTGAAACCCTCGCTTTGATTCCAGTCTGTAACTCACTCCCGGGTATCTGTTATTCTATATATAAACTACCAAGAACCCCTCGATTAGATTCCAGCACCTTCCACATCACAAGTTGAGGGAGGGGCCTCACCCAATTTTAAAGTTGGTTAAAGGCTCTCCCGCCATTTTTAAGATGGGGAAGGGATATCTCTCTTATTTAAACTCAATAATGTTAACAGATTTTTGAACATTTTCAGTTTACCCCTACACTTTCTCTTTCTCTCACTCCGTCTCGTTCCTTCTCTCCCTCTCTTACCCCATCTGTCTGCCACTCTATACATTTCTCTGTTTCTCTCTCTCACCCCATATTTTTACCCTAAACTCACTCCCCTCTCTTCATCTCTCTCGCTCAACTCATCCCTTTTTCTTTCGCTCGATCTCCTCTTTCTACCTTACTCGCTTACACAGCTCTCTTTCCCTCTCACCCTGTCTCTCTGCCGCTCTGTCTCTCTATCTGTTGTTCCATCTTTCTCTCTCTCTCTCTCACTCACTACTTAGCTCCGTTGCTCTGCTCCTCTCTCTGTCGCCCCCATATCTCTCCTTTCGCCTTGTCGATCTGTTGCTCTTTTTCTATCTCCGTACCTCTTTGATCCCATCAATCTCTCCGTCTATCTCTCTCTCTCTCTTTCTGGCCCAGGAAAACAGAGAGTACTGGTTCACGGATATTTTACTGGCTGGATGTAGGATTGTAGTGGAGTTCCAGAGGGGTCAGTACTGGAACCCTGGATTTCCCTGATGTATATAAATGATTTAGTTCTCGGCGTGCAGGGGACCATTTCAGAGTTTGCGGATGGCACAAAAGTTGGGAGAATTGTAAACAGAGAGGGGACAGTGTAGAGATTCAAGAGGACATTGACAAGTTGGTGGAGTGGGCTGATGGGTGGCCAATGATGTTCAATGTGGAGACGTGTGAGGTGATGCATTTTGGTAGGAGGAACATGGACGGGAAAAGTAAATTAGGGGTGAAATTTTGAAGAGGGTGCAGGAGCAGAAAGGCCTGGGTGGAGATGTGCATAGATCATTGAAGGTTGCAGGACAGGATGAGCGAGAAGTTAATAAAGCATATCCTGGACTTTATTAATTGGGGCATAGAGTACAAGAGCAGGGAGGTTATGCTGAATGTATGTAAGACACTAGTTAGACCTCAGCTGCAGTATTGTGTACAGTCCTGGGAGCCACACTATAGGAAGGATGTGATTCCCGGGACAGTGTGATTAGGTGGGATGGAATTGAAATTTACATCCTTTCTGTGTTTGATATTGGAATCATCTTCATTTGGAGTTTGCTGTGTTTTGTAGACATTTTCAGATCGTTTTAAATAATTCCCTTTTTTGATAGACTGCATCACTGAGTGTGAATTGGATCTTAGAATCCATTTCTTAAATTGTTTGAACATATTTTAAAACTTTAGCTCCGAGTTCCAAACTCTCCCACAAGGGGAAACATCTTCTCCACATCCACCCTGTCAAGTCCCCTCAGGATCTTACATGTTTCACTAAGATCACCTCTCCAAATTCTAAACTCCAATGGATACAGGCCCAACCTGTCCAACCTTTCCCCATACGAAACTCAGAATCCTTTCCTCATAAGATCAGAGATGATGAGAAATGCCTCACACAATTGGCCTTGCCCTTGTCTTCATTGGTTTCTGAGCAACAACCTGTTTCCGTTCTGACTGCTCTAGACCAGGCCTCAGCTTCTATTACACTAGACCCTGCCTCAGTTATTACTGCGCTAGACATTCTCTAAGTCGATATAACACGTGGCCCTGTCTCTGTGAATGCTACACTTCAGCGGCCTCTGTTTGGACTGCACACGACCATTTCTCTGTTTATCACACAATAGGCCCTGTCTTTACTTGGAATCTAACTCCCTGTTGCCCCTTCCCTGGGACTGTTTGATGGGACAGAGCAGAGGGAATTTTAGTGTGGATGAAGTTTTAACTGGAATTTAGCTGAGCAGGTGATTTGCTGAAATATTTCAGGATAATAATGCAAGTAGAGGGTTGAAAAAGAGAAACTATTTCCGCTGGTTTGGGGATTCTGGGCCTTGGGGACATGGTTTTTTGACTAAGTTTAGAATTTTAGAATTTCAGTAGAGAAACTAAGAAACACTTTAAAACAGCAAGTGTGGTATAGCTTGGATCTCTCTCACACGAACGGAAATTGATGCTAAGCTACTAGTCCATGTTCCAAACTGAGGCTGATAGATTTCTGTTACTTAACACGGTGCAGAGATATGAGACCAAAGGGTCCGATCACAGATCAGCCAGGATCTCATTGAATGTCAGAACAGGGTGGGAGGGTGAAATGTCCTCTTTCTCTTTCCATGTGCTATGACCAATATCTTTAATTCACTGTCTGGCTCTCAGTCACCCACTTGGTCTGAGAATCTCTATTTCTCATTCACTCGATCTGTGTCTTCTCTCCCTGCCTCTCTTCCTCTGAGAATCTACTCTACAAACACCAGGCAGCCATTTTAGGTTTGTTCACAGTGGCCATTTTATGACCCCATAGCACTGGGACCTTTAAGACAGATTTGACCCCTCTCTCATGTAGCATTAGTATTTTATACGTGCAGAGGCACAGGTAAGGAGATATAAATTCCCCGTGTATTCCCTGGAATATTGAAGTATCCGGGCGTTCGATCCCACACTTTGCTGTTGTGAATTTGAAATCTGAATTTTCTGAAATTGAATCTGGAATTAAAAACCCCCGGGATGGAATGATTCACATTCTTTCCGCTGCTGCAAAGCCCGTGTCTGTGTCTGTTTCTCAGGATTTATTAACAGTTTAAGATAATAGCTTAGAATGTCTCAAGTTTCCCATAATTCAGTTCAGTCGGAAATGTCCCAAAGCTATGACTAATATCAATCTTTCATCATCTGCCTCTTCATCCCCTCTCACTCTCTGCCTCTCTCTTTAACATTCCCTCATTCTGCATCTTCTCTTTTTCTCTTTTCTCTCTCTCTCAGATTCTGTAAGAAAAATCCCCAAACACCAGGCAGACATTTTAGTTTTGTTATCAGAGGCCATTTTATGTTCCCCCATCACTGGGATATTTATGATAGAGTTGACACCTCACGAATGGGACATTATTATATTTAATGTGACAGAGGCACAGGTATCTCCCTCTATTTTAAATATGGAGAATGGATCTCCCTCCATTTTAAAGATCAAGATGGGATCTCCCCCAATGGTAAAGATGGAGAAGGGATCTCCCTCCATTTTAAAGTTGGAGAAGGGATGTTCCTCTCTTTTCAAAATGGAGAAGGGAGCTCCTTTCATTTTAAAGATGGAGAAGTGATCTCCCTCTATTTTCAAGATGGGGAAGGGATCTCCCTTCATTTTAATGATGGGGAAGGGATCTCCCTCCATTTTAAAGATGGGGATGCGATCTCCTTCCATTTTAAAGATGGAGATGGGATCTCCTTCCATGGTAAAGATAGGGAAGGGATCTTTCTCCATTTTTAACATGGAGAAGGGATCTTCCTCTCTTTTGAAAATGGAGAAGGGATCTCCCTCCATTTTACAGATGGAGAAGCGATCTCCCTCCATTTTCAAGATGGGCGAGGGATCTCACTCGATTTTAATGATGGGGAAGGGATCTCTCTCCATTTTAAAGATGGGGAAGGGATCTCCCAACATTTTAATTAGGCCATAAACAATCTCAAACACAAAAACACACAATTGGACTGATATATTCTTTCTCATACACGCAGACACAGACACATACCTTCTCACACACAGACACGCTCACGCTCATATATCCTCCATTTCACACACACACACACAGATTCTCTCTCACACTCACGCAACACAGATATATTATTTTTCATACACACACACTGTCTCACACACACTCGCAAAGACATATTCTTTCTCATACACAAGCTCACACAGACATAGTCACAATCACACAGATGCATTCTCAAACACATGCACATCCTCTCTCTTACAGACACTGATTGTCTATCTCACCGATTCACACACAGACTCACAGATATATTCTTTCTCAAACACGCAAACACACACAACCTAACACACACATTCACACACACATAAATACTTACTCACACACAAAGTACATACCACGTAAATTTTATCTCACACAAACACCCAGACAGATATATTCTTTCTCATACGCACACACAAACACACACACAGACCAATTCACACACAAACATGCTCTCTCTCACACACACAGACACATATACACATTCTGTCTCTCTCTCTCATTTCCACACAAACACACTTGCACAGATATATACTTTCTCAGACACGCTGGCACACACACATAAAAACACAAACATAACCTCACACACACACATATTCGCACTCTCAGATATTTCTGTTTCACACACACACACACACACGCACACACATTCTCTCTCTCCCCCATACACACACACACACATACGCACACATTATCTCTCCCTCTCTCTCTCAAACACAGGCACACATGCTCTCACAAACACATATGTACTGATACACAAATCCACACTCTCTCTCTCAAATTTACTCCTGCAATCTCTCACACACAGTCTCCCACACAATCTCACACAGAAATCCTCTCACACCTGTTTCCTCTCACACACAATCTTTAACATAAAGTCCCTCTCACACACAATCCCTCTCACACACAATCTCTCACACACAATCCTTCTCACACACAATCCCTCTCACATGCAATCCCTCTCACACACAATCTCTCTCTCACCCATTCCCTCTCACACACGATCTTTAACATACAGTCCCTCTCACAAACAATCCCTCTCACATAGAATCCCTCTCACACGCAGTCCCTCTTACACACAATCCCTCTCATACACAATCCCTCTCACACACAATCTCTCACATACACAATATGTCACACACAATCTCTCACAAGCTTGCTCTCACACACTCGCTCTCACACTCTATCTCTCTCACACACACTCTCCCAAGCACACACACCATCTCTCTCTCCCACACATAAAATCTGTCTCTCACACGCACTCTCTCTCTGCTCATCACCTCGGCCTACACCCTCTCTGCCAACCCCACGCATTCTCTCCCAAACCCAAAACTCTCTCTGCTGCATCCCCCCCCCCCCCCCCCCAATGCTCTCTCATTCCCATCCTCTCTCCAATTTTGGATGTGAGAGAGATGGTGAGAGAGGATGGAGAACACTTCCCAAACCATTTCTCAGCCTCTCTTTCGCTCAGGGAGTGTTTGATGTGGAGAGTATGGAGGAAGCTTCATTCTATATCTAGACATGTGCTGTACCTGTCCTGGGAGTGATGGATGGGGAAAGAGTAGAAGGAGCTTTACTCTGTATCTAACCCCGTGCTGTACCTGTCCTGGGAGTATTTGATGGGGATGGTGTAGAGGGAGCTTTACTCTGTATCTAACACTGTGCTGTACCTGTCCTATTAGTGTTTGATGGGCACAGTACAGAGTCAGGTTTACTCTGTATCTAACCCCGTGCACTACCTGCCCTGGGAGTATTTGATGGGGACGGTGAAGAGGGAGCTTTACTCTGTATCTAACCCTGTGATGTACCTGTCCAGGGAGTGTTTGTTGGGGACAGTGTAAAGGCAGTTTTACTGCGTATCTAACACCATTCTGTACCTGCCATGGGAGTGTTTGAGAGGGGCAGTATAGAGGGAGCTTTAGTCTGTATCTAGCCCCTGCTGCATCATCTCTAGGAATGTTTGAAGGCAACATTCTCACCAAAAACAAAAACAATCAACAAATAAGGGCTCACAAATTGTGAATGAGTTTCCTTGTTTGATTCTCCCTGAACTGTTCTGTTTCTCTGCTAGATTCCTGATGTTTACCCTCCACATGAGCAGTCATCCTAATCCCGTCTACCTGTCCTGCTCCCAAACACAGCATCCGACTACAATAAGGAACGTGATACAGGAGCATCTCAGTGGGTGAGACAGGTGAGTCTTGAGCCTGACCTGCGTGTATATGAGTGACCCGGGTTAATCCGACACTCCAGGGACAGTTTAGACAGTTTGAGTGCATCGCAGCTTTGCCACAATGAGATCTGAATTCCAAGGATTAAAATTCAAAGTGAGATTGCACAAACTCGGGTTGTATTCCCTGAAATTTAGTAGCATCAGGGGTGACTTGATCAAATTGTCAAATCCTGAGAGGAACTGAGGGGGGAGATTAGGGGAATGTATGAGCTCTTGTCCTGAATAACAAGCTTCATGAGGCATCTTATCAAATCACTTTTGAACAGACAAGTATCCTTCTGTCACTACAGGTTACCTGTATGTTGCAAAGTTATTCTGATAATTTTCATCCCACAGAGTCAAAATTTCAGCTATTCTGTGACTGTGCTAGAACTTCAAATAGTTCAGTTTCACTTTAAAATAAGCAGTCACTTTCCTGTCGTGGTTTTTGAGATTGAGTTTGGAGCTCAGAATCTGTCAGTGTTTCTACAGAGATAGGAAATGAGATTGATGAATAAAGGTGCAGTATTTTGTTCACTGCATTACATTGTGTTTGCTGCAGTTTCACAGAGTTTACATTTTCATGGGAAAGGGATGGTTAACCAATGTCAACAATTCAATTTCTTCAGACAAGTGAAAACGCAAGAGAAAGAGAGAATATACAAACACTGAAATAAACAGGCACCTGTATGAGGAAGGTATCAATTCTCTGCATGTTTTAATGAGAATTCCTGAGCTAAAGATTGAAATAAACAGGAGTTTAAATCTCACACTGGGATGCCGTACAATTTCAGTCCTGATAGCCTAAAATAAAAAATAAAAATCTACAATTAAAAATATCTTGTGTGAGCAAAGGAAATTTGAGTCTGTATCGAACCCTGTACTGTATTTGAGTTGGGAATGTTTGATGAACAGTGTAGTCAAAGCTTCAGTTTGTAACAAAGTTCTGCAAACGGCAATTGACACAACGTCTCTAGTTAAAGTTTCAATCTGAGGCTGAAAGATTTTTGTTAGACAAAGGGGTAAAGAGATATGGAGTTAGATCAGAGATCAGCCAGGATCTCATTGAATGTCGGAAACAGAGTGTGGGGAGACATTGAATCTTCCTCTTCCCATGTGCTATGATCAATATCCTTCCTTTAATCTATGTCTCTCTGTATTCCTCTCGATCTGTGTCACTCTCTTCTCACTTGCTCTGTCTGGCTCTCTCTTTCCCTCTCTCTCTTTTCCTCTCTCCCAGAATGTAGATATGTTACACAAACACCAGTCAACCTTTTAGGTTTGTTCAAACTGGCCATATTAACTCTCCACAGCACTGAGACATTTCTGACAGAGTTGACTCTTCAGGAATGTGACTTTGGTACTTTCAACGTGACAGAGACACAGTTATGGAGACACTGGGACACTGATCAAACACTCATCCCCGAAACACTGCATTGTCCATGGGTTCCAGGTCATCACCACTCGCTGATTTAAAAAGATTTTCACCACATCCCCCCCTTCATCCCTTTCCCAAAATCTTCACTCTGTCTCTCCCCCAGTCACCAATGAACCATTTTTTTTAATTTGACTCTGTATCGAACCCCATACTGTAATTGGGTTGGGAATGTTTGATGAACAGTGTGGTCAAAGTTTCACTCTGAAACATTGGATTGATTTTGAGGAGTGATTTGTTCAAACACTTCAAGATAATAATGGAAGTGAAGAGAGTGGATAACAATGGTAAAGATGGAGAAGGAATCTCTCTCCATTTGAAAGGTGAGGAAAAGGATATGTCACAGGATAATATTATTTATACCCAGGCATGTTGAAAAATATTTGGAGCTTTACTTTTTACTCCAGCTGATGAACTTTTTATTTGAACACTTCTTAACTTGAACTCGAATTCAAAGGTGAATGAGGCTTTTTAATCTTATAACTCAAGTATTGAGCGACAGTTATCCTGTATCGACCCCCGTGCTGGACATGTTCTGGGAGTGTTTGATGGGGACAATTTAAGATCAACTTTAATTGCTATCTAACCATGCACTGTTGATTAACGGATGCAGATTCAGATAAATCGGAGGTTTCATTTCTGTGTTACTTTCTGTACCTTGAAGCTTCCATTTGGAACTGGAAATCTGACAGTTGATGAATGTGGTCTTGAAAATTTCATCCTGAATTGTGTGAGCATTAGTATTGTGGAAACGTGTGAATAAAGTGTTTGCATTCACACATTCCAACATTGTGACATGTAAGTTACCTTTGAAACAATAGGGTGCAGGACCAGGGAGTCTGAATGGACAACAGGTTTTGGATGATGAAAGAGTGAATTCTACTGATGTTCTTTGAAGGAGTCGTTTACTTTAAATGTCCCAAGACAATGAAATGCTTCAGAGGAAATGTCCCGAGACAACAAAATGGTTCCCCAATGTCTGACTCACCTTCCCAATTCTTCAGACACATGAAGGAGGCAGAGCTTTTGTAAGATACAGATCATGAGATGCCAGAGAATCACAGAATTGAAGTTGTGGGGCCCTCCCCTGTTTCAGAATGTCAGTTTTAATGTTTTACTCTCTGAACCTTGGTTAATGTTTCAGAAAGCAGTAAGTTCCAATCCAATCTGTAACCTGCACTTCAAATTCCAAAGAGATATGAACACCTTAAGTGAATGGGTGACATAGTGAAAGACGGATTTCATTGTAGGTAAATGTGTGGCTGCTCAGTTTAATAAGGATGCAACACATTTCACTATAACTGGTGAAAAGCTGCAAACAGTGAGTGTCCAAAGATCCCTATCGATTTGTGTCAAGACTAAGAAAACATCAAATAGTTCCAAGGAGAAATTCAATTTAATATTTGGGATAAAGCTGGTTAAAAACTCACACTACACATTCCATGGATCAGCCTCTGTAACCTGCAGTTCAGCACATGACAAGAAAAATGATATTTTCAATGGTTCGTGATTCCAGTCTGTAACTCACTCCCAGGTATCTATTATTCTATATATAAAAACCACAAACCCTTCGATTAGATTCCAGTGTGTAACTCACTCCCAGGTATCTATTATTCTATAAATAAACCCCACAAATCCCTCGATTAGATTCCAGTCTGTAACTCTCTCCCGGGTAGCTAATATTCTATATATAAATCCCACAAACCCCTTGATTAGATTCCAGTCTGTAACTCACTCCCGGGTATCTATTATTCTACATATAAACCCCCTAAAACCCTCGATTAGATTCCAGTCTGTAACTCACTCCTGGGTATCTATTATTCTATACATAAACCCCCTGCACGCCTCGATTAGATTCCAGTCTGTAACTCACTCCTGGCTATCTATTATTCTATATATAAACCCCACAAACCCCTCGATTAGATTCCAGTCTTTAACTTACTCCCAAGTATCTATTATTCTATATATAAACCGCACAAACACCTTCGGTCTGTCCACAAGCCTGACCCAGACCTCCCTGTCGCTTGCCCTTTCAACACTCCACCCTGCTCTCTTGCCCACATGTCTGTCCTTGGCCTGCTGCATTGTTCCAGTGAAGCTCAACGCAAACAAGAGGAATAGCACCTCATCTTCCGACTAGACACTTTACAGCCTTCCGGACTGAATATTGAGTTCAACAATTTTAGATCATGAACTCTCTCCTCCATCCCCCACCCCCTTTCCGACCCCCCACCTTTTTCCACAATAATTTATATCTATTTTTCTTTTCCCACCTTTTTCCATTATTTTTAAATGCATTTCCATCCTATGTTTTATCCCCACCTTTTAGTCTATTTCGATCCCTTCCCCCCACCCCACCCCAACTAGGGCTATCTGTACCTTCACCCCACCCCACCCCCACTAGGTCTATCTGTACCTTCACCCCACCCCACCCCCACTAGGTCTATCTGTACCTTCACCCCACCCCACCCCCACTAGGTCTATCTGTACCTTCACCCCACCCCATCCCCACTAGGGCTATCTGTACCTTCACTCCACCCCACCCCCACTAGGTCTCTCTGTACCTTCACCCCACCCCACCCCCACTAGGGCTATCTGTACCTTCACCCCACCCCACCCCCACTAGGTCTATCTGTACCTTCACCCGACCCCCACTAGGTCTATCTGTACCTTCACCCCACCCCACCCCTACTAGGGTTATCTGTACCTTCACTCCACCCCACCCCCACTAGGTCTCTCTGTACCTTCACCCCACCCCACCCCCACTAGGGCTATCTGTACCTTCACCCCACCCCACCCCCACTAGGTCTATCTGTACCTTCACCCGACCCCCACTAGGTCTATCTGTACCTTCACCCCACCCCACCCCTACTAGGGTTATCTGTACCTTCATCCCACCCCACCCCCACTAGGTCTATCTGTACCTTCACCCCACCCCCACTAGGTCTATGTGTACCTTCACCACACCCCGCCCCCACTAGGGCTATCTGTACCTTCACCCCCAACCCACACCCACTAGGGCTATTTGTACCTTCACCCCACCCCACCCCCACTAGGGCTATCTGTACTTTCACCCCACCCCACCCCCACTAGGGCTATCCGTACCTTTACCCCCAACCCACACCCACTAGGGCTATTTGTACCTTCACCCCACCCCACCCCCACTAGGGCTATCTGTACTTTCACCCCACCCCACCCCCACTAGGTCTATCTGTACCTTGCTGCTCCTGCTTTCTACCCTTAATTAGCACATTCCTTTAGATAATATCACCACCTTCAACACAGCTTTGCCATTTTGTCTGTGACCTATTTTGGTTATATCCAACTATCACTGGCCCTCTATCCAGCTCTACCTGTCCCACTAGCCGCCCCCCCCTCCTTAAACCAGCTTATATTTAACCTCTTTTCTATATTTGTTTAGTTCTGTTGAAGAGTCATTCCGACTCGAAACGTTAACTGTTTTCCTCTCCGCAGATGCTGTCAGACCTGCTGAGGTATTTTTATTTTTGTTGTGAATTTCCAGCATCCGCAGTTTTTTGCTTTTATCCCGGTATCCTTTGACTGATTCTGAAAAATGTCAATGACTTATGGTTCCCCCCTGCTGATTAATGGTGCTTTATATTATTTACCATCATTTCCATCACTGAGCATCCCATTATCTATATCCTGTGGGTTACCATTGACCATAAACTGAACTAGACCAGCCACATAAATACTGTGGCTACATGAGCAGGTCAGAAGCTGGGAATAGTGCGATGAGTCACACATCTCCTGACTCCCCAAAGCCTCTCCAACATCTATAAGTCACACACCGGTCATGTGATGGAATGGTCCACAGTTGCCTGGACGAGTGCATCTCCAAAAGCACACAAGAAGCTTGATACCTTCCAGGTTAAAGCAGCCGCTTGATTGGCACCCCATCCACGAATATTCACGCCCTCCAATACCGACACACAGTGACAGCTTTGTCTACCATCCACATGACACACTGCAGGAATTCACTAAGGCTCCTTAGACAGCACCTTACAAACCCACAACCACTACCATCTAGAAGGACATGGCAACGAATAGATGGGAACACCACCACCTTGAAATTCCCTTCCAAGGCATTCAATATTCCAGCTTGGAAATGTCTGACTGTTCCTTCACTGTGGCTGGGTGAAAGTGCTGGGACTCTGTTCATATAGCACCGTGGGTGCAGCTACCTGACATGGACTGCAGCGTTCAAGAAGGCAGCTCTGCACCACCTTATCAAGGAAAATAATGATGGACAGTAATGCCGGCCCTGCCTTCCAAGCCAACATCCCGTGAATTAACATAAAAATGATGTTTTGCTCAGATAAAAGAATATGTTTTGTACCTTCCTTGACCATTTTTTCAGGATAGGGGAAGTACGCTGTATTGCCCTCATGAGTGATACCCTGAGCTCATCGTCTCAGACTTTGTTCAATGGTGCAGGTTCCTCATGAAATCCAAACATTTATCAGTGACCGTTTTCGAGGCCATCTGCACAGTCATGGTTTTCTCTCTGTGGCTGCTCCTGCTTGGAATGAGTTTCTTTTATAACAAAGGATTGGATGGTTAAGTTGCTTGTAACATTGAAATGATGTCGGCCTAATGCAAAGGATTGCAGAGCACTGAGGGAACAATTTACAAAATAAGTAGTATGAAGTTATACAGAGTGTGAGTAAAATATAAGTGCAAAGCAGTGATCAGTTTTTAAACATAAGGAGTTGATCAATATTTTTACATTCAGTTAATACATGACCTTGAGTGATAAGAACAAGTCTAAAAGGATTACACGGTTACAATATTAGCCACACATTATTACAGCAGTTACCTTTAATACAAAGAAATCATTGAGACAAATGTTTTCCCTAAATCACTGCTAATGAAATCTAACTTCATGTAGAGTACAGCTGTTTTTATTCGTTCCACCTATTACATGCTGAAGTCCTCTATTGGTTATATTTTATAATGATAATGTACTGTTTATTGAATTCATGAATATACTTTGTTTCTGTGTAAAGTGCACGAAAGCTAATCATTAAACACAACTTTCCCTGCAGAAGTTTGATTTGGAAGGTGCAGTCGCTATTTTAATGCTGCCTGCCTCTCTGGTATTTATCCCTGTGTTACAACTGAGAGAAAGGAAAGGACAGAGACACAGAAAGGGAAAGAGAGAGAGAGAGAGAGAGGCACGTAAAAAGAGAGGCAGATCAATGCATTGAAAGATGGAAATTGACAGGATAAAAAGAGAGCCAGAAAGTGTGGTGTGCAAGAGCGAGCGAGATAGAGAGCGAGCAAGAAAGAAAGAGAGAGAGGTAAGGTGTGAGAGAGGGAGAGCAAAATAGAGAGCGAGTGAGAAAGAGAAAGAGAGAGAGTAAGGTGTGAGAGAGGGAGAGAGCGAGCAAGAAAGGGAAAGAGAGAGAGGTAAGGTGTGAGAGAGGGGGAGAGCGAGCTAGAGAGCGAGCGAGAAAGAGAAAGGGTGAGAGGTAAGGTATGAGAGAGGGAGAAGGACAAAGAACAAAGAGAGAGAAAAGAACAGAGAAAAGGAACAACGGGGTCACTGAGAGAGAGTCTGATAGAAAAAGAGCCAGACGGAGAGAGAGAGAAAGCGAGAAAAAGAATGGAAGATGAAAAGAGAGAAAGACGAGAGGGTCAAAGAAATCTAAATCAGAAACTCAGAAAGTGAATTGTGGAAATGTGGCCTGTCTTGTGATGTTGTTTGTGTAGAAATCAGTTACAGCATTCATTGGGCAGAGAGTTCACTTTGAGGGGTAAATGGAATGCACAGCGACCATTTCAATCCATTTTACTGTGTTACTGATCGTGCATTTCTGTCTTTGTCTCTCTCTCACTGCCCCTCCACCTTGTGAGGTGTGTGTGAGAGAGCAAGAGTGAGGGAGAGATGTGAGAATGAGAGAAGCCAGAGGGACTGAGTGAGCGTGAGCAAGATAATGAGAGAGAAAGTGAGATGAAGACAGGGACCGATAGAGAAAGGGGAGGGAGTCAGGAGCGAACAGGGGGAGAGGGAAAGAGGCGAGAGTATTGGGGAAACGATGGAGAGGGCGTCGATAAAAAGAGAGTGAGGGGAAAGGAGAGAGAGGTAGAGTGATAGAACGGGGAGTCAGAGAGGGGGAAACAGGGAGAGTGAGAAAGAGAGAGAGAGAAACAGAGAGGAGTGGGAGTGAGTGAAGGGTTAACAGGGGAGAGATGGAAAATGGAATGAATTGTGGGTGGGGTGTTGAGAGAGACAGGACCTTGAGGATCTCCAGTGTGTAGTCACAGACCCAGCTCCATTCTCAACCTTCCAGAAATATTGAATTGGAAGAATTAAATGTCGGTTTGGTGATATTAAAAGGGTCCCAAATTGATCAGTTTCTTCCAGGTTAAATACGGAGATAACCTTTTGTGGGGGCTGAAGTGGCGCGGGGTGGGGGGGGGGGGGGTCAATTTCTTCACCTCTCCTGAACATTAACCGTGGTGACACTGCCCCTAGTGAGATATACTGAAGACCTGATTGTGTATCGCTTCCAATCCAACGTACTTCTTTCTCCATCCCCTCACCTCTCTACGTAAATCATATGTAAATAAAAACATGGCCACAGCGTTGAGTGTTCTTAATTATAACCGCGAGACAGCAAACTCTTCGGAGTGTATTTCGAGCAACATTCACCCCGAGGCAGGCAGGATAAGTATAGAGACATCAGATATTTATCAAGACCAGGAGCAATAGATAGATGAGCAGAGATGGAAGAGCTGGATAGATACAGAGAGAGGAGGGGACAGAGAGAAAGAGAGGTATCTGTGCTAGGAATTGAATGTTTACCGTTAATTATTATTGTACACACAGCACCAATCCTGGACTTATAAGATGCAGGGAGTGAGGGAGGGGGAAGGGAAAGGGGAGGGTGGGGGTGCGGGTGAATGGCGGTGAGTGAATGTGTTCGGGTCAATCCTGGACTGAGCGGGCAAATGGCCGGCATGGAATAGGAGAGGGGCAATCCTGGACTGAGTGGGTATGGAATGATATCATTGGTGACAGGGCCAGTATTGAATAGGAGAGGGACAATCCTGGACTGATTGGGTATGGAATGATATCAATGGTGACAGGGCCAGCATGGAATAGGAGAGGGTCAATCGTGAACAGAGTTGGTATGGAATGATATCAATGGTCACAGTGCCGGCATGGAATAGGATAGGGACAATCGTGGACTGAATGGGTATAGAAAGATATCAATGGTCACAGGGCAAGCATGGAATAAGAGAGGGATAATCCTGGACTGAGTGGGTATAGAAAGATATCAATGGTTCTGTAGAGTGGGCAAGAAAGTGACAAATGAAATTCAAAGCGGAGGAGTGTGAGGTAATGGAATCTGGGAGAATAACAAAGCAAAGGGAACACTCAATAAACTGAGAGGATATTGAGAGGGGTCGAGGAAGTGAGAGATTTGGAGTGAATGTTCACTGGTCCCTGAAGGTGGCAGTACAGGTGGATAAGTTGTTAAAGAAAGCGGACAGAATGCTTTCCTTTATTAGATGAGGTATTGAGTACAAAACCAGGGATGTGATGAAAGAAATGAATAAAAATAATTGTTTAGACCACAGCTGGAATTTTGTGAACAGTTCTGGTCACCACATTACAGGAAGGAGATATTTGCCCTGGAGAGAGTACAGAGGAGATTTACAGGAATGTTGTCAGGACTGGAAAACTGCACCTAAGAGGAGATTGGATAGGCTGGTGTTGTTTTCCTTGGAATGAGGGAGTCCAAAGGGTTCCTAGTTGAGGTGTGCAAGATCATGATGAACCTTCATAGGGTAAAGGGGAAAGACCTGTTTCCCCAAGCTGAGAGGTCAATTACCAGGAGGCAAAATATGATGGTGGTTGGTCGAAGGATTAAAGGAGACAGGAGGGAAAACAAATCACCCAGAGAGTGGTGGTTGTGAGGAAATCACTACCTGGATTTGTGGAAGAGGCAGAAGCACTCAACTCATTGCAAAGGCAACGGGATCAGAAACTGGAGTTCTGCAACTGACAAGGATACAGACCCACTGCTGCAAGGCTGTTTAGAATGGATGCTATTTTATTAGCTCAGAATTAATGGGAGCCCTCAGAAAGAATGAGGACCCTCATAATTAATGGAGGGACTCCAAATTAATGAGGGGGGGGGAGGTGTGTGTGCCTCAAAAGTAATGGTTGGGAGTTCAGAATTAATGGGGGATATACCTAATTAATGGTGGCCTATAAATTATTAAGTGTGGGATGGGGGGGGGGGGGGGGGGGGTGGGGTGGAAATTGAGGGGGTCCCCGAAATTCAGGAACAGCCAATAATAGCAACATCAAAAAGTCATACAAAAGTTTCTCTGCATCTGTCTCTGTCTCTGGGAGTCCGAGAGTCTCTACCTCCCCTTCTCTACCTCCTGTTCTCCTCGCTGCCTTAATTCTCTCTCTCTCTCTGAAAATCTCTATGTCTCCCATAATGTTCAGGCAGCGCGCCCAAGTAGAGGGCTGAAAGTGTTGGTGTTGTTTTTCTATCTATCCAATAGTGAGGGATATCCATGTGGGAGAGGCAGCCCAGCCAATGAGAGGGCTGCGATTGTTGGTGTTCTTTTCTTTCTATCCAATAGTGAGGGATATCCAAATGGGAGAGGCAGTTCAGCCAATGGGAGGGCTGCGATTGTTGGTGTTTTTCTACCTATTCAATAGTGAGGGATATCCATATGTGAGAGGCAGCCGGCCAATGGGAGGGCTGAGATAGTTGGTGTTGTTTTTCTATCTATCCAATAGTGAGGGATATCCGTGTGGGAGAGGCAGCCCAGCCAATGGGAACTCTCTGTGATGGAGCATTTGTCATCGTTGAAAGAATTGAAGAATTAGAGTAAAGGGATATTTCAGCACATTCTTCACCTGCTTTCTGAACAGAGTCTGTGTCACGGTGTAAATCACAGTATTAGTGCAGCAGCTCAGGAGCTGCAGCATCATGCCCAATTCCAGAACAAATCGATGTAACCATACAGAATAAAACCCCAAATCATACATTCGGGTCCAGATGGAATAAACCAATAACATTGACCATAAGAGGATGAAATTGGCTGAGATGACAAACAGTAACATGATGGATTTCCTTCGACTCTCCATCTCTGGGTCTCTGGGACTCTCCCCACTGCTGTGAGTCCGGAGTCTCCTGCGGGCTCTGCTGCTCAGTAAAATGTGTCTGACGGTGAGAACATTGAGCAGCAGAATCAGGACAAATGGGACACCCGGGGTTAGAATGTGGTGGAGGAACTCAATTGATGTCCAGACCGAGGAGAACCGAACATCGATTGTGACATAACAAAAGCAGGGGAGGTTCATCAGCTCATACACACCTGTGAAAATAAAGTACCATATAATGTTCTTTAAACAGCTCAGCACAGTCACTGTTCCCAGAACCACAGTCGCTGTTTTCTCGCTGCAATATTTACTTTTCAGCTTCAGGGAAGAAATGGCCACAAATCGATCAAAGGTGAAAGTGACGGTGAACCAGACAGAACAGTCAGTGGCTGCATAAAGCAGGACAGCGTGGATATTACACACGGGGATGGAATACAGGAGCGAATCAAACTGTTTCCAAAACACAATCGGAATCTGTCTGAATATCAGGTCCAGGATAACGACCAGTAGATCCCCCATTGCCATGGCCACCAGGTAACAAGTGACACATTTGGCCAGGCCGCAGTCTTTACACTTCAGGATCACAATTGTGAGTATGTTCACTGTAAGGAAGGCCACAAGGAAAATATACATCAGGCTGAGAAATAAGTCACCAGTTTTGTTCAGGAGATGTTGATACTTCCAAATGATTTATTGCACCATGTGATGTAGTGAATTAAATGAACCTGAATGAATATACGAGCAGGTCTGTGATAGAGTAGAAGGAAACATAGATAAAATAACACAAACCCAAGATAAGAAGGGAGGTGAGGCAGCCGTGGGGTCAGGCATAATATGGGGACCCAACTGTGATTTGGGAGCGAATGGATAACTGGAGGACCCAGGGGTAATGGGAAAAGTCATGATTTACAGGGAATCGATCGTGTCTGGGAGGAGCCAGAGATGACGGGAATAGTCCGGACAGGGGAGAGGTGTGGGATAATGTCTACTTTTCCCAAATTCTCTGCTGGCTGCAACAAGGTGTATTTCTGACAAGGATTGTTTTATCCCTCCAGTTCTGTAATACAATGCAGGTTTGCTTTTAAATTGAAAAATCAAATGAAGGGGTAAACATGTATTCATTAACAAAGCAGAAGTGCAAATGTAACAAAGACTTAATCCATGGTCACAAAGACAAACGTGTGAAAAGGTGTTTTCTGGAAATTTGACATATACTTAGATTATTGGAAGCAGAGAACAGGAGGCGAAGACTTCTCTAGAGTCTTTCAGATGGTGCTTGTAAATGTTGGAAGCCTGAAGGATGATCTTCTCATTTCTTCAAGACAAATGAAGAGTGGAAATGTGTGGCTTTTAGAAGAAATTGTGGCTTTGGTTCTGTACTGACGAAATGTAATCACGAAGAAAACACATTAAACTCGTTTACTCCCCTATTGACCTCTATGCAGGGGTTTTCTATTTAATGGACCAGAATCTCTTCCCTCAGCATCTTAACCTTTTCTTCAATTAACTCACTTCCGAACATTCAAATATCATGTCAGGTATAGAATGCTTCAAAAAGTTTACAATGTCATTTCTTAAAAGGTGTGTTTTCACTATCAGCAGTCGCCCTGTCCTGTGACCATGGTGACAGTTTTCCACTGCACACACGTTAGCATTATTGTTTTGAATCCTCCCAGCCAGTTGCACATGAATGCAATGTGACTGCATCAGATATGACAGGAAGGGGATATCGGGAGTGATGGGGGGTGTCAGGAGTGACGGGGAAGCTGGTTGGCATTGCACCCCGAAATAACCCCAGAAATACCAACACATACCGCAAAAAATACCCCTACATAACACCCAGCAACAGAAAAACCTGACTCTCGTCCCAGAGAGGCAGCAAATGAAGTTTCAAATTCAGACACACAAACACAGACAGACGACTAAACATACAAAGAGGCACACAAACGGGCATAAAGTAATAGACATACAGAGACATAAACACATTTACATATACACAGAAACACACAGACACACACGAAGAAACACAAACACACACACAAACATGCACACTCACATGCACTCACAATGCAGTCACAATCGTGGAAACAAATACACACACACACACACACACACAGAGACAGACATACATGCACATGGAAAAACAGAAATACACCCATGCTCTCAAAAGCACAGAAACAAAGAAATGAAGAAAAGCACAAATACAAGTCAGGGAACAAACTCACACACATTCAGAAACACTCATAGATACACACCACACACATACACACACAGAGCGAACAAACTCTCACACACACAGGCAGACACACTCATAGATACACACCACACACATACACACACAGAGGGAACAAACTCTCACACACACAGGCAGACACACTCATAGGTACACACCACACTCATACACACACAGAGGGAAGAAAATCACACACACAGGCAGACACACTCATAGATATACACCACACACATGCACACACAGAGGGAACAAACTCTCACACGTACAGGCAGCCGCACAGATAGATACACACCACACACATAGACACACAGAGGGAACAAACTCTCTCACACACACAGGCAGACACACTCAGATATACACACCGCAAACATACACACACAGAGGGAACAAATTCTCACACACACAGGCAGACACACTCATAGATACACACCACACGCATACACATGCATTCACATACATATGCACTCATACATATTCAAACACAAGTGTTCATGCACACATGCAATCACATGGAAACCCAATGGCATGTTCAGAAGCACACGCAAACTCTCACATATGCTCACAAATAGAAACACATACTCAAACACACACGCACTCACTTGCACATGTAAAATCAGAAATACACGCACACAGGCCTAGAAACAGATTAAAACAGAAAAGTGTAGGCACACACATGGGCACACAAACAAATACACACGTGCACTTGTGCATGCACACAACACACACACACATAAACATGCACATGCTCACACACACACACACACCCCTGCACACATACACATGCACACATAATACATTGGCAAACACATGGACACACAACCACATATTCAGAATGGCAGCTTCACATACAATTACTAAGACACATACACACGCACACGCATACGTACACACACACACACACACACAATTAATTACACACAGACACACAGACATACACACCTACACAGACAATTATTAACACACACAGGCAGAAGTCTCTTTCACATGCACACGCAGAAATGCAGACACAGATTCACAATCAGAGACAAATGCATGTAGTCACATATATAATTACACAGAACGTCCATCAAAATTTGACAATTACACAATGTTCAGCACGTTTCGTACTAGTCTGGTACGGAAGGAATACATGTCCAAATGCAGCACGACTTGGACTAATCCAGGATTGGACTGGGAATTTGCAATTAACATTCATGCCACACGTGTTACAGGCAATGACCACCTCCAACTAGAATCTAACCATCGCTCCTTAATGTTCAATGGCATCAAGATCACTGAATCCCCCTTTGTCAATACCTGGAGGTTACCATTGTCCAGAAACTGATTTGCCCTAGCCATTTAAGCACTGGCTACAAGAGCAGGTCTGAGGCTAGGAATAGCACCACAAGTAACTCTCCTCCCGAATCCCCAAAGCCTGTCCACCATCTACAAGGCAGAAGACAAGGGTGTGATGGAATACAAACCCCCCACAACTTGCCTGGATGAGTGAGGCTCCCACAACACTCATGAATGTTGACAGAATCCAGGACAAAGCAGCCCACTTGACCGGCACCACATCCAAAAACATTCACTCCCTCCTCCACCAGCAAAATGTAGCAGCATTGCATACAATCAGCAAGATGAATTGCAGGAATTCACCAAGTCTCCGTCGACAGCATCTTCAAAGCACACATCCACTACAATCTCAAAGGTCAAGGGCAGCAGATAGTTGGGAACATCACCACCGGGAAGTTCCCCTCCCTCACTATACTGACATGGAAATATATTGCCGTTCCTTCACTGTTGCTGGGCTAAAATCCTGGAACACCCTTCGTAAGAGCACAGTGGGTTTCCCTACAATGCATGGACCGCAGCTGCTCATGAAGGTAGATCACCACCACCTTCTGAAAGGCAATGGGTATTGGGCAAGAAATCCTGCCCCAGCCAGTGAATGCCACGTGCTATGAATCAAGTGAAAATATATTTTCATATGACTGTCAGTATTCAGTCTCTCGTCAATGATAACACCAGAATGTTGTTGGTGAGGCATTCGGTAATAGCAAAGCCATTGAATGTCATCAGCTGATGGTTATGGTTTCTCTTTTTGGAGCAGCTATTGTCAGGCTCTTGTATAGTTCAAATGTCACTTGCCACTTGTCAGCCAAAGCCTGAATGTAGTTCACATCTTGCTGCATTTGTACATGGACTGCTTCAGTAACTGAGAATTCGTGAATGGTGCTGAAGATTGTGAAATATTCACCCACTCCTGACCTGATGGTGGAAGGAAGGTTGCTATTGAACAGCTGAAGCAGCTGGTTGGGGCGAGGGCACTGCGCTGAGGAAAGCCGGCAGTGATGTACTGGAGCTGAGGTGACTGATCTCCACCAACCAGAACCGTCTTCCTTTATGCTAAATGTGACTCCAACCAGCGGAGAGTTTTCCCCCTGATTTCCATTGACTGCAGTTTTGCTGGGGCTCCTTGATGCCACACTCGGTCAAATGTGTCCTTGATGTACAGAGCAGTCACCCTCACCTAACCTCGGGAGTTCAGCTCTTTTGTCCTTGATTGAACCAAGACTCTAATGAGTACAGCATATATGTGGCCCTGTCGGAACCCAAACTGGGCATCTGTGAGCAGGTGATTTGTAAGCACGTTCCACTTTATGTTACTGTTGATTACCCCTCCCTTCATTTTACTGATGATGGGGAGTAGACTGATGGGGCGGTAATTGGCCAGATTGGGTTTGCCCTTCTTTACTCTGTGGACAGAGAATAGCAGGGTAATTTTCCAAATTGCTGGGTAGATGCAAATTTTGTACCTGTACTGGAACCATATATTATTCTGCATTCACGCGATGTGGTTGTCACTGGCTAGGCATTTAATTCCCGTCCTTCAGGCAATTTCAGAGGGTAGTCAAGAGTCAACCACATTGCTGTGGATCAGTAGCCACATGCAGGCACTACTAGGATTGTAACTCTTTCGAGTACAAACACGTTTCCATCTGTTTCAGATGAAGTTACATTATTTCATAGTTTGCCATTGTGAGATTTGAACTCTTGATCTTGTGGTTACAAGCCCAGTACCATAACTACTTGGCTATTCAGGCCAAGCTTACTAGGATTGTAGATATACTTATTCAAGGGTGGTAGTGAACAGTTGGCTTTTGAACACAATGGATGATAGTTTCATCCTGAGACTAGAATTCAATTCCGGATTTATTTATTCTGTAATTGAATTCAAATTCCACAAGCAAGTCTGGCCTTAAAATTTCTGCGGGTCTCTGTTCTTCAAAGTCATTACCATAATCCATACCCACCTACTTTGACACAACTACGGCAAGTTCTGGAACACAAGTCTTCAGTACTATTGCCGGAATATTGTCAGGGTCCATGGTATTTATTATTTCCAGTGCCTTCTTCTATCTCTTGATATCACACAGTCATGCTACGGAACCAATATTGAGGCTTGTCTTTATAGTCCCCCAATGTGGGCCCTTTTCACTCCCAGGGCTTCCTCCAAGTTGTGTTCAACATGAAGGAGTATTGGTTCATCAACTGAGCTGGAGAGTGTTTGGGGTTTAGTTGGGGTGGGGGTGGGTGGACCTCAGGTATCAATCAGCAGGAGGGGATCTTGCAAATTTTTGACCTGATTTCATGACAATTCATGAGGGTCGATGTTGAGGGCTTCCAGGGCAATTCACTCCCGACAGTATACCTCTGTGCCGCTATCTCGGCCGGATCTGCCCTGCCGATTGACAGTTCAAACTCAGGGTCGGTAGTAGTGGTTTCTGGGACATTATTCCTAAACTAACGTTCCGCGAGGATGACTATGTCAGGCTGTTGCTTGTCTAACCTGTAAGACCCAAGCCCTCCACAAAGGCCAGAATCATGGCCCGGTGGAGATATAGAGTGAAACATATTCATTTTAAAAAGGGAATTGGATAAAACATAAAGGGGAACAATTTGCTGGAATATGCAAAAATAACAGACAAATTGTGATTAATCGCAGGATTGTGACCATGGAGCGATTCAAATAGAAGAATGGGTGTTACCAGACCAGGAAACACTGTAAGGCAGAGGGGACCCGGTTGATGTCTGAACGGGATTTGGTGTGAGTTAGGATATGGGCAGAAGTTTTGGGATGAGCTGCGGTTTATTATGATGCAGATGATGGTTTATTCAGCATGTGGTCTGAGCTGGAGGCGGTGCTGAGTGATGTTCTGGAGTTGGAAGTGGGCTAGATTGGGGGTGGAGAGAATAGGGAATCGGCTCAGTGTCAAAGAGTCACAGATGGAGTGAACAGTCTCGTTCTACCTCAGACATTGGACAGGGAGGCTCGTGAATCAGTGGGTAGGGAGAGGAGTTGTGATGAACAGTGAAGACAATAGGTTCCATCTTCCCAAAATTCAAATCACAAGAAGAGTAATGAAGATAATTGTGGTTTATAAAACAAACAACTGGACAGAGAGACTTACCAGGCACACCAACAATAGCCAGGATGGGATAATAACCCACTTGTATAAGCAGAAGTGCGTAATAGATGCGAGTAGCTAATGGCAACTGATCATAGTATGTAGAAAGATAGTAAAGGGAATTGGACAAACTCCTGTCCAATGTTGTAACATTCCAATCTATTGTTCTCATATTCTGATCCATTGTTGTAGCATTCCAATCTATTGTTCTCAGATTCTGATCCATTGTTGCAACACTCCAATTTACTGTTCTCATATACGGATCCATTGTTGTCGCATTCCAATCTATTGTTTCAGATTCTGATCTATTGTCTTCCCTCTTTCTGGGGCCACCGATCTCTGTCAGTGTCACAGGTGATGCTCCCATGGACATGGTGTGATAAACATTGAAATGAATCCTTATTAATAAAAGCGGGAAACCCTCCAGTGACCCAATTAGGGTCCATAGAGAGTGACATCAGTTACAGTTATTGAACAAACAGGTTCAGTTAGCCCTTTGCAGTTCAATAATTTTTATATCACATGAAAGTAGATCGGAGAGAACAGGAATATCAAGACAGCGCAAGAAGTGGTGAGGTTTCATGAACAAAGGCGTTAGATTATTTACATGTAATGCGGCTTGAGTTGGATAGCCCAGGAGTTATATAAATAGCGTCATAAGCGGTGAGAGTTCAAAAGCAGAGGATTTACAGAAACAGTAATAGTCACATAAAAACTGAGACTACAAAAGCAGGTCAGAGGGTGGAATTGTGCGAAGATTAACTCACCTTCTGATTCCACAAAGCTTGTCCACCATATATAAGGCACAAGTCAGGGTGTTATGCAATCCTCCTCACTGGCCCTGACGAGTACTGCTTCCACAATTCTCAAGAAGCTGGATACAGTCCAGGGAAAAATAGCCCACTGAATTGGTGCCACATCCACAAACATTCACTCCTCATACACTTCAATGAGGCACATGCGCAGTGGTGTTTACCATTTACAAGAAGTACTATAGGTATTAAACAAGGCTCCAGCGACCGTACTTTCCAGACTGACAACAAGGAATGTCTAGAAGGCCAGCAGATAGATAGGAAAAGAGCCACCCGAAAGTTTCAATTCAAGTCACTCATCATCCTGCCTTGGAAATATATCGCCCTTCCTTTAATGTCGTTGAGTCAGATTCCTGGCACTCCCTTCCTATCAGCACTGTGGATGTACCTACACCACATCGCCTGCAGTAGTTCAAGAAAGCAGCTCACCACCACCTTCTCAAGGGGCAGTGAGAGATGGGCAACGAATGCTGGCCCAGCCAACTTAGCCCACACCTCAGGAGAATAGTGATAGCAGGTATTTTTTGGGATTTTAGACATTGCTGGGTCGATGCAAGTGTTGTCGCTGTATTGGAACAGACTGTCTCGGAAACAGCACGAGACTTCAATGGTATTGCTGCATTCTTGTCAGGACCCAAAGCCTTTGCAGTATCCACTGACTTCAGGCGTTTCTTGATTTTGCACCATGTGATTCGATTTGACTGAAGACTGGCATCTATGATGATGTTGACCACAGGAGGAGTCGAGGTGTATCATGCAATCCATAATTCTGGGAGAAGATTATTGCAAATGCTTCAGACTTATCCTTGGCACTTATGTGCTGGGATCTGGCAGCATTGAGGATATTCCCCAATGTACCATTAGCAAGCTGTCTGTGTCCTCACAAATCAGGTAGGTTGGTAAAGGTGTGTGTGTGATTCTGACATTGTCCAGCAGAGGGTAGATTGGTAAAGGTGTGTGTGTCATTCTGACAAATGCTGACAGATTAAACATCGAGAATCAAGGGACTACTGTAAATGAGAAACTGCAACATATTAATATTTGTTTAAAAAAAGTATTAGAGCAATTACTGGGAACAAAAGTAGATAAATCCCCTGAACCTGATGATCTACAACCCAGAATGTTGGAGGAAGTGGCTGCAGAGATAGGAGATGCATTGGTGATCATATTTCAAAATTCTGTAGCATCTGGAACGGTTCCTGCAGATTGGAAGGTGGAAAATATAACCCTGTTGTTTAAGAAAGGAGGGAGCGTGTAAACTGGGAACTAGAGATCTGTTAGCCTGTCATAAGTAGTAGGGAAAATGCTAGATTCCACAATAAAGGATGTGATAATGGAACACTTAGAAAATAATGGTAGGATTGGGTAAATTCAAACAAAAAACTGCGGATGCTGGAAATCCAAAACAAAAGCAGCATTACCTGGAAATACTCAGCATGTCTGGCAGCATCGGAGGAGAAGAAAAGAGTTGACGTTTCGAGTCCTCAGGACCCTTCAACAGAACAAAGTAGAAATGTTTTTGTTTTGGGCAGATTCAACATGGATTTATGAAAGGGAAATCATGTGTTACATACCTGTTGGATTTTTTTGAGGATGCACTCAGCAGAATAGACAAGGAGACTCCCATGGATGTGGTACAGTGAGGTAGCGCAAAGATCACAGTCACAGCTGTTCACAATCGATATCAATAATTTGGATGTGGGGATTTAATGTAATATTTAGAAGTTTTTAGATGACAGGACATTAGGTGGAAGTGTAAGTTGTGAGGAGGATGCAAAGATGCTTCAGGGGGATCAGGAGAGGATAAGAGAGTGGCCAAAATTTGGCAGATAGAATACAATATGGAGAAATGTGAGGTTATCCACATTGGCAGGAAATAACAAATACAGGCCATTTGTTAAATGGTGAGAGACTGGGAAGCGTTTTTCTTCAAAGGTATTTCAACGTCCTTGTTCATGACATAAAGCTAAAATGAAGGTACAGCAAACAGTTAAAAAGGTAAATGATGTTGGCTTTTATTACAAGTGGGTTTAAGTTTTGGAGTAAAGATGTTTCACTGCCTTGGTAAGACGGCAACAGGAGCATTCTATGCAGTTTTTGTCTTCTTACCTAAGGAAAGATGTACTTGTCTTAGACTGAGTGCAATCAAGGTTCCACTAAAATAATTCCTGGAGCAATGTGTGCTGGGGAAAAATTAAATAGACTAGGCCTCTATTCTCTGGAGTTTAGAAGAATGAGAGGTGATCTCATTCAGGCAAACAAAATTCTTACAGGGATTAAAAGTGTAGATGCGGGTAGGAGGTTGCCCCAGGCTGGGGGTGTCTGGAACCAGGGGAAACAGAGTCAAAATAAGGGGCAGGCCATTTAGGACTGAGATGTGCAAGAATTTCTTCACCCAGTGGGTGGTGAATCTTTGGAATTCACTGCCCCAGAGGAGGCTCAATCATTTAGTATGTTCAAGACAGCGGTTTATAAATTTCTACTCATTGAAAGCATCATGGAACGTGGGGTTAATACAAGGAGATGTTGTTGAAGTGGAAGATGAACAATGATCTCAGTGAATGGTGGAGCGGGCTCTAAGGGCTGAATAGCTGGTTCCTGCTCCTATTTCATATGTGTTTTTTGCAAGGGGAATGCATTGTAAAAGTAGGCAAGTTTTACTGCAGCTATACAGGGCCTTAGTCAGGCAGCATCTGGAGTAAACTGTACAGTTTGGTCTATTTACTTAAGAAAGGGTATAACTGCATTAGAACCAGTTCAGAGAAGATTCACTCGACTGAGTTCTGAGATGAAGGGGTTTATTTTATGATGAAAAGTTAAGCAGATTGGTCCTATACGCATTGGTGTTCAGGAGGCTGAGAGGTGACCTCATTGAACACATGAGATCCTGAGGGGACTTGACAGGGTGCATGCTGAGATTATCTTTCCTCTTGTGGGAGTAGAACTTAGGGGCACTGTTTGAAAAATAGCGGTCTCCCAATTAAGAATGAGATGAGAAGATATTTAGTTAGTGTGTGGAATTCTCTTCCCAAGAGGTGAAGAGAGGCTGGGTCATTGAATATATTCAAGGCTGAGTTAAGCTGGATTTTTGATTGACAAAAGAATCGAGGGTTATTGCAGGCCGACAGAAGGGCAGAGTTCAGGCCAGAATCAGATCAGCCAGAATCAGATCAACCATCATCTTAGCAAATGATGGAGAAGGCTTCGGGGCTGAATGTCCTACTGCTGCTCCTAGTTATTCTGTTCTTATTCCAACATGTTCTTCAGACTACAAGCTCTGCCCAGTGATGGATGGAGAAGCATTATGTTTTGTGGACCCCAGGGCCTCTCAGTTGCCCATTCATGAAGCCACTCGACCTCTCAGATCCACCAACCATCCGCCTTGCCTTCAGGCCTCTCCTTACCTGAGGAAGGTTGTTTTTGCTATAGAGGGAGGGCAGCGAAGGTTTACCATACTGATTCCTGGGTTGGCGGGACTGACATATGAGGAGAGATTGAGTCGGTTAGGATTATATTCGCTGGAGTTCAGAAGAATAAGCGGAGATCACATAGAAAGCTATAAAATTGTTACACGACTAGACAGGGTGGATGCAGGAAGAATGTTCCCGATAGTAGCGGAGTCCAGATCCAGCTGTCACACTCTGAAGATACGGGTTAGACTACTTAGGATTGAGATGAGAAATTTCTTCACCCAGAGAGTGATGAGCCTGTGGAATTCACAAACACAGAAAGTAGTAGAGACCAAAGCATTGCATGTGTTGAAGGAGGAGTTACATATAGTTCTTGGGGTGAATGGGATCAAAGGATTTGGGGACAAAGCAGGAGCAGACTATTGAGTTGGATGATCAGCCATGATCATAATGAATGGTGGAGCAGGCTCGTAGGGGCGAATGGCCTGTTCCTGCTCCTACTTTCTATGTTTCTATGTTTAACTCTGTTTCCCTCTTTGCAAATACTTGCCTGATCTGCTGAGTATTTCCAGTATGTTATATTTATACTTAATTTGCAACATTAATAGAGTTTTCATTTTCATTTATAAATGGATGTTCTGCGTTTGGAATGTCTCTTACTGTATATTACTATTAATAGTATTCGTTAAAACACTGTGGAATTACCCTGATTCCTGTTATTTTTCTCCTCCTGTTCCTTAGTCTAAGTGATAACCGTCTCAGTGGTTCTTGCGCCGAGGATCTCGCCTCCGCTCTCAGTACAAACCGGTCACTGACGGATCTGAACCTGGGATACAACCGCTTTACAGACCGATCTGTCCCCGCTTTCCACCGCCTCATGCTTACGTGCAGGACTCTGAGTCAGATCCAGTGAGTGTTTGTGTTAAGGTTTAGCGTAATAATTAAAATATAAGTGGGATATCAAAATATAAATTGTCCTGAATCTATCAAACAGCAACAATGAAAAGCGGAGCCGCTGCTCGACAAGATTCTCCCAAATTGAAACTGCTTCATTTTCTTCTTGGGACCTTCAGCAGTGACCACCCCCCCTCCCCCACCGGGGATCTCCATCCGAGCAGAGTCCAGTCGGGTCAGGGTGAGACTGGTGAGGTCGGCGTGGTCAGGGTGACGGCTTATGGGGCTGGGTCAGCCGCGTTGTTGTGTCGGGCTGTAAATCCAGGTGTTTAGTCAGGTTTGGCCAAGGACAGAATTGGGAGGGTCAGGAGGGAGTGGGGTTGGTGGGTGTGTTTGGAGGGGTTAATCGGGTAGTGTGGGTGTAGTATGATGGTCAGTGGGGGGGGGGGGGGGGGGGGGGGGGGGGGGGCTGATTAGGGGACTGGTTTGTGGAGTTACCCAGGTATTAGATCAGGTTTTACATCTAACATTTCCTGGGTAACTACACAAGTAAGTCCTGTGGATTTGTCCCAAGTCCCCGATTCTAACCCAGAGTCAGAGACATTCACACAGGGTCCCGGGCAGCGGGGCTATTACCCAGTGGAAATTTAAACCTCTCAGGCAATTCCCACGTAGGCCCGCGAGTCAAGACAAGACAGGGACCCGCTGGCCATCTTCAGCCATATGTCTGGTCTCTGATGAGCCAGTGAGCAGATTTATCCCATTAACTCCAGTCTCCCTGTTATTGACACTGTTGTTCAATCTGTTTATTCCTCTATAATCTTTCATCTGTTTCAGGCTGTGGGGCAATCGGTTCAGTTTCAATGGAGTAAATCAGCTGAAGACGCTGTGGGGAACCATATCTGGACTGAGATTGAGATGTGAAACTTGGAATTGATAAACGTTCCTGTTCTCATTAAGGGAACATTTTTACCCGAGTTTACGTCCCTCTCTTTTAAGCGGCCGCGCTCCAGGTTTAAATCCTATTGCCCGTTTCCCAGTTTCCAGCTCGAGCTGAGTGAGCGTCATCTCCCATTGTGACGTCAGAGACCCACCCGCTCAAAGAGTAACAAGTTGTGGAGTTAAGTGACCCAGTGGAAACTACCCTGCAATAAGTGGACAGGATCCATGTAGGGACCCACAGCATGAAGCTCTGTGGGCCGAATGCATGGATTGTGGTGTAAACCCAGAGCAGGATTGCCAGCATTTAAACAGAGAGAAGATAGTTTGATGTTCTGTGTCAGCTGCCTGAAGATGTAACTTTGCTGGATTGATACTATTTTCCAGATACAGATGGACCTGTTGTACATAACATTATTTCCTGATTTATTTTACATTCCCCACCATACAGTTTGTTTATTCTCCCCTCACTCTGTTACATTATATGGTGATGTTTCACGGGTTTCATCAGGCTTCAAAAATCAAGGGATGGGAAACAACAATTTGAAATGAGTAATGACCAGATTCGAACAACAGGCTCACACAAAAAAATGATCTGTTATTGATATCTCCTGGGGCCACAGACTGACAGATCCAGGGACAGAGAGATAAGACTCTATGGTTTAATGTAGGGATCAACTCAGAAATGTCAACATAATCACCATACAGTAATGAGAGATTAATACTGATATAGTGGAAAGAACAGGTAACAGGGATAAAAAAAAACAAACTTTGTAAAAGCTTTTCCACGCTTTTATGATGTTGTCACTGACACCCAATTAACGCTTATAGTCCACAAATTGCAATGAGATAAGTGGCCCATTTAATGGAGTAGATTTCAACTATCAGGGGAGGACTGTGTATTGGGTTATGTTGCTGCACGAACAATCCAGGGGTTTTGCTGATAACCCAGAGAACATAAGTTCAGATGACAGTTTGAGAATTTTAGTTCAGTTTAACAGAAGCTGGATTTTAAATAGAAACTGTTGTCATTGATCATTAATCTGCCCGGGTGTTTGTAAAGGAAACATGCCGTCTTTATCTGGCCTGTTCTGTCTCTGACTCCAGACTCTTGAATGTGATTAACTGTCATGTTTGCGGCCACTGAAGTGCCTGAGTATTCCGCTTAGTTGTTTCAAACAGTCACATCGATCATTCAAGGAGATGCCCCAACAGCGACATCTCAGGGCAATTTGAGTCGACAATGATTTTGATTTCACCAGCAACAACCACAGCTGGGAAGTGGGTGGAACATGTCACTCGGGTGTAAAACTGGTGTTTCAGATCATTGAAATGGAAATTGAAAGTTTTCTGTGAGGCTGCTGATTGCTAATGTCAGTTTCTCACCTGAGGAGCAAGTTGAGGGATACATGTTCATGCAGACACCGGGGATCTCCCCATACCTTCTTGTATTAGAGTGGCTGGGATATGTTGTATACCCTGGAAAAGGCAGAGCGCCAGGCATTAACACCTAATTACAGAGTTTGGAGGCTATTCCCAGCATCATCACATCTCTCTTAAAAGAGCTGAGACGACAGGAAAATGGCACTGCGGCCCAGTTCCTTCTCAATGGAGATCTGTAAGAAACATGTGTTACACCTGCGCTTTCTCTTTGTCAGATCTGAACAATTATTGTGTGTTGTGTCTCCTGTTTAATGGAGCAAGAGCTAGTCTTCTTCCCTATTATTGCCAAATATCCCCTGTCCAATACAATGTGAACAGTCTTTGGGTGTTGTGTCTCCTGTTTAATGGACCGAGAGCTAGTCTTCTTCCCTAATTTCCCCTGCCCAATACGATGTGAACAATTATTGTGTGTTGTGTCTCCTGCTTAGTGCATCTAGAGCTAGTCTTCCCTATTATTCTTAAATTTCCCCTGTCCAATACAATGTGAACAATTATTGTGTTATGTTCTTCTCTAATCTTTAAACTTCATTGTTCTGGAGTGTGGGGACATCTATTGGCTGGAACTCAGAACTGTAACAGAGACGCTCAGATTCACATTCATTGTCAGTGTTACAAAAACAGCCACAATGTGCAATGTAAGCAAATAGTTTCTGACTGTTAATTATGTTATATTGTTCCACATTTTAAAATGAGAAATGAGTAGAATAGACAAATAATAACGACATTGTTTCACTCATTGGATTATTGTAAATTTACCATTTTATCCTTTATTAGACATTAAGCACCATTTCTGTCTGATTTCTCAGGTTTATATGACTGAATAAAAGGAACGCAAATATCAATAAAACTAAGCTTATAGCTTCACAGGTAATAAAAGCCAAAGAGATGGGGGTGAAATACAAACAGAATAAAATGAAATAAATCTGAAAATGCTGGACAGGCTGATCCTGAAACATCTGTGGAGAAGTTTGGGTTAACAGTTCAGGTCCCTGAACCTTCTCTAGACCTGAAAAGTTAATCCATCTTCTCCACAGAGAGATTTGAACTTTCCCCTCCTTTATTTTAATAATGTTTCACTTTGGTTTCAGACTTGCTTATTTTGTATTGAAATATAATTTGTAAATTCCATGGGCCCAAATCTTCCTGTCACCGGATGGTCAAAAATGGGGCATTTGTGAGAAGATGTGTGTTAGGATCCTGCAGAAGTCCAGACTCGGGGACTTTCCTTAATAAATGGGTCATGGGAGCTGAACAGGCTTTTCCTGTTTCCACATCCTGGGTTGTTCTTCTCCGGTGTCTTGGGGATGACATTAGACAGTAAATAGGAACTCTTTGCTTCTTTCTTGCCTGTGAGCTGTCTGATTGTAACTCTTCCTGTCAATCCTGTTTTATTGGCACACTCACAAGGTCTGAACTGTTGCGCTCTTTCCCATGGTCTCTAAGGTTATTAACGAGATTAAGAAGGAATCGGTGATCTTGACCAGTAACAGCCGTTTCCTGATGGTTATCCACAAGAGCGGTTCAGACACTGTCGTCACTTCATTATTAACGACCATAAGTAAAACATAAAAGAGACATAACTACAGCAACAACAATAACTTCCATTTATAGGGCACCTTCAACAAAGTAAAATGTCACAAGTTGCAGGACGGTTAAAGACAAATTTGACTAAAGAACAGAGTAAATAGGAGCAGGAGTAAACCACACAGCCCGTCCAGCCTCCTCCGCTATTTCATATGATCAGGGCCACCAGGATTCCCTTCCCTCCATCCGAAGAGTTGGTGGTGAACACAATCCCCGCCAACACCCCCTGCCCCGCAGCCACTTCACTCTGGGATGAGCGTCAATTGGCTGCAGGTGGAACTTCCGGCCCTCACTGGGAGAAAGTCACGCCCCCAGAGAAGTGCTTGCTATTCTGATTGGCTGAGAGGTCACTGGTCCCTGAGGCTCCTGGCGTGGAAACGACCGGGACTGGAAGCAAATTCCAGAGCCTAAATACCAAAATTCCAGTAACAGGTAAGTTTTGGGGGCCTCAGGCCGGGTGGGGGGTGGCCTTGCAGCTGCCGGGCTTAAGGGGTGGGGGCAAAGTTTTTCTTTATTGGTTCATGGGGTGTGGGTGTCCCAGGAAAGAAAGAAATTATTGCCCATCTGTAATTGTCCCTGAACAGACAAGCTGACTAAGCCACTTCCCAGAACATTTCAGAGTCAACCACATTACTCTGGAGTCATGTAGGAGTTTGGACTCAAATGTAGTCCAGACCAGGTAAGGAGGGCCGATGAGAGATTTCCTACCCTAAAGAACATTCGTGCACAAGATGGGTCTTTACAACAATAGACAATAGTTTCACAGTCACTTTTACTGAGATTAGTTTCCATTCCAGAATTTAAGTGAATTCAAAATCCACAAGCTGCTGTGTTGGGATTTGAACCCGTATCCCCAAAGCAGTAGCCTAGGAATAGGGATTACTAGCCTAGCGACAATACCACTACAGCACCATACCCAGCCCTGATGGAGGTACCTTCATTCCGCCCCCACCCCTCGCCCAAAGCCTGAAATGGATCAAGGTCGAGCTTCCTCCATACTCGGGAAGTCCTCCCGCCAGCTTAAAAATTGAGGCTGGGCAGGAAAGGGCCGTTAAGTGAATATATTCAAGAAGGAAATTGATAGATTTCTGGACTCTGCATTTGTCCAGTGTTATAGGGAAAGAGCAGGAGGATAGTGTTGAGATAGAGGACCAGCCGTGTTCATACTGAATAGCGAAGCAGGCTGGAAGGGCTGAATGACCGAGTACTGCTCCTATTTCCTATATTTCTCAATTGGGGCTGGGGTGGGCAGCCCATCTGAGACCTCGTCCACCCCAGCATTAAATTGCTGAGAGATCAGGCAGGCTTCAACGCATTAGGAAGCCTATATGATACTTAACGATGAACCAGCCGCTCCCTTCGCACCCCATCCCTTGCCCGGCCATCCGCGGTCAAACAGCCAGACACAGAGCATCAAATTCAGGCCTCTTTTTTTCAGCTCACAAGCTGTTGGATGCTCAGCAACTCTTACTGGTCTAACAACGTTGAAGGTTTTCTCTTCCAGTGAAAGCTAGCTGTTTTAGTTTTATTTTCCGTAATATTACAGGCATTTGGCAATGTGTCTGATGAAAGAGCAAAAGAGGAACTTGTTTCTTGGGCAAAGCATAAAAAATACCAAAAGGATTGGAAAAACCGAAGATTAAAATAGTTTTTGGGTTGTCTTTTACCTCATTAAAAAAAGTTGACACAGTTGTGGACATTTGAGAATGTTTGCTCCACCCTTTTCAAAAAAAGCAGAGAAGTTCACCCTTTCCCCTGACAGCACACTGATTATTGAACTGAAAACTTTCCCTTTAAAAGATTTGGCTTCATCCCATTTCTTATCTTTCAAGAGAAACTTGACAACAGGAGATTTGGGAGTTGTCCCTAAACTGATTCCAAAAACTTCTGTCTCTGATGTAAAATACTGGATTATGTGAATATTATGGGATGCTAACTTCCTCCAGCGCTGATGCATGAGAGAGAAGAGTAATTAATGGGATGTCCCAGTCAGAATATTAGAGGAAAATAACACCAACAACTGGAAATGAATAACTCCTCCTGGCTATAGTTGATTAGAATATATCAATCCATATGGATCTATGTACATTTTAATGACAGTCAGGAAAGTGGAGATGAAACAAATACGTTGAGAGCTTTATCTTGAGATCTTTGTTTCTTTGCCTCTGATTGACTTAAGGAAACTCCACTAGATAGTCTGCCTACTCCCTCGGGCATTGCAGTACAAGGTGGGGGGTGGGGAGGTGGGGGGCGGAAATAAGTAAATATCTGCAGGCAAATGCCACCCCCTCCTCCCATCACCCCCTTGCCCATGAATAATGTCTGGTATGATTACTTAAGAGTGAAGAGTGGCTTGTATTAGATGGCATTATATTAGCATATCGGTATGAGTGTGCAGATATGATTTGTTAATGTGCAGTAACTAACATGTGGAAATGTATGATGCTCCTGCACTGAAGAATGGGCCCCAGACTTGCTCAGATACTTGGCAACAGAACCACATGAATGGATTAATGTGACCAGTAGCATGATAAAACATTATAAATCACCAAGGCATAAAACAGATATTCCACAGAAAAAAGTTACTTTAGAAGAATCAGAGTACAATTAAACACACGGGTACCTTCCAGGAGGAGTAAAATTTACATGAAAAGGGATTTTGATTTTGGAAATATCCACAAGTTGGATGCAGGTGAAGAGAGCTGGAGAAACTTTAAAGTCCATGTATAAACTTTTGTTTGAACTGTATGTACTTACGACATTCCAATAATTTAGAATTGTGTTAGGTGATCTGCAGGTGGGGAGAATGAATCAAAGTCAACCTGGAAAAGGTTTTAATATATTCTTCGGGGCAGCTCAAAGGTTGCTATTGTAGATTCTGATAATTTTAATACCTTTATTATGTTATCTACCCTTTGTAATCAAGTAATTAGGAAAAGAAGTTTATAGCTTAGAAATAGATGGATTAACCAGAAATCTCTTGGTGCGAGGGCAAATTGTTGGTGGGGCAAATTTTTCGAAGAGGTGACCAGGTGTGCAGATGAGAGCAATATAATTGACGTAGTCTACTTGGACTTTAGCAAAGCTTTCAGCTTTCTTCCAGTTGTTCTCTTTAGCACCTCGGCCGCCACCCCCGCCACCCCCCCACACCCCACCCCCGCCTTCTGTCTGAATTTAGTTCCTGAAATGTTCACTGGCTATTCCTCTTCTGATCAAAAAATTGCCGACAGTGTTCCAGTTCAGAGTGTGATTATTAAGGAGCGGAATACGTTCAGTTTATGAGCTCGGTCACGGCTCAGCTCCTCTCTGATAGCGCTGATCCACTGACTGTGCAGCGGTCCCTCATTCCTGACCCACTGACTGTGCGGCGCTCCGTCATTCCCAAAACTATGACAGTGAAGCGCTCCCTCATTCCTGACCTACTGACTGTGCGGCGCTCCTTCATTCCCGAAACTCTGACAGTGAAGCGCTCCCTCATTCCTGACCCAATGACAGTGCGGGGCTCCCATTTTCCTTATGCTTTGAAAGTGCAGTGATTCCTCATCTCTGACGGACTGTGAGTGCAGCTCTCCCTCTGTTTTGACCATCTGATAGCATAGCGCTCCAGTTTTTTGACCCTCTGACAGTGCAGCATTCACTCATGCCTAACCATCTGACAGTGCAGCGCTTGATCAGTCTGACCCTCCGACAGTGCAGCACTCCCTGAGTCCTCATCCATTGACTGTGCAGCGTTCCTTCAGCAGTGAGTTTCTGATAGTGCAACAGCCTCAGTCCTGACCCTCCAACAGTACAGCTCTCCCGCATTCCTGACCCTTTGAAAGTGTAGCACCCTCTCAATCCTGACCACCTGGCAGGTCAGCACTTGCTCAATCCTCACCCACTGAATGTGCAGCGCTCCCTCATTCCAAATCACCTGAAAGTGCAGCGCTCCCTCTGTCCTGGTTCTCAGACCATGTGGCGCTCCCTCAGTTGTGGTTCTCACACCATGTGGCGCTACCTCAATCCAGGGTCTCAGGCAATGTGGCGCTCCCTCATTACCGTCCCTCTGAAAGTGCAGCGCTTCTTCAGTCCTGACTGGCTGACAATGCAGCCCTCATCAGACCTTTCCCAACGACAGTGCAGCGCTCCTCCAGGCATGACTCTACCAGTACAGCACTCCCTCTGTTCTGACCCACGGACTGTGTGGCTCTCCCCCATTCCAGAGCCTCTGACAATGAAACACTCGCTCTTTCAGACCCTCTGATTGTGCAGGGCTCCCTTTATCCTGAGCATTTGATGGTGCAGCAGTGCTGCAGCCCTGAATCTCTGACATTGCAGCACTTCCATTTTCCTGATCCGCTGACAATTCAGCACTTCCCCAGTTCTGATGCTCTAAGAGTGCAGCGTTCCCTTATGCCTAACCCTCTGACAGTGCAGCATTCCATCAGTCCTGACCAACTCTCAGTGTCGTGCTCTCTGAGTCCTCACCCACTGACAGCGTAGCGTTCCATTGGTTTTGACCCTCTGACAGCGCAGCACTCTGTTATTTCTGACCCTCTGAAGCTGCAATGTTCCCTCACGACTAACCCTCTGACAGTGCAGTGCTCGATCAGTCCTGACCCCGTGACAGTGCAGCACTCCCCGACTCCTCACCCACTGACAGCACAGGGCTCCATCAGTCGTGAGAATCTTACAGTGCAACAGTGCCTTAGCCCTGACCCTCCGAAAATGCAGCTCTCCATCAGTCCAAACTGTCTGACAGTGCAGCGCTCCCACAGTCTTGACACTCTGACAGTGCAGTGCCCTCTCAATCCTGAGTTTTTAACTGTGAAGCTCTCCCTCAGTCCAAACTCTCTGGCAGTGCAGCGCACATTCAGCCCTGAAGCTTTGACAGTGAAATGCTGCTGCAGTCCTGATGCTCAACAGTGCAGTGTTCCTTAGCCCTGTCACCTTTAAACCACAGAGCTACCCCATTCCCTGCCATCCGACAGTTTAGCGCTCCCACAATCCACATCCTCTGGCAATGAAGTGCTCCCTTAGTCCTGACCCTCTGACAGTGCAGCGCTCCCCCAGTCCTGAACCCTCAACACTGACCTTCTAACAGTGCAGTGTTGTCTCGGTCATTACCTCCTGACAGTGCAGTACCCCCTGTTTCCTATCCGTGTGACAAAGCAGAGCTCCATCATGCCCAAACCTGTCACAGTGCAGCGCTCTATCAGTCCAGCCTCTGACTGTGCAATGCTCCCCGATTCATGACCCCCTGACAGCACATCGCTTATCAGCCCTGACCATGTGACGCTATTTTGTCACCTCAGGCTTAGCATCTGACCATGCGGCGCCCCTCAATGCTAAACCCCTGAAAATGTAACGCTCCCTCAGCCCTTAACATTTGACAGTGCAGCGCTCCCTCAGTCCTAAGCATCTGACAGTGCCATGCTCTTTCAGTCCTAACCATCTAACATTGAACGACTTCCTTACTCCTCACCCACTCATAGTGCAGCTCACTACCAATCCTGACCATCTGGCAACACAGTGCTCCCTCAATCCTCACGCACTGACACTGTAGCGCTCCCTCAGTCCAAACCCTTTGACAGTGAAGTACTCTTTTATTCCTGGTCCTCAGACAATGTAGCATTACCTCAGCCCTATCCCTCTGGCAGTGCCATGCTCCTTCAGCTCTGACAATGCAGCCCTCCAACAGACCTGACCTTCTGACAGTGCAGCACTCCTCCAGTCGTAAAACCCTAAGACAGTAGCACTAATTCAGCCCTGACCCACTGACATTGCGGAGCTCGCTCAGTCCTGACATTTGACAGTGCAGAGCTCGCTCAGTCCCAACTCACTGCCGGTGCAGCACACCCTGATTCCTGACCCTCTGACAATGCAGACCTCCGTCATGCTTAACCCTCTGACAGTGCAGCTTTCGTCTTGACCCTCTGATACTGCAGCACTCACTGATTCCTGACCCTCTGCCAAATGCCACGCTCCCTCATGCGTAAACCTCTGACAATGCAGCATTCATCCTGTCCGTCTGATACTGCAACATTCACTGATTCCTGACCCTCTCACAATGCAGCCCTCCGTCATGCTTAACCCTCTTACAATGCAGCAACCTATCGTTCCAGGACCTCTGACAGTGCAGCGCTCCCCCATTCCTGAGCCCCTCGCAGTGCATTGCTCCATCAGGCCTGACCTCTTGACACTGCAGTTCCACCTCAGGCCTGGCCTCTGACTGTGCAGCGCTCCCTCAATCCTAACCCCCTGAAAGTGCAGCGTTCCCTCAGTCCTGACCATCTGACAGTGCAGCGCTCTCTCAGCCCTGAACAACTAGCAGCGGAGCGCTCCCTCGATCCTTACACACAGTGCAGAGCTCCCTCAGTCCAAATCCTCTGACAGTGCAGCAATCCCTCAGTCCTGTTCCTCAGACAAGTTAGCACTCCCTCAACCTGTCCCTTTGAAAATGCAGCGCTCCTTCAGTCCTGACTCGCTGACAATGCAGCCCTCCCTCAGAACTGACCTTCTGACAGTGCAGCGCTCCTCCAGTCGTTACCCACTAAGTATACAGCAGGCCCTCCCTACCCATCCACTGAATTTTGCAGAACTCTCTCAGTTCTGACCCACTGAGTGTGCTGCACTCCCTCGTTCCCGTACCTCTGACCTTGAGGCGCACCCTCATTCCTCACCATCTGACTCTGCAGCGCTCCCTCAAACCTCACTCTTTGACAGTGCAGCGGTACTGCTGTCCTGACTCGCTGACGTTGCAGCACAGCCTCAATCCTGATCTTTTGACAATGCAGCGGTACTGCAGTCCTCATCTCTGACAGAGCAGCGTGCCCGTATTCCTGACCCCCTGACAATTCGGCACTACCTCAGTCCTGACCATCGACAGTGTCCGACAGGCCTCCTCCTGGAACACCAGGGTTTTATGATTCACGAGTCTCATTTCTACACGGACAGGGAGATTAGAAAACAGCTCAAGGCACGAAGGTAATAAATGATTCTGGGCAGCTGCCCCATGCTTTGTACCGACTATTATGCCTGATGTTTTGTACCGGCATGTAACAAGGTTACACGAGTCCAGCTGTGGTGACCAAGGGTCTAAGTTGTTGTACATGAGAGTTGTACATGGCGTTCGGTGTGAATGTTCAAACACGGCCCGCAACCTCCATGATTGAAATGATTATTTTCTTCTCTCAGCTTCTTAACTCGAGAATGCAATTCATTTAATTAATTGACACAAAGCTTGGAAATACAAATCAGTTATCCAGATCAATTGAATAATGTTTATTTGTTAGATACTGAAGAAACTTCAAAAACCCGTGAACAACATGGTCAGAAATAAGTTCAAATGTATTTTAATAGAGAACAAGGTTGGGAGAAAAATCATTGCCTTCAGCTCATGAACGTTAAAGGTATTTGATTTCATTCAGTTTTATCTGTGTAAAAGGACCACAATAGGACTGGAATCTACAATCTCCTCATAATGTTGCATGATAAACGGGGCTTAAACGCCGTATCCATTCGGCCACGACAAAAGCCAAACCTCCAGCAAACAAATGTCAATAGATTTTACCGATACATTCAAGCACCTGACTCACAATGTACGTAGCGCACATTGTCCTCGAGTCCTCATCCACTCCTGAAGCTGAATTCTGACTGTTTCTATGAATCTTGTTTTTTTATTGTGTTGTGTTAACAGGAAAACACGATGTTCACATTGGGAAAGCAGCAGAAACCGCGCGGCAGGAAGTGGAGGAAATGTTTTCAATTTCACAAGAACAATTTATTTACATCGTAGTAGAAAGAGAGTCAATATAAATTAGAACAGGGGCATTAATTGAACTCGACTTAGGACAGGAAACATGGGTTCGGTTTTTCACTTTTCTAGCCAATACCCGAATAACGGCCCAAACAGAGTTAACCACCTTCTTCAGTTCTTCCCTGAATTTAGTTTGTGTAGCTGCATTAACACGTGTTTGTACAGCGGCTCAAAAACATCAGCATGTAACCTGATTGAGAAGCGATGTATGTGAAACATAAATAATCGGGTCGGTAATGCACGACTAAGCTGTGAGTTACAGAACAGACGGCAGCTGTCAGCCACAACACTACAAAACTGTCTGATATAATGAACAGGAAAATAATGGATTTCCTTCCGTTTTCCACATCTGGGTCATTGTGATTCTTAGTGTTGTGAGCCCGGAGTTCCCTACGGGCTCTGGTAGCTGTTAAATTATATCGGATTGTCAATTGAATAACAATATGAAAACAAAAGGAAGTAAGAGAGAGAAAATACTTCCGAACCCAAAGTCCGCTACCCCGGCAGGCGATATAAAAAATAAATCCCAGCTTGGGCGGAAACCCCGTGAACATTGTTAATGATCAGTTTGTGTTATAGTTAAACCTGAATTGGATATTCTCCAAATATTTCAGCACAAAAGCCGTTGTTAAGAACACTGTAGCAATTTTGACAACGCAACCCTTTATTTTAACCTTCTGACAGCAAATAGATACGCACTGGTCAAAAATGAACGAGACTGTAAACCACACAGGCGTATATAGGCCATTTTATTCATGTACATGTTTAGCTTGCCGACGGCAGTTTAGGAGAGGAATGAATGTGGGAAGAATTATCTGCACTGAACCACTTGACTCCTCAACTTCCACAGCTGAACCTGGATGTCTCAGTTTCCCTTTACATCACCACAACTAGTTTCAGTTTGCACAGAAGGTTTGGTTTCCAAATTTCAGTTTTATTTTTTGTTTCCTCAGGATATGGGGGGATCAGTTTCCTTTCTCTGTTCCCTTTTCCAGATTGGGCCTGGCTTAATAAAATAAAACAAGCTTTGAAAGGACAGATTCCATCACAGGAACGATTTGACAGACTACGTTCTGCCGCATTGGTGTGTTCTATTATTGAGATTAGCAAGTTCCTTGCAGAAAAGAATAGTTTCTCAATCACACGTTTCTACAGAGCATTTCCGCCACCAGGTCAATGTGCTGTGTTTTCCTTTCACTGATCCACTCTCCGCGAGCCTCTCTCTTGTTGGGATGCTGTGTTGTTGTTCAGCCTATTAAGTTCCATGTCAATCAGAGCTATTTTGCATGTCTTATCGACCACCTACAAGTTGTCTCTCTGATTCGTGTGCATAGTCCTGACGTTCCCGCTTGCGAATCGACGATTAGACATCTCCTAAGGTTTAGTGTGTTTGATTTATTTGCCTGGAGCAATGGATTCTATCAACTTGTTCTGGAAAGACTCTAATCAAAAGAACTCAATGAAGAAGCTGGACAGTGGTGGGTCAGCACCTTAGTAGTCGGGCGCTGCCCGATATGTGGTGGGTGGCTAATGACCAGAGAGATACACTTGTCCAGCCCATCGCCGGAGGCTGCATGCATCACTCATTCATTATGGCAATCAAATTGGGCTTATCACTCTTAGCTACTGTTTCCCGTGTTGTGCTAACATTCTGCAATGAAAATGGGGTGCCCTCTCTCCAGGACTCCAGTTTTGGCAAAATGTGTGTAGATGTTGGGCTGCCCAAATGGCATGGTGCTACTCTTGACCTCCCCGGTTGAATCTTCAGCAGTGCAGAAGACTGTCCTTGTCCCCAGTTTCATTGTATTCTTCCCCTCATCTGATGCCTTAAAAATAAACCTTGTCTCTTTAGTTCAGCTGCTAAAGGGCGCAAGCTCCATCAAATCATTGATGTGAAAGCCCATCCAGGACCTCGACTCCTCCCCTCCCCTTTGGCCTCATTCCCTCTTCCAATCTCAGTTCCGACTGTGAATTCACCATGCCCCTCTCTGATGCTGAACGTTCAGTGCTCAGTAAAGGACTCAGGTTCATACCCTTATGCCCTTGCCTCAATGAATTTCGGGCTCAGCATGATGCTCAGCTCACTTCTGCTGCCTTTGCATCCATGCTCACTTCTTTGGGCAGACGTCCACCACCTCCACGCCCCTGGCCCTGGTTCTCCCCCAAAAACTTCAATGGTTCTTTTCACCCGCATCGAGTATTTTTCCTCCACCTGGACCCCTCCTTCCAGCCTCTTACATGCTCTTGATCTTTCATTAAGAGCTGTCAGATTGACATCGACTGTTTCAATTTCTCTGCTCCTCTCACCCACTCTAACCTGTCTCCTTCTGAAGTTGCTGCATTCCGTTCTCTCAGGTCCAATCCTGACTTTGTTATCAAACCTGCTGACAACGGTGGTGCTGTTGTTGTCTGGCGCACTGACAGCTACCTTGCAGATGCTGAACGTCAACTCGCAGGCTTCCTCCTACCTCCCCCTCGACCATGACACCACCACCAAACATCAAGCCATTGTTTCCAAGGTGGTCACTGGCCTGAACTCCTCTTCTCTCCACAGCTTCCAACCTCATAGCCTCCCAACCTCGGAGAGCACGCTACTACCTCCTCCCCAAAATCCACAAACAGGTCTGTCCCAGTCGGCCGATTGTGTCAGCCTATTCCTCCCCCACAGAACTTATTTCTTCCTATCTTGCCCAGTTCTCTCTCACTTTCTCCAGTCTCGTCCCACCTACATCCACAATTCCCCTGATCCTCTACATCATATCAACACTTGCCAGTTTCCTGGCCCTTACCGCCTCCCCTTCACCATGGATGTCCAATCCCGCTACACCTCCATCCCCTGCAAGGCTGTTCTGAATGTTCTCAGCTTCTTCCTTGAACAGAGCCCCAAACAATCCCCAACCACCACCTCTCTCCTCCTTCTCTCACTGAACAATTTCTCCTTAAATCGCCTCACTTCCGCAAATAAAAGGTGTGCTATGATTATCCACTCAGATCCCAGTTATACCTGTCTCTTAATGGGTTATGTAGAGCATTCCTGGTTTCAGTCCTACACAGGACCCATCCCACAACTCTTTCTTCAGTACATCGATGACGGTTTCAGAGCCACTTCATGCTCTCTTCTGGGCTGGAAAAAAATGTATCAATTTTGTTTCCAATTTCCACCCTTCAGTAACTTTCACATGATCCATCTCTGACACTTCTCTTCCTTCCCAAGACCTCTCTGTCTCAACGTCTGGCGATAGACTGTCCACCAAATCCATTGCAACCCAACCGACTCGCACAGCTACCTCGATGGCAGCTCCTCGCACCCTCCTTCATGTAAGGACTCCATTGCATTCTCTCGGTTACTTCAAATCCGTCGCATCTGTTCCAATGATGCCACTTTCCATAACAATGCTTCTGACACTTCTTCCTGAACCGTGGTTTCCCAGCCACGGTGGCTCACAGGGCTCTCAGGCATCTCTGACCCATCTCCCACGATTCTGCCCTCACACTTTCCTCCCCCTCCCAGAACCTTGATAGGTCATGTACTCACTTTTCAACCCATCAACCTCCACATTCAATCGTTCTTCCTCCACGTATTCCGCCAAATCCAGCATGATGCCACCACCAAACAGATCATCCCTTCACCCACCCTTTCGGCATTTCCTATGGACCGTTCCCTCAGGGGCACGCTGGTCCACTCCTGCATCACCTCCAACACCTCAAGCCCCTCCCATGACACTTTCCCATGCAATCGCAGCAGGTGCAAAACCTTCCCTTTTACGTCTCCACTCCTCAAACTCCAAGGGCCCAAACTCTCCTTCCCAGTCAAGCAACATTTCACTTGCACTTACTTCAATTCAGTGTAATGCATTCGCTGGTCCCAATTCGGTCTCCCCTACATTGGAGAGACCAAATGCAGACTGGGTGACCGCTTTGTGGAACAAATACGGCCTAGACACATGCCTGACCCAAACTTTCCTGCCGCTTGCCATTTCAACACACCACCCACATGTCCATCCTTGGCCTGCTGCATTGTTCCAGTGAAGCTCAGTGCAAACTGGAGGAGCAGCACCTCATCTTCCGACTAGGCACTTTACAGGCTTCCGGACTTAACATTGAGTTCAACATCTCTCTCCTCCAACCTCGAGCCTTTTTGATCGCTTTTTTTTCAAATATGTTTTTATTAATTTATATATATATTATTTCCCCCTCCGATTTCAATTACTTTTTTTGAAATGTATTTGTTGTTTATACCCATCCTTTAGCCTAAATCGATTTTCCCCACATCATCCCCTCCCCCCAACGCACCCGCACGAGGGTCAGTTGTCACTTGTTAATTCTGCTTTCCACTCTTAATGTCACCATTAGCATCTCCTTTAGCCAGTATCAGCACCCTCAACACGCATTCGGTCTTATGCTTATTAGATCTTTTGCAATCTCTCCTTTGCCACCACCTACTACTGGTTTTCTATTGGGCTTCAACTGTACCACCGCCTTAAACAGTTTACACATCACCACATTTTTACTTCTCTTTAGTTTGAAAGAAGAGTCATATGGGCTCGAAACATAAAATCTGTCTTTCTCTCGACAGATGCTGTCAGGCTCCACAGTATTTTGCTTTTAACTTAAAGGAAAATTTCGTCATTAAGCAGAAATAAAAGATCATCAACAGTTCCTCAAAGCTGAATGCCAGTCGGATTGGCAGCACCTGGCCACCAACGGGATCCTGCAACAATCTAGACTTTGGCTTTGGGAGAGCCTCACGATTATGTGGAACATTAAAGTGTGACGGGTAAAATGTTTTGTCACCGAAATCAACAAATGAAGCTCTTTCACAATTGAAGTTCAAAATCCATTGTACATGTAAGGTTTACAATAACATTCTTGAACACTGAGGTGATGTGCCATAAGTATATTAAGGATGCAATAATACACTAATGGGAATTTGAAATTCCAATCACACCGAGCTACTATTGGTGGGCGACCCAAATATAGCAGAGCGCTGAGTTCAGTATCTGAAGCCGAATAGATAGTGAAGCTTTGAGTCAGTGTATGCTTGTTTCCGTGTACTAGACAATGCACCTAACATGCATTGCTTTATTGCATTGAAGCTGAAATATTTATTCATTGATAATTTCACTCGTGATAAATATCCAAGAAAAAAAACATTTTAACAGCAAGTCTGTTCTTATTTTTGTAGCTATCATTTTACATAAAACGATGCCCGTTCATGTGTGTCCTCAGAAGAACGACACAAGATGGTTCTCCAATGTGACTTTTTTTTATTCGTTCATGCAGTGTGGGGGTGCAGTCAGCATTTATTGCTCATTTATTGTTCAGGGAGCGTTTAAGAGTCAACCACTATGCTGTGGGTCTGGAGTCACACGTAAGCCACACCAGGTAATGTCTGGAAGATTCCTTCCCTGAAGCACATTAGTAAAGCAGGTGGGTTGTTTTGACGATCGGCAATGGTTTCATGGTCATCATCAAACATTTGCTTACAGTTTATTTTGTGGAATTTATTTTTCACCATTTGCGTTAGTGAGATTTGAATCCCGGTCTCCAGAACATTGCCCCAGGGTCTCTGAATACAATCTTAGTGAAAATATTACACCGTCATTCCGTCCTCTTAAAATGGTGACATCATATGCAATGTGTGGATCAAATTAAATACCTTACTATTTCATCCTAGAACTGACTATTGTTGCAGGGTAGGCTGAGACCATTCCAAAAGTACTTCATCTAGAGTGTTAATTCCCTCTTTAACCGGCAAAGATTAAGGTTAATATAGCTGAAAAATAAGGAAAACTACTATAGCTTGAACGCACCAGAGGATAGTCTGATCAACCTTTTTGTTTAAGTGCCTGTTATTGAGATTAAAGTATTTAAAGTCAACACTAAATTAGATCTCCTCAAGGTCATATACTTACTACGATTCGTATTATGTCTGCACTATCCGTCTGCTCGTTCAGTGAATTCTGTTCTTTAGAACCAGGTTAAGCATTTTACTTAGTAATTATGCTCTAACATTGGAACCGCTCTTTTGAACATTTCAATCATCCTTGGCGCTTCATGATCATAGTTTCACTTTTGCACGTCCAAAGATGCCTCAAAATTATGGATATTATTCTATTAAATACAGAAAAATGTTCTCCTTTCTTACTGTCTAGGAGAATATATCGGTGTGGGTGGGGGTGGGGGTTGGAGTGCTGTCGGGGGGTGGAAGGAGAGGGGTGGGGTGTTGCGTGTGGCCTGCGGATATTTGTTTGGAATCTTGCCCTCCATTACCCAGATGTTTAGGGTACTGTTCAAATTATCAAAGCTAATATTCACATTAATCAGTATAACCAATATCACAACTAACTGCAAGACAGAACTATGAATGATCTCTCTTAACTCCACTTCCCACACACTCACTAGTTTGTATATTGATATCAAATTGATTTTATTTGTCGAGTCGTGACCATCTGGATTATATTCAGGAGGACTGGATAAATAGATGCAGATAGCGCCCGTCAGTTGTGGGATCAAGAACTAAACGCCAGATATAAAATATTAAATGTCAGAGCGATTTAGAAATGATGGTGAAGCAATGTCTTTACGTGGAGAACAGGGAGATGATGGAATTCGCAGATTCAGAAAGTATTCCAAAATTAAGAGGAAAATAAATAAGCTGGTGTCTAAAAATATGTAGGTTATGTTCATACAAGGCGGGTAAAATTATTGGGACTATTTTTTTGGCTGGAGATAAAGGCCCAAGAGGTTTGGATGTGTAAAATGATCTGTTTCCTTGTTATAAAACACCAATATGTTCAAGACCACTTGAGAGTTTAAGTTAATATGATGAGCCAAGTTTTTGCTGCCGTTATAATTAGATACTGATCAGGAGACACGACGCTCATCTATCACTACTGGAAACAATGGAGAGTGGAACCTGACGGGGGTCCAGGGTTTGTAACATTCACACCAATATTACAGGTAAACTATAAACAAGCACGATTTCAACACGCACTTCGTTGCTTCTATTCTAAAGGAATCTATCAATTTATATAACAGAGAGTATTATTCCTGTAGCTGGAGTGGAAGGGAGTAAGCGCCATCTCCCATGTGTGCGAATACATATCTGAACCTCAAGTATGACTGTTCCCTTTGAATCTGGGGTGAAAAGTGCAAGGTCTCAGCAGGAAATTGAGCTGCACAGTTTCGGACAGTAGTAGACATGAAAGACACGGCTCTAAGATCAGGAAATGTTTCTTGATGCCTGTTGATTTTCAATGATAACCAACCCCTTTGATCCAAACGGAAAGATGGCTATTCTGTACGGAATCACGGGCTGCAATTCTGCTCTAACTAGGGCGGGGCATTTGGCTTTTATTTTTCATATTTTAAACCACTGACAAAATAAATTTCCATGGAGATTTCAACACATTAACGAGCTTTTCCCTGAACTTCCTTTGCGTCGCTGCACAAATGCAGGTGTTAAACAAGACTTCAGCCGGGTGAGCATATATCCGGCTTCAGTGGCAATAAGTGCAGGATCTGTATATTCTGGTTGGATACATAGGGACTGGGCATCAGTCCACTGACTCACCACCGATGTCAGACTCAACAATATAAAATTGGCCGACACGGCGAACAGTAAAATAATGGATTTCCTTCATTTCTCCAGCTCTGGATCATGCTGATTCCCAGCCCTGGGAGTACGGAGTCTCCTGCGGGCAATATCGGTTACTACAATGAGCCTGACCGTGAAACAATTACACAGCAATGTCAATGCAAAAGGAACCAATGAAAATAGAAAACTTTGTAATCTGAAGGCGATCTGAAAAAGGCCACATTGGGGCTGAAATCCCACTGAATATTTTTGGTTATTATTTTCTGTTCAAATGCAAACGAGAAAGGGATGTTCTCTAAGTACATTATCACAGAAACAATTATTATGACGATGGACGCAGTTCCCGCTGTGCAATACCTGATTTTCAGTTTCTCACAACATATAGCTACAAACCGGTCAGTTGTGAAGCAGACAGTAAACCACATGGACAAACCGACGTTGGTACAAGTCATGTACAGCATAAGTTTGCAAATGACATTGTAGGAGAGGAATGAATACGGAAAGCGTTCCCTGAGAATTTGATGAGCAACTCTATAGAGGAGCGTGGCCAGTAGAGCCACTGCTGCCATGGCCACCATATGAATGGAGATACTTATGGAAAGGCGGTACTTTCCTCTGCAGAGGGTCACTATAGTCAGAAGATTCACTGTAAGAAAGAGGAAAAAGAGTTAAATAAGTCTGGGGTGTGGGGATGGCACTCAGAAACCTCCGGTCACAATTTGTGGGGCAATGTACAGATTTGTTGCTACTTTCAATTCGGAACATGGTTTCCTTTCAAAATATTCGGCCAGCATTGCCGATATTTCTTTTGAATCAGGTAATTCATTGAAGACTCAATTAGCTCATACATATTTCATTCAGGAAGTAACAGGTTCGTTCGGATTCAGGAAGGTGGTTGGTAAAAGAGCATGGTCCACAACATTGAGGCCCAGACACTGATAACACATGGCAGAGGTTGGGGGGCTGGGGCCGTGGTGTCCACGGGGGGAGTTAGATGGTTCACTGTGGGGTGGTGACGGAAGGTTACCGACTTGGGACGATATTGTAAAACATGAGTAATCAGTCAATTATCTGTCATTTTTCTATAATGATTTTTTTCCATGCTTAATACCATTAAACTGCGAAAAAGTGCATATATCTTCCATAGCTGTGTGATTAAGGAAAGATGGGGTGTAAACAGCAACAGCTAAACAATACGTATTTTTGTAGCACTTTCAAGGAAGTGCCGGAAAAGCAAACTAAACAGGGAACACGTGGGGAGCTGTTAGGATGGTGGCTTAAAGATTCGTCAAAGAGTGAAACTTTAATGAATATCTTGAAAGGCTGATGAGACGTAGAGAGACAATGGAAGGGGCGATTTTCGGGAAATTCGGAGAGTTGGACCTCAGCACCAAAGATACGGGAATGAGTAGTGGAACAATTAAAACTTGGTATGTCCAAGATGACAAATTTAGAAGATCGCAAATGTCGCTCTGGTCTGTGGGGTTGCAGGAGATGTCAGGTTTGCAATTGGCGAGACCTGGGGGTAATGGGTGTTGCGGTGTGGAGAGTGGTGGGGAGCCGGTGGGGGTGGGGGGGAGGGCGGTTGGAAGGGGAGGGGAAGGTGGCGATTTGCACACAAGGGTGGAGATTTTGAAATCAAGGCATTGTTTAACCGGGAAATGAAGTAGACCAGCGACCACAGGCATGATATGCTAACATGACTCGTTGTGGATAAAGCTTCGGGAGCAGAGATTTTTATCACCACAAGCTTATGGAAGGCAGAATGTAGGAGGCCGGGCGGTTGTGCATTGGAATCGCAAAGTCTGCAGGTGACAAATCTAAAATGAGGAATTCAACAGCAAATCAACAGGGACAAGGCAAAATCGGACAATGTTACGTTAATGATCTAAGATTGGTCACAACATACTGTGGAATTATGGTCAGAAGCTCATTTAATGGCGAAATTCTGACACCAAAACAATCTTATTAGTCCCATACAATTTTTCAGCAGGGGAAATGAGTCAAAGTTAGGCAACAGAGTTTTGAAATGAACCAATACAATGGCTTATGGCTTCCTGATATTTAACAGGTGGAGATTTATGATCGTTTGCTGCTGGATCTGTGATAAGAAGCCTAATGATTCGGCGGTGGTGGAGCAATCTAGATGTTCGATTGTGAGGGAGATCTGGCTATCAACAGTGGGCATTTGTTTTATTCATTCCCAGGCGAAGCCTGCATTTGTTGTCCATCTCTTTGTGTAATTGAGAATGTGGTGGTGAGCCGCCTTCTTGCACCTCGGCAGTCCATGTGGTGTACGTGCACCCACAGTGCTGTTACGAAGGGAGTTCCAGGATTTTGACCGTGCAGAAGTGAAGGAATGACGATAGATCTCCAAGTAAGAATGATCAGTGGCTTGGAGGGGAACTTCGACGTTGTGTTTTTCCCTCGAGTCTGTTGTCCATGTCCTTTCAAATGGTTGTGGATTTTGAAGATGTGGACGAAGGAGTCTGGGTGACTTCCTGATTGAGTCACTGTTTCATGTGAAAACAATTGCGACTTTTGAGGGTGATTTCGACGAGTGGCAGCATGTTGTTGGGAAATAGGAAGCGGACAGGAATAGGTCCGAGTGGCAGTTTCTATAGCAGAGGTAATGGCGCAGAAGAGGGAAATGAAGCCCTTGCAATCGATGCTCTGGCTGTGATTAAAAGAGAAGGAATCGCACTGAATCACAGAATGGTTATGGTGCAGAAGTGGACCATTCGTCCGCTCGTGTCTACTCCTGCTCTAAGAATGAGCAACCTATTTAGCATTATTCCCTGCACCCCAACCTCCCACTCTCCATCCCACCCCACCCCCACCCCTACTTCCCGTAACTCTGCACATTCTTCCTCTCAGATAAAAGTCTAATTAACTATGACTGCTTCAATTGCATCGGTCTCCTCGACAGTCTCAGGCAGTGCACTCCACACCTGAACACTCGCTGCACAAAAATGTTTCTCTTCATATCAATTCTCCTTCCTTAAGTAATTTATCCATACAATTTCCCTCTCTTTCTCGATCCTTTCACGAATGGGACAATTATCTACTCTGTCCAAAAGCCTCATGATTCTGAATACCTCCATCAAATCTACTCTCAAACATTCATTCTCTAAGGAAAAGAATCCTAACTTATCCAATCTATCTTTATAACCAAATTTCCTCACCCTGGAACCAATCCAGTCAATCTGTTCTGCACCCTCTCTAATGCCTTCTCATCCTTCCTGTAATGTGGCAACCAGAACTGGACACAATACTGTAGCAGAGGCCGAAATAAGGCCTTGTTCAAATGCAACATTAAATTCTTGCTATTGTACTCGATTAATAAACCCCAGGATACGGCAGAGCACTGTCAACATGTCCTGTTCCCTTCAATATTCATGAGCAAACAGTCGCTTAGTAATACAGAACTTGAGTGCTGTTGAAAAAATACATTTTGTCTTGCACTCATGTGGACAAGCACATGAATGACAATGTTAGGGAACTTTTTAGCAAGTGCTCTCCAATCAGAGAATCACATCTAATGTCGGACAAAGTATTTTGAGTTCTGCAACCTCAATCTGTTGGGGTACCGTCTGTACCTTGCCCGTTCCGACAGCAGAAGTGACGTGCTGTTTGATACGATTTCATAGGTCTCCTATCAAACAGCAGCTCCCTGCTCCTGTTCACAATGGGCAAGGTACAGACCATACCCAACCAGCCCGTGCTAGCAAAACTCAAAACACAGTGTCCAAATTAGATGAGATTCTGCGATTGGACAACATTTGCTAAATATTCCTCAGTGTTAAAAAATTATGCTGAAAACCAAGTTAAGACTGAGTTGGGCTCGTAGTGTGGCGCATCTGTGTGTACAAGGTGCTGCATATATCAGTAACCAGAGCAATGTTCTTTGCAGCCAGAAAGAACGTGTACACACAATGTGCCTGTTTCAGTGAAACAAAATAAATAATCGCTACTTGTTTATTCTTTCCTCGGTGCAATGCCTTGGTGATTTCCAAGCCGCAAGGTTTAAAATTTGAAACAATTCAGTAGTCATCCACCGGTGCTTTCTCCACGGCAACACCTCTACCAATCAGAGTCCACTTGCGAATCACTGAGCACTCTCTTATATTGGACAGTATAAAGTTGTTACTTCCCTGACATTGATAGTCTTAGGATTGTCATTATTACTCTTATTGCAAGGCATAAATCTTTGACAAAATGCCTTTTTTAAGCGTTAACCAATTTATGAACGCATACAACCAAGTCTGTCTGTCCCTCCACACCCTTCAGAGATGTACGCTTTATTTTACAATAACCCTCCATTTTCTTCCTACCAAAATTACTCACTTCACATCAGTTCGCATTAATCTTTATCTGCCTCTAGTCCGCCCATTCCACCAACTTGTCGACGATCCTTTGATGTTCTATACTCATCTACACACAATTCGGAATACCTCTAAGGTTTATATGTCTGCAAGGATTAAAATGTTGTCCTATTGACAAGGGTCTCAGTCATTAATGTATATGAGCGAAAGCACGTGTCCCAACTATGATCACTGGGGAACTCCAGTTCAAACCTTCATCCAGCCCGAAAAGAAATTGATTCAGGAAAACTTTCCATTTCCTTTCGTTCAGGGAGTTACGTCTGCAACTTGTTACTGTTCCATTTATTGCACGAGCTGCAAACTTGCTCACAAGTCTGTTGCCTTACATTGCAGTCTCCCTCACCGGCGAGAAGGATTCCTTAATTTCCTGCGCATGTTCATCAAATGATCCCTCTGGACAAGAGGCAAGGCAAGGAGAAAATTCTCATTCTACTACATAATCATTAAAAGTAAGATGTTCAACAGCTATCAGACAACAGGGAATACTGACTTACCAGGAGTATCAATGGCTACGATCGCAGGACAGTAAATATCCTTGCTCTGTAGAATTATTGGCCGTTCCATTCTTTAGAAGAACCTTCGCCTCCTGTCCTGTTCTGCAGTTCACATTGGAATGTATCTGAGATCCTTAAGACATCTCCTTTATAGTACAATCCGTGCCCAGCTGAGAAAAGCAGCTTGCATAACATTTGGCGTTAGTTCCAGTCACTTAACAAACAAACATCGCTTTGGCTTCAGTGAATTCAGAACGGCAATGGCAAAGTTGTGCAGGTCAGTCCACCAAACGCCTGCCACTGAAATTCATCATCAGAATGAAATCCCAATGGAAATGTGCCTCAAGGTATACATGATAACTTTGTGGATCAGCATTTCAACGCCTCAACAAAGGTTCTGGATCTAGTTTAGATCCTTTTTAGATCTAATAGTTTGCCATGAGGACGGTTTAATTAATAATCTTATAAAACGCGATTTCTAAGGGAGACTGAAAATAATAAGGTAGAAGTTTAGATCTTATTTTTGCAAATGATTTGGTTTACGCTGAATCTCGGATGATGACTCTCAAAATAGCAAACAAATAGCTTTTGAATGCGAGCTGTCAAATGTAGTTTGGGTCACCATTGTTAAAGATGTGATTGTGGACATACAATGGTACTCATAAAATAATTACTGTACAATCTTAAACACGTATACATCCATTTAAGTTGTATCAGCCCCAAGGCGAAAGAGGAACAGCGCAACCATTACGAACAAGAGTGGTTAAAGATACCATAGTAAAAAACCGTGGGAATGGAAAGCTTTTAGATTTCAGCCAAAGAGGATCTACATTTTACAAGGATAATGTAAATAGAATATGATATTACACCAACTGCTAACTTTAAAGAAAGTTTGTAAGCATTTCTATAAATTATGCAGATCAGAACAAAAAAAATCGTGAGATTAAACATTGAACCTTTGGACTCAGAGAAAGGTAGAATTATAATGGGGATTTGGCTCAAAAACGATTCAGAATAAACCTGAAACCAAATATCAAGTGAATATATTGAACTTGTGTAAATCCGTACCAGAAAAGAAACATTTCTGGAGACATTCATGGGGGTAAGTTGCAAACGATCTCCTAGACCTTCCCACTTACAACATGGCGTTTTACAGAAGAGGTAGCTGCAAAAACAGCAGATGTATTGGATTCGATCTTTCACAATTACTTAGAATCCAGAACAGTTCCCAAGGATTGGAAGGTAACGAACCCCGATATTTAGGAAGGTGGCAAGAAAGAAAACGGGGACCTATTAGATTAACATCACTGCTAGGCAAAATGATATATATTTTTTTTCGGGATGTGCTAATAGAACACTTCGAAAATCAAAATGTTATTCAATAACTTAAACAATTTTGTGAAGGGGAAATTGAGTACTGTGATCTTATCAGCCATTTTGAGGATGTAACTGTAGGGAGGATAAAGGGAACACAAGTGAATGCACTAAATCTGGATTTTCAGAATGCATCCGTTAAAGTATCCCTAGAGGTTATTATCCAAACGTAGAAAATATTGGATTTGGCGAAAATACTAGCAAGTAAAATGAATTGCTGAATGAAGGGATAGTAGGAAAAAAAGTGACATTTTCACCTTGGCAGGCTGTAATTAGAAGGAAGCCTAATGGATAAATAATTCGGTCACAGCTATGTACATGCTATATTAATGGCCGAGAAGATGGAACTGAGTTCGAAGTGCGGGGTAAAGTTGTTTCCCACACCAAGAGCTCATGTGAGACTGGAAAAGAGCACCGTCACATTGTGATATAAAGAGTCACATAACAGTAAACCTGGGATAGACAGGTTCGGACATCGGAAATACGTGAACTAGAGGCTCTTGTAGAAAACGGCATGGAGATTTCTCTTTGTCTGGGCTATAGTGGTGCTGATGTATATCGCTGAGTGTTACGAATAAACAGTGACTGTTCAACAGTTGAACTTTCTTTGCAAGACCAATGGACAGAACCCTTACAACTTGGTGGCAACTAATGACCGAACCCAGAACTCAAGACAAGCTGGGGAAAGACTCCAAGATCTAAAAAACTGAATGAACCATATCCTGACCTGACAAATTCACCAAAACTGAACAGCACAGGTGGAGATAACCTAAGATGAAACGCAATTGCAGAACTGGAGGCTCAAGGGCAGAAGAGAAATCCACTGTACAGCTGAAGAACTCCAGCACAGCACAGCACGGGCAATGTGTATCCCCATCCAATACAGAGTCAAATAATCTAGATAGATCGCAAGGGTGAGAGAGGTAATAATATTCTAAAAATCCGTACAAAGGCTGAACGTGTATTTAAAAGTATTGAGGGTATCAATCAGGCAGAACAATCTCTTTCTTCAATCACCGCGCCCAGCCCATGTCCAGAGTCAGCGGCCTAGAACCGTTAAAATAAAAACGTTTGATGCCTCAGTGAAAGCCGGAAATCACCTTTGATCAATTGAATACTATACTCTCGGACATTCGCGAGAAGACCCAAACGTTCCATTCAAAGACTTGCTGCAAAGAAAATAGATCACTTTAAGGTTGGGTCCGACATTGCGAGGGGAGTCCGCCAAAAACCAAAAAGCGCGAGATGAAGTGAACTAAACGGTTACTGCAGAACCATCTTTAAAAGTGTAACAACAATTAAATCAGAACTCTCCTCTGCTGAAAGAAAAACAGCCATGGATAATAAATCGGAGCTACTAGTTCGATTTTTGCTGATCCAAGGAGCAAATTGGTGGCATTGGCGGGCATCTTTAAAAGATTTACGATAGCTTTAGGGTTAGATAAGGAGACACAGGCTGAAGATCTGAAAACACTTTTGTAATCAGAAGGTCCGATAACCGATTACGTCATTGTGAGCCAATGAAAAAATGAATCTCCGGGTGAATTTGAAGCTATTCTGAAATCTTTCGACACCTATTTTAATTTAAGAAGGATTAAAATTTTAGTGCAAGGAAAGTTTAACAACAAGTCCAGCAACCTGGAGAGTCCATTGGCCTCCGGGACCTCGTGGTTCCGATAACGGCCGACAATTCACTAGTGAAGGCTTCACTCCATTCACCACCCATTACAGATTTCAGCAACTTACCTGCTCCCCAAATTTACCACAATCAAATGCTGAGGCGGAAAGAGGCGGCGCACAGTTAAACCCCCTTTTGAGATATAGAAAATACCTCCCATCGACCCTTTGAACATTGCGCTCGAACTTGCTTCAGTGCAACAGGCTGCAGCTGAGCAATGTACCGCATAATCTTAGTACAACTTATTTCCCCTAGGTTCTTTTACCAAGCTGTAACTGTTTACATTTCGGCATCTTGTATTCAACCTGCCCTGTTCTTTCCCACACACTCAGCCCATCCATCTCCCTCTGCAAATTTTCTGCGTTATCTCCAACACACACTTTCCCGCCACTTTTCATCGTCAGTAAATTTGGATACTTTGTGTTGTAAGAGTTCTTTTCAGTAGGTGCTCAGAGGCTTACAATGTTGAACTATAACCGTTTGTTGGCAACACATAACTGAATGTGTGTGTGTGTGTGAATGTGTGCATGTTTGTGTTTTTGAGTGGTTGCGTACAAACTGTACCCCAGACTAATAGCTATTTCCATGCTCACATCTACTCAAGCCTCCTGATCCTGCCTGTCCCATGCCCTAACCTGTCTATCTTAGGTATACTGTCATGTCACTCTTTCTATCACGCTTTGGCAGTACTGTTCTCCAGCCTCACATTAAGTCTTGCTATGCAGAATATACTCGCAGTATCTTTCCCTCCATTCTTAACCCAAAATAATTGCAGTACAATATTTTGTGCAGTTAACCTTTCTCCTTGTTCAAGCCTATGACTTTATAAATTCAGACAGTCTGGAGGCCTGACACTTCTAGCAGATCTCGTTCTGGTTACTTCTAGAGGGTTGTCGGCCCATTTGTTTTGGACCAGCTTTCTAAATTTGGAGTTGAAAAATCAGAGTATCGTTTGTTTCTGGCACGTTCTTTTATTCATTCATGAGATGTGGCAGCCATCTGGCTAGGCCGGTGTTTATTACCCATCAACAATTACCCTTGATAAGGTGGTGCTGAGCTGCTTTATTGAACCGCATCAATTCAAGTGATCTAGGTACACCCACTTGTTTGTCTGTACCTGATTAGCTTCAAAGTATGATAGGAGGTTGTCCTCAATGGATGAGGAGGAGAATCCTGTTCCGGCAGTTTCTACCTTCTGGAGTATATAACAGGTATAATCCTGCCAGATCTTTGCCTCCCCAGACTAGGTTGCCCTGTCTTTCAAGTTGCCTGGTCCAAACATTCTCACTTCTGTTTAACTGGACCAGGTTCTTGGTGCAGTATCTCATACTGTAGGCAGAACGGTGCATGTTCATAGGACGATTGTCGGTCCTGAACTTCCTTCTGGTTCCTGACTGCCAGAATAACATAGAGATCCAACCTGCCAGTGTTTCGGTCTCCTTACCTAAGGAAGGACAGCTTTCAATCACTGAAAGGACAATGTTTCTTTATTAGACAGGTTCATGGGAGGAGATGATTGTGTGTGAAGAGGGACTCATTAACTAGGCCTGCACTCAGGTGACCGGCCTGCTTTGAAAACACTATTTTTAGTAATATTTAAATCTCAGAACACTCCAGCTTAGAGAATCATGCGAGATACCAGAGTCAGGAGCTTTGACAAGAGCTCCATCACTTCAGTGCTATCCAGTAGCTCCATCCAAGATCCATCTGCCAACTATATAACTGCAGCAGTTTTAATAAAGACTATTCCAGCTTCCTCTACCTGGACTGCTGAGACACATTTAGCATCAGAACGCTCCCGAGTAAGAATTTATTGGCAGACCATAGACTCACAATAGCATAAGGTATCGACAGGGGTACTCCAGAGTAGCCTGAGTTCTGGATCGATGTGATATTGTCCTGTGATAACGCTGCAAATGTAAGTTAGTCATCACTGGGCAGAGATGACAATAACCTGACAAACAACCCTTATTACAGCTCTTGTGAGGAAGGTGGGGGCTGATTTATGTTTCTTACTGTTCAAAAAGCTACGGTGACACTTCATCTACGGTGGCCGCCATTTTATTCTTGCTCCACCAGCTCTATGTTTATTCATCTGCCAAAGTGATTTTTACTGACGTGACCCCAGAATTTTATCTGCTTTCATGTTAGAAAGGAGCACAGTTTGATGTTGAACTGAATGAGTCACAGGCATCCCGAATATTCTCTGGGTTGTCTGCTTACCACACCACAAGGTCCAGCCACGTCCAGTGTTATGGGGTGAATGGATAAAATTAAAAGCAAACATCTCTGTGTCAACCTCTCTTCTCCAGGTCTCTCTCCCTCGATATCCCTCCAACTCTCTCTCTTTCCATTTTTCTCCCCCTATCCCCCTATCGGCATTCCATAGGGATCGCTCCCTCCGGGACACCCTGGCACACTCCTCCATCACCCCCTACTCATCAACCCCCTCCTATGGCACCACCCCATGCCCACGCAAAAGATGCAACACCTGCCCCTTCACTTCCTCTCTCCTCACCGTGCAAGGACCCTAACTTTCCTTTCAAGTGAAGCAGCATTTCACTTGCATTTCCCCCAACTTAGTCTACTGCATTCGTTGCTCCCAATGTGGTCTCTTCTACATTGGAGAGACCAAACGTAAACTGGGCGACCGCTTTGCAGAACACCTGCAGTCAGTCCACAACAATGACCCAAAGCTCCCTGTCGCTTGCCATTTTAACACTTCACCCTGCTCTCTTGCCCACATGTCTGTCCTTGGCTTGCTGCATTGTTCCAGTGAAGCCCAACGCAAACTGGAGGAACAACACCTCATGTTCCGAGAAGGCACTTTAGAGCCTTCCAGACTGAATATTGAATTCAACAACTTTATGTCGTTAGCTCCCTCGCCCATCCCCACCCCCTTTTTGTTTCCCCCTTCCATTTTTTTTTTCCAACAAATTATAAAGATTTTCCTTTTCCCACCTATTTCCATTATTTACAAAAAAACATCCCAACTAGAGCTATACGTTGAGTGCCCTACCATCCATTCTTAATTAGCACATTCGTTTAGATAATATCACCTACTTTAACTTTAACGCCTATGTGTTCTTTTGTACCATTGTTGCTGACATCTTTTAATGATCTGCTTCTATCAGTGCTTGTTTGTCCCTACAACCACACCGCCCCCCCTCCACCTCCCTCTCTCTCTTTCTCCGCACCCCCCCACGCCAGCACCCCCCCCCTCCCCCACACACACACACACACACACACACACACCTTAAACCAGCTTATATTTCAACTCTTTCTTGGACTCGAACTCAAGTTCTGTCGAAGGGTCATGAGGACACGAAACGTGAACTCTTTTCTTCTCCGCCGATGCTGCCAGACCTGCTGAGTTTTTCCAGGTAATTCTGTTTTGTTTTTGTTTCCATTTTTCTCCCTCTGGCTCTCTATGTGTCTCTCTCTCTCAACCCTCAACATCCCCGCCTCCCTTCCACCCGTCTCTCTCTCTCTCACACACAAACACACGCACATGCAAACACACACACACACAAACAAACACAAACACACACTGATGCTAACACACGTTCTTCCAATTCTGGCCCAAGCGAATTGAAACTAAATATTTTCAGGAATGCCGCAGTGACTGCATTTAAATAGATTGTATGGGTCAAGTCTTGGTTCCCTGGCACGAATGGGAAAGAATAGCCAGAATAAACCAAAGGTTTTCGATGAGGAAATATGTATCGAGCAAAATGTTAGAAGTAAAGGCTGTCAGATTGTTTTCTTTTTAGTCCTTCACCTGATGAAGGCTAGCTGGCTGGGCCAGCCTATATTGCTCATCCTAATTGTCCTTGAGCAGTTGATGGTTTGCTGCCTTCCTGAACCGCCACACTTCCTGTGCTTTAAGTGCACACACAGTTCTGTTAGGGAGGGAGTTCCAGGGTTTTCACCACGTGACAGTCAAGGAAATGCGATATATTTCCGAGTCAGGACGGTGAGTAACTTGGACCGGAAAGTCGAGGTGGAGTTGCTCCCATTGGAGCTGCTGCCCTTGTCCTTCCAGATGGTAGTGGTCGTGGTTTTGGAAGGTGCTGCCTAAGGAGACTTGGTGAATCATTGCAGTGCATACTGTAGATGGTAGACACTGTTTATGTCGTCCGTCAGTGGCGGACGAGTGAATGCTTGTGCGTGGTGTGCCACTCAACCGGGCTATGTGGAACTGGACCGTGTCAAATTACTTGGGTATTGTGGGATATGCACTCATCCAGGCACGTGGGTAGTGTCCCTTCACACTCCTGACTTGTGCCTTGTAGATTACAGACAGGCTCTCAGGTGTCAGGGAGTGAGTTACTTGTCGCTGGATGCATAGCCTCTGACTTGCTCTTGTAGCCACAGCATTTATATCGCTTGTCCAGTTCAGTTTCTGGTCAATGTTAACCGCCAGAATGTTGATTGTGGGGATTCACTGAAGTGCAGTCGGACATAAAGGGGCGACGGTTAGATTATCTCTTGGTGGAGATTATCATTGCCTGTCACTTGTGTGCTTTAAATGCAACTTGCCACTTGTCAGCCCAAGCCTGGATATTGTCCAGGCGTTGTTGCATTTTGCCATGGGCTGCTTCAGTATCCGAGGAGTCGCGAATGATGCTGAACATTTTGCAATTATCAGTGAACATCTCCAGTTCTGACCTTATGTTGGATGGAAGATCATTGATGAAACAACTGATGTTGGTTTGGCCGAGCACACGACCCTGAGGACACTACACCACAAGTGAGAGCCATGGAAAATAATAGAAAATTCATTGGAGAAGTGAAGAATAAATACAGGTAGAAAAGACCGACTGGGATAATAGACTAGCAGTCTTTTTCTCTATGGAGATAAATATAAAAGGTTGTGAAAACAGGAACGGGCATTATAAACCTGGTATTACTTAAATGTTGATAATTCACCAGGATTGATTCAGGGGCAGGGTCTTGAGCAAAGTAAGGTTGGAAATTGCGGAGGGCAGTGGGTCGCACATTTCCAATCCTGCTTAGTTATAACGGACGATGCTAGAGGATAGTAGAATTGCAAATATTATACCATTGTTCACGAAATGTAACTAATTATCATTTGGTAAACCACACACGCACCAGTTTAACCTCAAGTGGTGGAATAGCTTTTGGAAACGATATCCAGAGACAAAATGTATTACCACATGGATAAGTGTGGATTCTTTAAGGAAAACATGTCTGGATGTGTTAAAAGCAGATTATGTTCAGTTAACTTGATTGTTTTGGGAAGAGGACTGTCAGTGGAGAATGGGAGTCAGCTGAATGGGAGGAGACAAAGAGCCTCAGTTAATTCCTAAATAATGGGATTCTCCAGCTAACAGCAGCGTCATCAATGCTGTTTTTCTCCAACATAGGACCGAGGCGTCAATGTGGAGGGCACATTTCAAAATGTGTGGATGACACAAAACTCAGAAGTGTTGTAAAATTCAGAGGAGAAAAGTAATAAACTTGCTGAGGACAGAGGTAGTGTGAAGGGACAGATGCCATGAAGTGAAATTTAATGCGAAGAAGAGTGAAGTTGTACATTATTTCAGGGAGAGCGAAGAAGGGTGATATAAAGTACACCAGCCAATGCTAAATGAGATGCAGGAGCCGAGGTGGCTGGATAAATAGCTGCACCAACCATTGAAGTTGGCAGCACATGTCGGGACGTTAGTTAAATTAGTGACCGGTGATTCAGCGCAAAATCAAGTGTGTACACCGACTGTGCGATGGATTTTCAATTCACTCCCAGCATTCAACAGAGTTGCAAGGAGAGGGAACTGGAAGATCATTCTACCTGGCTTTCAGTCAGAGATTCGTTGTGTTTATAGCAAATATAGTAACAACTAACCAGAAGGAAAAATAAACCAATTGCAGTCGTCATGTATGCGTTGATCTCAGGGACAGTCGGCTCGCAGCACCGCTTGACAGAAGAGAACACTGTGGAGAGTTCTCACTGATTGCCGCTAATAATTGCTCTGTGCTGAGTGTTCTTCATAAGAAGTGAAACCGAGTTAAATTTAATTCAAAAGCTTATACAGCGAAAGCGTTCCTTTCTCAGTTTGTGAATTTTAATGAATTATGTGCCGCCGAAAAATTTCTGAGCTGTGACGCATATTTTGTATTATCGGTGTTTTGTTTCATCCGGACGTGGTTTATAGAAATTCGCAACAAATTGTTCCACTGTTGTACGAAACTTGTAAAGCACGTAGAAACAAATGATTTTAGTGCCGCCAGCTGAACAGTCGATGCAGAGCCAGTCTTAAAGGATGTGAGGAGTACACAAAGAGCATATCATTCAGGCATCCAGTGAGCAATGGACGTATTTTCTAGATGGTGAGAATCAGGGGAACAAGTAGTTGCAAAAGGATTTGGGCCTTCAGGTACATCGCTCACTAACCGCCAATGCACGTGTACAAACAATCACTTTAAGATCTCAAGTTCCAGTTTGTCATATCTGAACGACCAGTCATTGCAATAGATATTTATACAACTGCCTTAAATTTGCTGCTACACGGATATATGTAACTGGCTAAAAACCTGCAAAGGAATTTTGTAATGCAATGTTAGGAATTACATACCATCATCTTGCTATAAACATGACTGTAGACCACATCTGGGGTCGCAAACTTATAAGGAATTCTTTAAATAAGTGATGGTACTGTATGACGGTGCGAATTGAGAATTCTGAGCGTGGTATGATGGAGGCAGCAGAACAGCCAGAAAGTTGTTGATTTTTTGCGAAGCCATGAAACACATAATACATCTGCTCCTATTTCGCATATTCTTACAGGCACTGCTCAGACGAAGCATCAGGATTACATTGACACTGGATTGGAAGCAGTGCTGATTCCGGAGTTTGGTTGGTTACTTTAGGAGTTCACTTCTCATAATCTTAGATTTGTATAATTTCAGGAAGGGTAAAGCAGAAAACGTGCCCGTCCTGCCTTTGTTGGTTTATTGAAGGAGACATTCACCTAGTATCAATCCCCCGCCGTTTTCTGCATCTTCCCCGCCTCCCGCCCCTTTTGAGGACTTCTACTTGTATCTAATCTCTTGAGAAAAGAAGAATGAAGGGTGGCCTGATCTAGGTTTCTACCCTGTTAGAATATAGGGTTAGATGAAATAGGGAGAAACTGCTTCCGCCGTCGGGACGAATGGAGTTGAACCAGCACATATTGCTGGCACTAATTCACAGCGACAGTGTCTCGGCCAACGCAGGGAAAAGTCCAGAAGAACTTATCACACTGAGAGCAGCTGGGAATCTAGAAATAATTCCTAAAAATTATCAAGGACGCCGAAATTTCGAGAAAAAATTCTTTATTGTTTGCAAACCGATTAAACATATTCATCTCTTCTGTTCTCTTGAATAAGTCAGTAAGCTTTTCTTTTGTTAACCTGCAATTTCACTGGGACTAAGCCGTTTGACCCAAAAGGCTGCACTTGGACTAGGTCAGGAGCAATGTGCCCTCAGAATAAATGCCTGATGCTCTAATGACACGGCTATCCGGGCTGTATTGAACGTTTTTCCCATCGCTGCCTTCGCCGTCTAACAAAAGTTTTCACAGCGTTTATATTTTTTCCATTTCCTTCCGTGGTAATTCAAAGCCTGCAACACATTTACCCCACAGGCAGACCGGCAGGCTCCCTTTGGGTTCATTTGACAAATCTTCTAACTAGCATCACGTATTCGCTCCGAACCAGTGGCGTGTGAAGCGACAAATGTCGTTATCCTGGTATGTGCACTGGACCTTCAAAGCTTTGAAGGGTGTATTTATTTCAGGGAGTTACTAAGTTGCAGGAATTGAAAACCGAGCTCCACAGCCACAGAGACGGATTTCACGAGTGGTAAACGATTTATTATGGTGCTTGTTTGGGGAAAGTGTGATACTATTCCGTTGAAAGCAACACAGCTCATTCGGAGTGGCGTTTAAATTTTATGAATCACTAAGTGTAGGGATGTAAATGGATTTGTCAGCCCGAGAGCATCATTAATACGATCCACCATTTAACCCTACCCACTCTTTCTTGCATAACGTGCGGTAACATAAACCAGTCAACCTCCTCCCTTGGTCTGTTAAACCTGTTATAAAGCAAAGTGCTTCCTTAAGTAAACACCTCTAAATGTAATGTTGGTCCATTCGGGCTTCTTAATATCGGCACATAAACCCAAATGTATTTTCGGACATTGCTAAGTTGATGTAACCTTCATAACATCTGCCTCCATGTTATTTCTAACTGGGTTTAACAGGTTTAGTTTCATCACGTTTCTATCTTTGCCCCTTCATATTACATTCGGACGGTTGCTATGCAACCTTTCTCAACCCTATCTGGGCATCTCTTTTCATACTTCACCATAACCATTACAACTCTCGATAGCTGTTACATCAGGAAATATGTTCTCCTCTTCCCTCCACCATCAGACATTCGCCTTTGTACATCCGACCCTTTCCAACTCTCCACGTTTTTAAAAGTAGGTATATTTATATATTTCTTCATTTGTGATGATAAGTCATCAACCTGCACAGGTCACGCCAATGCCACCACAGGTGCCCCCTGACCTGCTGAGTATTTCCAGGTGGTTTGATTTTATTCCCAACAATCACGTTGCATTGCTTTACTATCTGAAAGTTTGGTGGAATGAGATTCAATCTGAATTTAAAGAGAACTAATTTACAGGGTTACGTGGGAAGCTGGATTGTGGAACAAAATTGACAGCTCTTTCCAAGAACGGGCACAGAGTCGACGGGCCGACAGGCCTCCTTCTGAACAGCAGAATTTGATGAATCACAGCTTTCATTTCTGCTTTGACTGCAAGATTAGAAAATAGCTGAAGACGTGAAGGTGATGACCGAATGGTTCCAGGTAATTGTGTGATGTTTTGTGCCGAACATGTAATACATGTAAAATGATTTCAAGCACAACATAGGTCTACAACTTACTATTATATTAACTCATAAAACCCCTAATTAATTTAGCTTCCAATTACAGCCCCGTTAAGGCAATAGTAAGAACAATTACATTTCAACAGACCCCGGCAAGTCAACACAATCCCCTGGTCAGAGGTATTCAAACTGGCTATTCCAAGCTTCGTCTGTGTAGACAGCAGGCTTAATACACAAATACAGAAGGCTGTTTGCACTTCCAGTCGACCTTAGAATGCCTTCCCTGCCCTCGTTCTCCTTTATATATGTTTGTCCTTTTTAATGTAAGCCCCATTGTTCCCATATATCCTTGTGACTTTACCTTTCTCATAATATGAATCATATTGCTGATCACAGTGCTAATATTATCAGGAACCTTTGGAAAAAGTAACCATGCTGATTGCTTGCCTTCCCTGGCTAGGTGTAACATCCAACCATCTCTTTGAAATTCAAAGTACTGTGATTTATCTTAAACTGCAAATTCTGCTCACCTCACATTTTGAGACTGCAGCCATGTTTTCCCATTTATCATTTCAAACCTAGCTTCATTTGATGAGTCAAAGCCTCCTGACCAGCTGTCTCCAATTCAATTAAATCCCACACACACTCAGAGAAACTAATCAAATCCTCCTACTTTTAAAATAAATCACAATGATGTTATGAGAATTATTGTACGTTCTTGACATCTGAATTCCGTCCCTCAAACTCTATCCCCCTTTACCTCTCTCTTCTTTTTTCAAACACTCGTTCAAATCTACCCATTTGGCCAGATATTTCGTCATTTTCCAAAATAAATCCTTGTGAAAATTCGTTCTAAATGTTGATATATAACGCTCCTTTCAAGCACATTGGCAAGCGGCATGGTCGGGAGTGTTATCTTGTCAAATGCAACAGATACATACAAGATTCTGCTGTGTTGTTCAGTTAAGCGGACTTCAAAATTAAATTCTGTGGATCCGTTGAATGTTAATATATCCGTCCAGTCAGAGCTTGGGTTGTGGAATATTGATGAGGATCACTGCTGAATCGGGGATGACGAGTTTTATCTAAAGTTGGCTCCCAATTTTATCAGCAGGTACCAGAGGCTATCCACGTTCATCATGCCGGAACACCACCATTGATTTGCAAATTGGTAATTTCCATGAGGTGACTAGGACTGCACACAGTACTCAAATTGTTGTCTAACTAATGATTGATAAAGTTCCAACATAACCTCCCTGCTAGTATGTGTTATGCGTCGTCTATTAAACGAAATGATTCTACCTGACTTCTTAAATACCTCATTGGCCTTTCAAGCAATATTCGGAAATCTGTGGAGATTCGCTGCAATGTCCATCACTTTCTCTAAATCTCGCAATATTCTCTTCATTAATTGTGTAGCCCCTTCGACCTGTTTGAGCTCCCCAGCTGCATTACATCGCTCTCCCCCACTCCCTTTAGCACTTTTCTGACCATCTAACCAGTCAATTTATATCTTCCTGATATCAAACCTCCTCACTTTCAAACACAGCCACTTTTCTCGTTGCTTGAAAAAATCATGAAGATTTTCTCTATATATATATTGCCAGATAGCTAATATGTGTCATGAAAAGCACGGCTAAATATGCATGTGGCTTTTTATTCAGGAGAGAAATCTGGTTGCTGCAAATCTATGTCCCCAATACCCTTAACGCTGATGTTTTCAGGATTCACGTCGGAGCTCTGGTGCTCTTTTAAATGTAAGTTCTCCATTGGCTCTGCCATGCAGCCAGATGAAGAATTACAAATGATCTTTGCAGCAAAACACTGCAATGGATTTGAAAACTTTGCATTATAACTACACGCCGTTGATTGGTGACACATAACCTCCTGGGCTCAGAAATCAATGCTGCCCCTGTCTAATTCCAACCAATCTCCAATGCTTCGTTATGAAGACAGCCAGAAGAGGGTAAGTGCGATGCAAAACAAGAGTGAGCTCCCCCACAATCTTACTCTGGGACTTGTGAAGCGGCACTGTTGCATGACTGTTAACCAGATAAATACATCAACCACAGAGGCAGTTGGCCTTTTACTTACCGCTTTCCCTACTTGCTCTGATCGCTTCAAAGTCATCGATTGAGGGCCATGGGTGAATATATTTCAGTTCCCGGATATTACAACTCCCCCAATTGATAGCACCAAATGTAAATTTCAACAGACAATCGGTAATTTCTTGTTTAAGCTCCCGTCATGCATTTGCCGGACTGTGAGCACCTTCCTTCCAACTCGCCATGAAATCCACACGCTTCAATTCCAACATCCTTGAGATACAGCAACATTTTTACTTCAGTGTTTGAAATGCTTATATAGTTTATTTAATTTAGCATTGTTCCGAAGGCAATTGTGAATGAGCAACTTGCACTGGTCATGCGCGAAATGCCCACACCCCATGAAATAAATAGGAAAGAGATTGCATGAGATATCAGCTATTGATGACAGGAGCTTTTGCAACTTATGGTTTGCTTTGGACAGATTACTTTCAACATTGAGAAGAAGGATAACAGCTTTGTTACGATCGAATCATTTAGCAGCTCTGAGAAAAAACTACCCTTACAGGTTGCTCGCAACCTGAAGCATTAAGTGGGCAAATAGGAGAGTTCCAGCCCCTGCGTAATCAATCAGCAAGGAAGAATGCTGAATCCTCCACTCACTGAACGTTAAATTTGAAAACCAAATAGTACGGCCGGTTAGCTCAAATGGTTAGAGTGTGGTGCTAATAATGCCAATGTTATGGGTTCGATCACTGTACGAGCCAACGTATATTATTAGACTTGGAAGTAATTAAAGCCCACACCCGGTTCAGTTGTTATTCCTCCGTTGTCCGATAGAAAGAGCGTTTCGAAAAGTTCTTCTGCAGCGTTGCAGGCTGTTTTAATTTCCATCCATGTTTCCTGCTTCTGGAACATTTCTGCCTCTATTTCTGACAAATCCGTCCTTCTTTTAACAATTCTGTGCCACAAATTTGTTGGCGATAAGACAACAAATCTTTGCTACTGTACAACGGAACTCTTGCAAACGACGCTCTGCTCAGCAAATATATCCTTACAGCTCCCTGGTAACCTAAAGGTTCGACTGACCAAATATAGGAGTTCTAGCCTGCGCGCGATCAGTCAGGCAAGAAAGAATGCTGAATTCTCCACTCACTGTTAGATTGAATTTGAAAAGCATTTGATCAAACAAGGAAACATGCAGGTGGCGACATGTTAGCTCCTATATAAAGGCAAAATGATGCGGATGCTGGAAATCTAAAACAAAACATGCTTGAAAGCAGAGTCGCCAGAGTCATAAAGACTCGAAATGTTAACTGTGTCTTTCCCTCTACAGATGTTGTCGACCTGCTGAGTTTTTACAGCATTTTCTGTTTTTGATCAGTTAGCTCCAATGGGTAGAGGATGATGCCAATAGAATTGAAGCTCATGGGCTCGATCCCCATTGAACAACTGGACATGGGAGATGTATGGTAAGTCTGCCCCTATTTCAGTTCAGTTGTAGTCCTTATACTGTTATGTTATTAGAGGTTCACTTGTAATTCCTCTCCTGTCATATCAGAATAGGAATTCGAATAGAACCATGTTCTCCTGCGGCATCGCAGGTTGAGCTTTTTTTGCTTCCACACTTCCTGCCTTTGGAAAATTTCTGCCTGTTGTCCTAACAGATCCGTCCTTCTTTTCACACTTCTCTGCAACAAATCTGTCAGCATCATGGCAACAAATATTTTCTCCTGTACAGCAAACCACTTGCAGACGAGCAGTGACATCGCTGTCAAATGTGCCTTTGCCTGCCGTTCGCTGCAATGCTGCAGGCAAATTCACTCGAGCCAACTTGCAAGTGTCAGTGCACCCAATCATACTAGCCAACCATAAAGTGATTGCATTCCAGCTATCAACAGCATTCTATACGACAACAATAACCCGCTTCACAACAATTTCACCTAAATACTGCATCTGTCAGCAAAGTCTATCCATTAACAAATTTCTCAACAGTCAGTCAGCCGCTGGCGAGGCCAAACAATCATTTGCTGCTCCGAGATGTCTTTTAAAAAAAGCAGCACAATATATTCCTAATTTGTTGTTACTTATTCTCAGACATGCCCGGAACGTAGTAACATACTGAACCGCAAGTCTACTTCATTTCTGAGCTACTTGTAAGCAACGGATAAGCCAGATCGCTGAGAAACTATTGTTTTCACGTCTAACCTGTCGTAATTCCAATCTCAGATTCAGACAATTTAGCCACGAAGACACCCAGCAGAGGGTAAACCCAACGCCAAATAACTGTGAGCTCTCCCCACGGTTTTGTAGCTTTGCTGTATGACTGTTACTGGGATAGATTTATAAATCATCAAGGGCAGTCGGCCTGTTATTTTCTCTCTTATTTACTGGTTCCGCAACTTGCTCTAACCACCTTAAGCCCTTGATTGAGAGCAGGTGGAAATATATTTCAGTTTCCTGCACTTGCAACTTCCCCGACCTTTACTACCAAATGTCAAATTGAACAGGCTCTCGGTCATTTCTCGCTAAAGAACCGGTCATAATTTGTAAAAACTGTGATCGTCTTACTTCTCTTTCGCAATTCGATTCCAATTCCAAGCTTCACTTGCATCAACCTGAGGAAAGGGCAACATCTCAAAAATAATTTTACTTCAATATTTGCAGTGCTTTCACTTTGTACATGTAGCAATCCTTCTGATGGCAATTTCGGATGAGCAACTTATACTGGTCGTGGAGGCATACCATATCCCCTGTAATAAATTGAAAAATGGAGATTGGATAAGATGTCAGTCTATTGATGGCGAGAAGTTTTTCAGCTTGAGGTTTGCTTTGAGCAGAATATTTCCAACATTCAGAAGGGGAGTGTTGTTGTTGCTGAGCAGCTTTGTGACAATTGGAACAATGAAGCAGCTCTGGGGAAAACTCATTCCCTTCCAGCTTCCGGGTAACCTGAAGCTTTGAATTTACAAATACGGTAGTTCCGATGTTCCAGCTGGTGCGCGGTCAGTCAGCAAGGACTGAGTGTCAATGGTCCTTCGGTCGTTATTCGGTACCATTCCAGACACAGAATCCGAGTGACCCCCGCCACCCCCCCCCCGCGCCCCCCTCCCTCCCCCGACACACACTCACACATACACCCCCACTGCTGCCTTGATATTGTCTCAAAGAAATTTAATGGAAGGATATTGAGCTTATTTTGTGTTCATGTTTTGAAAAAGTGTCTGCGTGTATGATAGGAAAGAACCAAGGTTCATAATTCTCAGTCGGAACAAATCTGAACATTCCCTTTTCATACTGTGATACTTATCTGGCTGTCGCTATTACTGATCTCGTTTCCCTCTTTCTGATGGAGAATGTATTGACAATCAAATATCTCGCCACAAGGAACTGTGGCCTTTCCAAATGTATCTCTGTCAATTTGGTGACTGGCAAAAACAGATCTACTGACATTTTTTTCACATGTTAGAAGATCAAACTTTCAGCACAATCTTTGCACATTCATTCCTCTCCAACACTGTAATTGTTAAGGCAGTACCAAACTTTAATTTGAGCAGGCACTCTGTCATTTCGTGCTGAAGCACCTGTCTTAAATTGGCACTGAAGTGGTCGCCTTACTTCTCATTTGCAATTTAGCTCCATTTCCAATCTTCAGATGTCACTGTCACTTTCAGCGATATATGGCCAGAATTTTAAAGCAAACAATGTCACTGTGCAAACTGCTATAGTGACCGTAACAGCGGTCTCTGTCTTGATCTATTAGGAGAATAAGCCAATTCGGTTGCCTAGGAACACAAATATTCATTTTATCAGCAACTGAACAAACTGCAGAAACGGGTGATCAACAAACTGATCATTAACAAAGTTCATTGGGGTTCCCACCTTGGCGTGGATTTTTGTTCCCATTGTCTTCCGGGGTAGTGGAATTTTCGCATGTATTTTATCTCGATTTCCCAATTTTCTTTTTATTTTATTAATTAATTGTTTGACAATCAGGCACATTTTAACAGCTACCAGAGACCGCAAGGGACTCCCAGCACACAACAGCAAGAATCAGAATGCCACAGAGGTGGGAAACCGAATAGAGCCCTTTATTTGCCTGTTCACTGTATCAGGCAGTTTTATGATGCTGCGGTTGACAGCTGCTGTCTGTTATGTAACTATCAGCTTAGCCTTTATTTCCGACACGATTTTACACCCCTGGCATACATCGCCTCTCAAACTGTTTATATGTTGATTTATTTGAGTTCCTGTTCAACAACTTGCGTTTATGCAGCTACACAAGCTGTTAACATCCTTTCATGCAGATTAACCCCCTCCAAATGAATGAAAGCAAACCGCGTTAATGCTCATGAGCGGAAAATCCTGCTTTTCCTCCCAAATATTTCAGGTTCTTCGTTAAAATACATATCAACCAGTTTCCTGAAGTTGTTGCAGCTTGTTCCGTTTCTAACAAATCTACGTCAACTAATTGCTCTGCGTAAATTACTTGCGTTTCCAAACTTCGGGTGAATGGGTTTAATTTAATGCATTTTCAAGTCAGGGGGCTGATGCGAGAAGATAATCATGTTAATCATGGAGGGTGCGAGCTGTGTTTGAACGTTCACTCCCAAACGCATTAACAACAGTCATGCACAACACCTTAACCACTCGGTCACCACAGCTGGACAAGTGCAGCCTTGTTACATGTCGCCACAAAATGCCAGGCACAATGTAATGTACAAAACATCAGACAATCGCCTGGAACATTCGTTCATCACCTTCACCTCATGAGCCCTTTTCTAATCTCCCAGCCCATGTCGAAATGAAACTCGTGAATCGCGGAATCCTATCAGTCAGAAGGAAGCCTGTCGGCCCATCGAGTCTGCCCATGCTCTTTGATAGATCTGTTAATAATGTTCTACAATCCAGCATTTTTCCATTACCCTGTAAATTAGTTCTATTGCAATCCCAATTGAATCTGATTTCACCATCCGTTCAGGTGGAAAAGCACAGCAGCTTCAAAGCTGGCAATATAAAAAAAAAACAGAACTGCCAAAGAAAGAAATACAACAAAAGTTTGCGATGCCTCTTTGTGGACAGTGAAGGCGGCTGTGGGAAGCATGTTAAACAAAGCTCAGGTACCTCTGTCGGTAGAGTATCAGGCTTTTATCCTGAGGATCCAGGTTTCCATCGCTGTTTGACCGTTGTCTTTTTGGCTCAAGGTGTTCACTCCCAGCAAAACGGCAACAAAACGAATCATGGCTGTTGAATTCTTCAAGGAGAACAGAAGAAACGGAGAACCCTTTGATTTGCAGAAAAATACCCACAATCTCGTAATTGTGGCATCTTCGATCGACTTTAGAATTGTTTTCAGGTTTCCAGTTACTCTAAGCGTGAGAAGTGCTTCCTGATTTTTCCCTTGGTTTGCACGATCACTATGGATCAGAGGAAAAAACATATCAAGTTTCAACCCCATTCTGACTGGCGGGAGAAACAGTTTTTCCGTGTTTAACCTAACAAATCACTTTAACAGGTTTGAAAATTTTATTCTTCTGTCCTCAAGGAAATAGAAAAGTTTGGAAGCCCTAAAAAGGGTGGGCAGTGGCGGGCGGTGTTATGGAGGAATCAGGAAGAAGGCGAAGGATTGATTCTGGGCGAAATTCTCCATCTGAAAGCCAGCACAGACAGGATGGGCCAAATGGCCTTCTGTGCTGTGCCCGTTCTATGATTATATTTTAAATGTCAGTGTGTAGGCAATGAGGTTGAGGTCACTATGAAATTCTTTCAACTGAGACTTGGAAATTACCCCAGGTTAGGGTTGCTGTAAGTTATGGAATACTTCGACAGCTTTTACTATTTTTCATTCTTGGTTGAGAGAATTGCTGGTAAAGCCAACATTTATTTGTGGATTCTTCTCCTCCACTGTACGTGCAAGATCTACACAGCTTAAATCTGATCCTTTGATTGGGGGACCATATCGAAAGAAATTGTCTGTGAGGACAGGAGACAATAGGCACAAAATCCAAGTGTTGCAATTGAAATGAGATGAACAGGATTTGTAGAAGGCATTAATTGAGTCTCAGTTTTTGTATCCCGTCTGGCTCTGATTGTTGCTCTATAGGAACGATGTGATGATTTGAAGGATGTAGGAAAGAGTGCAGAAAATATTCACAAGAATACTCCTGGAATGAGGAACTTCAGTTATGATGGTAGAATGGAGATGTTAGGACTGTTTTCCTGGGAGAAAAGAAGGCTGAGAGGAGATTTGATAGAAGAATTGAAAATCACGAGGTGCCTGGTCAGAAGAGAAAGGGAGAAAGTGTTCCCTTTCGTCCAATGTTCAAAACTGAGAGGGTAGAGATTAAAAGTAGTTCATAAAAAAAAAGTAAAAGTGACACGAGGAAAAACTTTACTTTTCTTGCAAAAAGTGGTTAAGGCCAGGAATGCACTGCCTGAGAATGTGCTGGAGGCAGGTTCAAAGGAAGCATTAACAAGAGAGTTACACTGTTATCTGGCTTTAAATCCTTGCCTGTGGCCCTGGGTCCTAGGTTCCAAGTCATATGAAATAACTTTCAAAAAGAATTATCAAAAACCTTCTACAATCATGAGTATGAGTTTCGGTAAAGAAGCTGTCAGTCGGTAAAATGTAGGGACTGAGCTGTGCTTTAGTGTCTGCAATTGAAGAGGGTTAGGAAGGAGTTCAAGAAGCAAGCAAAGTTCCAGAGGGGGAAAACTGAAAGTTGGGCGAGGAGGAAAAGCGAGGAATGCGAGGAATGCGAAAGGCGTTCACCATCTTTCAAATTTTATTCAATGAAGGACCCAAAGGGAAAATCATCTCGTGTGCCAAGGAGCTGCTGATTAGTGCATTGACCGGAATTAGAACTGAAATTAGCTGAATTCTTGTGTTTACTGAGGGAGTGGAAACGGGGTAAGCAAGGAAACTAAAGATGGTGGATTCTGAATAGCTGCCTTCAAAAATCAAAGGAAATGAAGGAAATAAAGTAAATGAAAAAAAGATCCAAATGGTGGCAGAGATTAAAATGTAAGTTACTCTGTCACGTTACAGTCACGGTTTACAAGATGCACGTTTATTTTCAGATTATTAATGAACACTACGTGTATACTCATTACCAAATCGAGCATAGCCCGGTTCCTCTCCGTTTTAAAGTGTCTTTTTTCACAAACTGTCCTCGATTCAATCTACCAAACCACTAATTTCACAGAAATTCCGATTCAGCCCAATTGAGGCGAAAGCTAGTTTCTGTGTTAACGCACGCACGGAAATGTCTCCTGACTGTGTAGGTTAGGGCCCTTCTTTTCAAGGGGCTCTCATATCCCGGGAATCTCTGTAAACAACCGCAGATTTTTGACTCTGTTGATATACAATCTTTATCTGCATCTGTCTCCCACATACTAACCAACTTCAAGCTCTGTTTCTAAGTTAGCGTGCTTTCTCTCGATAAATACCAGAACATTTGCCTTGTCGGCGAATTGAACCCGAGTCTCCGGCGTGACAAATGGGGATATTAACCATTATACTAACGAGTAAACTGAACTGCACGATGGGTACAGGCTTAGATCTTCCATGCCTCTGACATGCACACACAAACTTCTTTACAGCGCAGCAAAGCAATAATCATTGCGCTGCTGCAGAGGAGCTGCTTTCTGACTGACCTAAACGAGCATAGTTATCGACCGGTGTAAAAAGCAATCTATTATATATAAAGCCACAAAATGCAACGGTGAACATATGTGCGTGTGTGTGATGCGGAGGTAATGATAGAGAGGCGGAGAGAGACAGAGAATGAAAGAGCCAGTGATGCCAGAGGACTGGAGGATTGATTATGTTATATCCTTGTTGAAGAAAGTGGTGGTCGGAAATATTCTGATTTGGATTTCTCCCGTGTGTCTTTTCGGAACAAAATCTCACCTAAACGGATCAAAATGTTCTCCGGGCTTGGCGTTTCTTATTTGTGAGGTTTAAAATTAACAATAATAGAAACAGAACATACTCGAAAAGCTCAGCAGGTCTGGCAGCTTCTGTGGAGAGAGTAATCAAGTTCACGTATCGAGTCGGCATAACTCACTCAAACTGCGATTGGTGGGAATGGAACATGAATCAACTACGCGGTAGACAGATTATATCACCCACTGCACCACCAACGCTGATTACAGGCCCTTCAATGGCGGGAAAAATGCCAATGCACTTACCAACAGCGTTAACATTAAAAATAAAATGGCCGGTTTCTATGCAGCCAGTCACAATCTCATCTGGACACATCCTTTGTTTTTCTTTTATCAGAACCATTGCAATTCTGTTCAGCCTTTGTACCATGACAAGTTTATCTCCTCCACCCCAACAACACACCGCCCCACCAAAAACCCTCACTCAGCTCTTTTGTTAACCCTGCGCCCTCCCGCTCTCCACTGGTTAAATATTATATCCTTTTACGTTTCTTTTGTTCTGATGAAAAGCCATCGACCTGAACAGGTCACTGTGTTTGTCTACACTGATGCTCTATGACCTCCTAAACATTTTGGGTCCTTTTTTTGTTTCAGTTTCTTTTTTCACTTTTCCAGTTTTCCTTATCCATTTGAAAGGTTTGCGAAAAAGTTGCGAACAATATTTATATTCCTCGTTCATGCTCCTTGCTAATCTTCCAGTTTTCTTCCTCCATAGATCTGTTCGTCTCGGGAACTCCTTCCTGACGCTCCTCAATTCCGGACACTAAACCACAGCTCAGTCCCTATGCTGCAGACACTGATTGCCCCAGTAATGAAGTCCCCCTTCCTGATTTGTGCAGTGATTTGACACAAGCTTTCCAAATGTTAAGGGAAACAGATCAGTCAGTCGAACAGCCTATTTCTATTGGCTGGGAATCTCGGAGTGAAAATATTAAAACCAGAAATTCCAGCATGGAAAATAGGAAACTATTCTACACACAAAGCGAGCGAGAACTTCAGGTTGACATTCTGTGAACGGAATCTAATGTTTCATTGATTGTTATATTTTCAATCTGAGCTTGATCAGGTTTTGTTAAAGGAGGGTATTAAGGAAAATGAGGCAAAGGCGAGCAGATGGAGTTAGTCACCAAATAGACAGAACATCATTGAACATATTCTAGGGGCTAACTAGCCTCAGCAACAGTTAACTTCGAGGGAAACAACTAACCTACAGTTTTCTGGACTCAGCATTGAGTTCAAGAAATGTATATCATAACATTTGCCTCCATGTTGGTTCTTGCGCCTATTTTTATTTTCCTGGTTTGGTTTTGTCAAGGTTCTTTCTTTCTGCATCATGTTACATTTGGGCAGTTGCTATGCTGTCACTTAACACTTCATCTGGATACATTTTCTATTCTTAACTGTACCCACAGGAATACAGAAATGTTACAGCGCAGCAGAAGGTCATTTGGTCCATCCTGTCTGCAGCAGATCTCCGACTGAGACATTCCCTGGCTTCTTACCCTAGCCCTGCACATTTTCCCTTTGGAGATATCAAGCTAATTCACGTTTTAATGTTTCTATTGAACCTGCCAGACCCAATCTCAGGCAGTGCATCCCAGACCGGAACCACATACAGTGAAAGAAAACATTCCCTCATTTCATTTTAGCTTCTTTTCTCAACTAAATTCAACTTGTGCCCTTTCCATCTCGATCATTTCCCGGGGGGGAACACGTTCTCCCTAGGTACAGTGCCCAAACCCCTCATGATTTACAATACCTCTATCAAATCAGCTCCCAAACTTCTCTTCCCCAAGGAAAACAGTGCTAGCTTCTCCAATCTATCTGCATAACTGAAGTTCTGCATCCCAGAAACAATTCTTGTGGACCTTCTCCCCCCTATTACCAACATTCTTCACATCTTCACATTCTTCCTCAAATGCAGCGCCCAGAACCAGACGGAATACACCAGCTGGTGCTGAAGTTGTGCCTCAAAAAATCTCATTTGCCTTACACCCACTACAACACACTTTGTGCCATGAAAAATGCTGTGTCCTGCCTCACAGGCAATCACTTTCGAAACGACTGCACCACTGCTGAATCAGATCTAAACTCTGCAATCCTGCTACATCGAGTCATGTATGGTGGTGGACAACTTAACATCTAACTGGAAGCGGAAGCTACGCGAATAAATGTTGGCCTGTTCACACAGCATTCTAAATGCGTCTTCCTGACTTGGACATATGTTGCATGGTTTAAGTGCATCAACAATCGATGTTACACTTGGAACCTTTAAGCATCATTGACGATCGAAGATCATTTCACACTTATATCCAGCCCTGAGTATCACTTTGATGCTATTAATTTTGGGGTTGTTTTGCAGGTCATGCTGCAATGTGTCTATGCGATTAACAAGTGAACAATTCTGCCAACTATTTCTGCACTTGAAAAATCATATGTTGGACCCCTTTCACCATCTGCTGATGAAGTTGTCCATGACTTCGATCTGTTGTGGAAATGACATGAATTGTCGATGATGAATTCGGAAGTTGAACGTGATTCTGAAACGGTCTTCCAATATAATCCATATCTTTGCACATCCTTTAGCTCTTCTGCTGTTAATCCTGACATGTTCAGCCTGCGTAGACCTTCATTCACAAATGTAGGCGAATTTTAATGGCTTGCTTGTCTGGCTCTGGCACAAGAGAGGCAAGGAACAATAGCTCTGTTTAATCTTTGTGAATTCGGGTGGTAGTTCAGCTACATCCGAATTGAATCTGGATAATTTTGTGGACATTTTGACAAAGTCCCTTTGACCTTCCATCCTCTGTAGTACCTGGAATGAGTGTCACTGTGGCTGCTTTTGCTGTCTTTTCCAAAGTTGTGCCAATATAATTGTAGCCTTCTCTGTCCTGATTTTTATGCAGTTTTCTTTAATCATTTTTCTTTCTTTGACTCTCCCTCACTCACTGTCAATCCAGTCCACGCCCTGGTCAGTCGCCTTTCTTGACTGGCATAATCTGGTGCTGGTTCTCTTCACACCCTCTCCTACTCACTTAACGTACAGACCATGCATTGCAATCTAACCATTAGGGATCCGTCTGCTTCCCTGCGCTTCATTTGAACACTATCTGACTCTGCCTTACAAGCTTTTCTGGACAGTCAGCGTGTTGCTTTCTCAATGCTCTCCGTGCTTCGACTCTCTTTAGGTCTGATCAAAACTTCAAGAGTCGCCTCATGCCATGCAGCACAACCTGACACTGTTCACCAATTGTATCTGTAGTTAATCTTACTGCGAGGCTTTCTGACCACCGCATAACACAATTTTCTGTTGTTATAACGATGGAGGCATCAACCACCATTCAAATAGAGGGTAAATGCTTTGAGATATTTTGCCCCACGCGAGTACATGTCGTTAACTATGGTGGCCTGGTGGTGAGCATAGCTGATTTTCATGCAGTTGAACTGGGTTCTATTTCCAACAACCGCACTTTGTTCATTTTAGATTTCCGAGTTCAGGAGCTCCAAGCAGGAGTTGAATCTGATGAGATGAGATTTTGTTCCAAAAACACACTTGGCTCTGACTCAAGCGAAGTGATTTTCAAAGTCCACTTTTATAAGGGAGGAACATAGTCATGGAGAAATTTGAACTTGGGAATGAGGATTTTATAACTGAAGCATTGGCGGGTCAGGAGCAATTTGCTAGGTCAGCAAACGCAGCGGTGATTAGTACGGTTTCATATATTTAATTGAGGGGCACATTAATATGTGTCCATAGGCAGAACGTTTGATGGCATCACAGCTTTGCCTTGTTCTGCTCACAGGCAACAGGGAAACTAAGACTGGATTGCACGGCCCATTTCCCTTTTAGTTATTCATGCTGATTTCCCTTAAAGGCAGATTAAAAAACCCATGCACATTTTACCCTAGAGTAAGCAGGATTTCCGTCTGATTTCTCAGGATATGCCCTACATCACTTCAGATAAACCATAAATACGGAAGGAACTGAGCACAGCATTGAAATTTTTACAGGAAACATTGAGTTGGGAAAGAGATGAAATATTGAAAGAACTTATCTCAGAAAATGGGAAAATGTGGGGAAAAATCGGCTGTTCTGATAGTTTCAGTTAGCGGGTCAATTATTGAAACCTTCGATAGACCTGCATTATTTACTAACCTTGCATTGTGGGAGCTGAATGCAGTACCGTTTGTTCTTATTTCAGATTACCAGAGTGATCAGTCTGTCCCATTCTGAACAATAAAACAATCCTTGTGTGGGAATTGATATTCAAATAAAGAATTAGGAAGCAGCAGAGGGAAAACGTTCAGAGAATTAGTTAATTTTGATGAATCCGAGTAATCCTTTCTCGGCTCCACACTAAAGTTCAGGGAAAACATTCAATATCTGCAATGAGGAACAAGCCTAAGTTATGTTTTAAGTGGAAGATAAGTGGAGGTTTTTAACCTTTTAATCTGAATTACACCTGCGCGTGATGTCCGTGCAAGATCTCACAGAAATGGATCAACTACAGCTCCGAGTGTGGGGTTTCGATTCGAGAGGTTTAAAAAAACCAACAAACTGCGATACTAGGGAATTGAACCATAGTCAACTGCTTGAAAAGCAAAGCCACTCACCACTATACCACCACCACTGAACTCAGTACTTGCGCATCTGCAAAGTTTCCCAAGACACTTAAGAAGCGTGTTATCATTAAAAATAAAGCTGATTCTCAGCCACGGAAGGAGAAATTAGGTGTGGTGACAAAAGTTTTCTCAGAGAAGTAGACTTTAAGGGGCTTCCTAAAGATGAGAGAGAGTTGGACAAGTGGAAGTGTTTAGGAAAGGAGTCCAGAATTTTAGACCAGGTCAGCTTGATGCACGTTTGTCGATGCTGTAGAGATTAAAACCTGGAGTGCACAAGATGGCAGAACAGTAGGAATCTGGAAGATTTGTTGGGCTGGAGGAGGTTACGTAGTAATGAAGGGGTGAAGTCATGGAGAGATTTTAAAGTAAGGATGAGGGTTTTAAAATTGCAGCATTTCCGGGGCAGGAGCCAGTGTCGGTCAACACTCATGGGGGTGATTGGTGAACTGGACTTGGTTCAGGTGATGTTCCAGGCAGCAGAATTTTGGATGAACACAGCTATGTGTCGGTTGGAAGATTTGAGGCCGGCTAAGTGAACACTGGAATAGTCAAGTCTTGAGTGAACAAAGGCATGGATGTGTGTTTCAGCAGCTGAAAAGCTGAGGCAGGGTCGCAGTTGGCCGATGTTTAGGATGTTCAAGTATTGAGTGTTCATCTGATAACAGCCTGTCAGTCTGCCTAATATTATGCAGCTTTATCAGAGATATTGGGGTAAAATGGAAACAGCGTCAGCCATTATTGTTCAATAATAGGATTGTTACTGCATCTTTATCTGTGAAACATTATGTCACTGCGGGACTTTTCGCATTTCACTGCAATCAGAAGCTGAACAAAATGTCCCAAACTGTGGCCAAGGAGCGAGAGCCTTTAAAGCTGAAATTTCCCCCTCTAAGTCGCCCAATTGGGATCATTCCCTGCAGGATATTTGCTTTTCATGACCAATTATTATCAATAATTCCTGGCATGGGTTCACTGAGAGGGATAAAGAGTCAGTGAACAGAGCGGAGTTTCACAGTTGTTGTGTTCCTGACTCTCCCCCTCCCGGTACTTTAGTTAGGACTCAATCTCCCAGGCAATGTGTTGTCCCCAATTCCGCCCAATTCCCGTCTTTTAACACTGAGTAAACTGACAGCTGTCAGTAACTCCACTATCGGGATCCTGGTGAATTCATTGTGGTTCAGTGTTTAGACAACACAATAACAAACAAGGTTCATCGAAAATATCAGAGCTCAGATTCAGGAGGGGATGTGAATCGTGGGCAACATGCGCTGTCTACCTTCTGATTCAGGTTCCTGAACGTTACGGAAAAAGAAATGATATTTGTTGTATTTTTGCTGTTATGGTCGTATGGTCTACTAGATGAGGCATTTTACTTCCCTGTGCCGTGCACAGTTATCAGAAGATTGTGAGTTAGAGTGCTGTAATTTGTACTATGATCATTTCAAGCAGCTAAATTGCCGTGTACAGAGGTTCTCGCACACTTTGTGTGTAGAATTATTTTTCTAATTCTCTCGGTAAAAACTCTGGCTTTAACTCCTTGACGGTGGCACTGGGTCCTAGATTCCGAGTCAGCGGAAATAGTTTTTAGCTGGTCTTACTTGCTCATGTTTACAAAGAATTGTCTCGAATCTCTCCTGCAATCACGGGGAAGATCCTCAGTAAAGGGATAATAAGTGCGTTTAATGCAAGGACTGAGTTGTGGTTTGGTGTCGGGAATTGAAGAGGGTTGCGAGGGAGTTCAAGAGACAAACAGATTTACAGAGAAAGAAAACTGAAAGATTGGCGAGGAGGAAGAGAGAGAAATATGAATGTCCTTCACCATCTTTCAAATTTTATTCAATGAAAGATCCAAATAGAAAATAACCTCTGAGCCAAGGTGCTGCTGATAGTGCAGAGAGCAGAAAATAGAGCTGGAATTAGGAGAATCATCGTGTTCATTGAGGGAGAGGCAATGGGATTAGAAAATAAATGTTGCGAGGGGGCGGGGATGAAAGGCAGGACCCTGAAATGCTGCCGTCAAAAAGCAATGGAAACAAAGGGAAAATACGTTTAATAAATTAATAAAATGGTGGCGGAGTTTATAAAGTAAGTTACTCTGTCATGTTACAGTCACTGTTTACAAGATGCGTGTTTACTGACAGATTACTAATGAATTGTGTCTCGTTAGTCATTACTATATCGAGTGTGGCCGGTTACTCTACGTTTTAAAATGCCTCCTTTCAGCAAGCCGTATTAGTTTCAAGCTAACAATTCACTAATTTCACTGAAATTCCGATACAGCCCAGTTGAAGTGAAAGAGCCAGCTTCGGGAGTTCGGGCACAGAGGGAACGGTCGTCTGACTATTGGTGTGAAGGACCTTTCCTCTCAAGGAGTACTAATATTCCGGGATCACTAGAAACAGGCGCTGTTTCTGAATCGCCTTGTCGCTGAGACGGAATCTTTATCTGCACTCTCTCCGCAATATCAACCGATGTCTAAGACACTTCCAATTTCGTGTGTTTCCTCTTATAAAGATAATAGAACTACGCTTACTCCCCTTTGGGGAATTGAACCCCGGTCTCCCGCGTGACAAGAGGGGATACTAACCACTATACTAACGAGGAATCGTTGAATTTTGTAACAGAGTATAGAAACCTGGTGTTAACTTCACTAAGTGACAAATGAAAATGCTGAAGTGGTACAATGTGGGACTGGAGGGATTGCGGGCCTCCTTCAGATTTCTCAGAGACTAGAAGGATGACCGGGTACCGTATCTGATTGAATTCGCTGTTCTTCAATTGCAATCAGGAAATAATGATGCTTAATAACCCACAAATTGATAGATTTGTTGAATGAATGAAATTGAAATGTCCTCCAATCAGCACAATCAAATCGATAAGCATTCCATTTTTGTGTAGTGTCTCGGTTTATCAATGGGAAAATCTGACCGCCAGTGAGTTCTGCGGATGTCATATTCACACCAAACTTCCAGGGAAATTGCCAATATGGGGAATTGTCAGTGAATACGCGGCACACGCCTATTCACAATCATACGCACGACTGACGAAAAAATGTAAATCCTGCACCTGCAGTGAAAGTCTAGCAGAATTCGGAGACAATGAAAATGTCTTCAATTCAAGTTATCTGTTTTGTTGCAAATCCTGGAAAAATAGCACTTCTTCTGACCCCAATTTGAGAGTTTTCATAATGATAGGGATTTATTTTCCCTCTTGAATCATTTCCCGACCAGGAACCCAAGGAGGGAAAAAAATACCCAAATTTTAAAATGAAACGTGAATATATTTATGCTCAATCTGCAGTGACGGGGAGATCCCCATTCTTATTGTGTCCAGCCTTCTGCTGGGCCGCCGTCCTGCATTTGTGCAGCAGCTGTTTATTATTCGGTTCAGCTCTGTCTCTCCGGTCGCTGGCTCTCCACCCTGTCGATGGTGCTGTCTCATGAACTCCGAGAAGGTAACGCATTCGTTTATTAAAATCACAAGACAGAGAATGTTTGAGTGAAACATTTGGTCCCAGACCGAGTGTTCAGTTCACCAGCCAGCCGCCCCTGAGAATTACATGCAACACATTTACATGCTTTATAAATGCCTGGCTACTGATTGATAAAAGCACTCACCCTTGTCAGCCTCAATCGCCTTCAAGGGTAAAGGCCTCCTCCCGTCTGTTGTAGAAGCTTGACCCCTGCACTTTGAGTTCGGCATCGCCAGTGAAGAGTGGATGTTCCAGGCGGCTTACAACCAGATTTCTCTGTTCCAAATTTTTCAGGGTCTTTAATTGTTCAGTTGCTACCAAAAACAATTGACGATGTTGCAGTTCCAGCTTCTCATGGCCACCGTTCTGAAAGTTAGGTGATTAATTTGAGCACTTGATAGTCCGAAGACTGCAAATGTGTGTTGCTACTAATGGGGTATGGAAACATGACATTGTGCTTTCATTTTCTGAGTGAATAGTACTTGTGTCATATCTCCGCTCCCATTCCCTTTCTTGAATCCTGCCTCCAGGAGGTATCCTTTGTGTGAAAATGGTTTCTTTTCGGCCCTGGAGCTATGCAATTTCGGCTGGGAGGTTGATTGATATGAGAGGTTGATTGGCAGTTGCCTCTTGAGGTCTGCCATAATGCTAGGAATGACTGCTGGCCTTTTTGAAAAGATAAAAAGAAATGTTTCAATGATGGGGACTAAACCATCATAAGCAGCGAGTCAAAGCTTGATTGTTGAGATTTGTCATTTAAATATCCAGTCTGCAGACAAGAATCACTCATTGGCGTCCCTAAACATCAAAGTATCTAGGCTGAGCTAAGCAGGCCACTATATGCCTGACAGAGTCGTAGAACAAAGGAATTTTATATTATCTAAATGTGACATCCCTGACAAGGTCGGCATCCCCATCCCTTGAGAATGGTTAAGAGTCAACCACATTTCTACAGGCCAGACTGGGTAAGGACAACAGATTTCCATCCCAAAAGTGCAGCTGTGACCCTGATATTTCTTTACAGAAATCGATGATAGCCTTATTTAGATTCAGCATTATTTACATAGATTTATATCCCAGAATTTGTCAACCAACTTGAAATTTGATCAGCTGCCAGAGTTGGATTTGAACCTTGAGCATTCACCTCTTTGGGTTACTAATCCAGTGCCAGGACCAGAGGATGTGTTAATGATTCGGATTCGGGTATAGAAAGTACTATAGCCAAATTTGCAGATTACACCAAAATAGGTGGGAAAAGAAGTTGCAATGAATAAATAAGAAATTTACAAAAAAAATATATGGACAGGTTAGGTGAACCGGTCAAAATTTGGCAGATGAAGTTTAACGTTGATAAGTGAGAGACTGTCCATTTAAGCAGGAAGAATGACAAGGCGACTTATTATTGAAATGGAGAGAAACTTCAGAATGCGCCAGTTCAGAGGGATCTGGGTGTCCAACTGCATGAAACGCTCAAAGCTACTGTGCAGGTACAGCAGATAATAAGGGAGGCAAAGGGGGTTTTGGCATTTATTGATAAAGGAGTAGAGAATAAATATATGGAAGTGTGGTTGCAACTGTACAAGGCATTGGTGTGAGAGCACCTGGAGTACTGTGCACAGTTTAGATCCCCTTATTTGAGGAATGATGTCATTGCATTGGAGGCGCTTCAGAGGAGATTCACTAGATTGATTCCAGAGGTGCGGGGCTTTTCTAATGAGGATAGATTGAGAACTCTAGGCCCTTACCCGCTAAGGGTTAGAAGGATGATAGAAGATCTAATTGAGATATAAAAGATGCTAAAGGGGATATACAAAGTAGACGTGGAGCGGATGTTTCCCCTTGTGGCGCATTCCAATTCGAAAGGCCATAGTTTCAGGCTAAGGGGTGGTAGATTTAAATCAGATATGAGGAGGAATTACTTTTCTCAATGGATAGTGAAAACCAGTCCCTCAGAATGAAGTGGGTGCATGGCGCTTAATACATTAAAGGAGGTTTCAGATAGACTTTTTATTTAGTAAAGGGTTCAAAGGTTATGGCGTGGGTGGGAAACTGGAGTTGAGGCCGAAATTAGATCTGCCACGATCGTTTTGAATGGCGAGACAGGCTCGAGGGGTTGAATTTCCTACTCCTTTTCCTAGTTCTTATGCCCTTATGCTCTTACATTCTTATGTTCTCCTCTTTCCACTGTTCTGCTGGTGCATTTTCTCCAGCACAAACAGATGCATTTGGTGGATGATCCAAGTCTCACAGCCATCTCGAAATGTGATTGCAACAACAGCATTGTTGGTATTGCTCAAACACTCAGAACTTCATGCAAAAATCTGGGAAGCTGAGGTCCTACCTAATACATAATGATAATGTCGGAGTAGGGGATAAGCCGGGCCATGAACTTACAGATTGTGGTTGAAAGCAAATCTGCTGTTCTGATTGCCCACAGTGCCGTATAAATGCCCTCGTATTGAACTGTTAGATGTGTTAGAAATCTCTCCCATTTAGCAAGATGTTGGTGTCACACAGCATGATAGATGGTATCCTCAGGTTGAAGTGAAGAAAGTTGGTTTGTGAAGGATGCCACTGATGTCAATATTTGTTCAATCATTAAGTTGGTTTGTGAAGGTTGACATTTAAGTCAACATTTGCTCAATCTTAAACGTATTCATGGAATAAATTACCTTGATAATCTGATTGTCGCCACCATCCTTCTTGTCATCTTCAGTTCCTCGAAACGAAGATGCCATCGGACAGGCTTTATGATATATGTGTGTACTGGTGTCTAAGCAGCTCAACCCTGGGGCCAAAGTTCTTCATGGAGAGCGGGTAGCAATTTCTCTGAGGAAGGGGATACCTCGAGTTATTGTTCTGTTCTACCTTCTTCCGTGTTTGTCCCTTCTCCACAGCAGAGCTCATGTGGTCAATCTCTGACTGCGCTGCAGATTATTGGATGAGGCACTTCCATATGGCATGATTATCGGCAGCCTCCTCCAGTACAATTTGATGTCTGTTTTGCCCTCTATTGAATGTGGCCATATTAATGCCCTTAAAATATTTTATCTGCCCTCGTTGAGTCTTGGTGACTTCGTCAAGCTTTGAAAGGATATTCTGCTTCAGAGGCTGTTAAATTGACATTTGAATTCTTTCTCCAGAACAGTAGACCTGATATCACATGGCCAGAGCTGTGATACTGGAGGAATTGTTCTCACGGGAGACGCCACATGTTTTCACATTTCTCCCCACTTGGCATTAAGCATCGTGTGGAAACACCACTGGTGGAATTTCTGCAGCATCAGAAGTTAACTTTGGCAGGTGACTCAAGTCTCACAGCCATCTTGAAGGCTGCTGACAACAACAGCGTTGTTGATGTTGCTCAAAACCTCAGACCTTCCTACAAAAATCTGGGAAGCAGAGATCCTACCGGCAAACTTCAGCAATGTCATCATTATTCCACCTTTTAAGATGGGTGATAAATCAATCACTATGATCGATCTGGACATATCCCTTCAGTCCACCCTGAGGAAGATTCTCAAGTTAATCCTCCTCATTCACCTTCTGCTCGTCAGTGAATTCATCCTTCCAGAGATCCAATTTGGATTCTGGCCATTCTTCAGAAACACAACATGATACTTGTCTCTCGGCAAATCCAAGACAAGTGCTCAGTAAAACACACGGCATTTTATGATCAGTCAAAAGTCTTTGAATCAATAATGTGGGGAGCCCTTTGGAAATTCTCCCGGATACTTTGGAGTCTAGTAAAAATGTTTTGAAATGTAGTCAGTGTTCTAATGTTGGAGGAGTGACAGCTCTTTTACACACAACACGTTCCCACGAACAGACAATCTGTTTTTCTGTGATGTTGATTGAGGGCTGTTGTAGGGGGAACAGGACAAATAAGGACGAACATTCTTGGGAGAGCTCCCATGCTCGTCTTTTAGATAGGGCCATGGTGTATTTTACAACAAACTGAGCAGGTGGCTAAGACCTCATTTACCCTCAAAGCAAAATACTTCCCAGTCAGTGGACACAATTTGAGGTCTGTGACCTGAGGGAACACCATTCTCCACTAAACACATTGCCAAAACAACTCGTCTCACCAGCCCCTTGTGTTTGCTGATCTGCTTCACCTTCATCATAGAACAATTAATGGTTAGTCTCTGACTCAAAAACTGCTGAACGTCTATAGTACACTTGTGATTCGGAATTAATGCATTCCGAAATCGCAGAATCGGAGAAATATCCAAAATGAATGGAATTCCTATCGTCCATGGTTCCTGTGGTGACTTTGAAAAAGCGATTCTATGTCGTCCCTTTAGTGTGCACTTTACCTGTAGCTCTCATAAACCCAACCTCCAAACCCGACAGTAATAACCCAATTTCCTTTCGGAACGTGCTATTGAATCAGCTTTCACCATGTCTTCAGGCACTGTATTCCAGATTCTAACAACGTTATATAAAAATATGATCTTTTTCTGTCCCCTCGAATTATTTTACCAATTGTTGTAAACATTATTACTGTTCCTTGTTCCAGTAAAAACAGATTCTCCTTACTCTATTTAAGCTGCACGTTAATTTGATACCTCTATTCAATTCCACTGGTCTAAGTAGGACAAGTCCAACTTCTCCAGTCTCCCCATGGAACTGAATTACTTTTATCTCTGTCACCATTCCAGTGAATCTCCACTGAAATTCTCCTAGACTCTGAAATCCTTTCTAATATGTAGTGAGTAGATTTAGGCACACATCATGAGCTTATGTGTATCCAGTGATGTATGAAACTTCAACATAGCTTCTTACTTTTGAGCTCTCTGCCTTTATGTATAAACTAATACACCCTCAGTACATTCTTAACAATCTTATCAACTTTTTCTCTCAGTGATAAAGAATGCACACACGTGTCCTTTCTGTTCCTGCACAATGTTTAAAATGGTACATTTTCGTTTAAAACGTCTCTTCTCATTCCTCCTCCCAAATGTATCCTTCACACGCTCCTGACTTAAATTTTCGTTCCCCGTGTCTCTCCATCTCCCCAATCTCAGCATATCTTCTGAAGTTTATGACTATGCACCTCACTGTTTACATTCCGGTTCCCTGAAATCTGCAATTATGGACATACGAAATACTAGGCCATTAGACTCCTCAAGCCTGCTCCACCATTCAATAAGATCATGGCTCGTCTGTTTGTTTTTTGAATTCTACATTCTTATCCAACCGCGATAAAATCTGAATCACTTGCCTAACAAAATCTGCCTGAAAGTGATTCAGCATCCCCGTCTCCATTGCTGTCGGCCTTCTGAGGCAAATATCCAAAGTCGCTGAACACTGAGAGAAACCAAGTCCTCCTTATCAACGTCAGAAAAGGGAGCCATCTAGTTTTAGAACAGTGCCCCCTGATTCTTGAAATGACGTCTTTCATAAAGAATCCGACGATATTTATGTCTTCCATAAAGAGCAGTGGTCATCTTAACGAGCCCTAACACACTACTGTACATTCTTCTCTAGTCTGAATAACTTTTCCCGCTGATAATTCTATCTTCGCCAATTGTGTATCCAATCTGTCACTGTTCCTTTAATCTATTAAATTCAATTTTCATAACAACTCACCTAAATGGCACTTGGTCACATTTTGTTCATATAGATATCATTATGTTAACTTCCTGATTAACCCTCTCATTACTGAGGGAAATAATTTCATTATGTTTATCAGATACGACTCATCATTAACTTGCCTACGTATTTCTGGTTATTTATGAACCTGTTCATCTGAAAAAGAAACAAGTATTCATGCCAGTATTATTGTCTGCTGAAATTACACCACCGACGCCATTATTTTGACAGCTCTGTTGTATCAGGGTTAATAGCTATTTCCTTTAATATACAGCAGGGGACATTTTCAAACATCAGGGCCTCTGGCACCAATCCCAGGATTGAAAGTTTATGGTTGGTGCCTCTGCTATTTCCATCATTCCTTCCCTCAGCCTCCCTCATGCATCCTACCCAGACCCGGTAAATACTCTACTTTATTGTTGTATAGAAACGTGCTGGATGAAACGAGTTAACTCAACCTGTTTGTTCAGTGACTGTGACTAATATTAGTCTACATGGATCTTAATTTTGTCACTGGGGTGTTTCCCCCTTCTATTAATAAGGGACATATTTCAATGCATTATCCCATAGCGTCAGTGGGAGAATCACTTCCGACACCAACAGAGATCAGCGTCAGCAGTGAGAGGGAGAGGAGAGATCAGAATCTGAGAAGAACAGGTTTGAATGTTCCAACAATGGATCCGAATCTGACAGTAACAGATCGGAATGTTACAAGAATGTACAGAAGTTTATCCTTGGCGCTTTACTCGCTTTCAACATATTATGATCGTTTGTCATTAGCTGATCGCACCTATTACTTTTTTCGGGTTGTTCAAGGAGGTTATTATCCCATCCTGGCTCTTGTTGGTGCACCTAGTAAGTGTCTCTGCCCAGTTATTAATTCTATAAACCACAGTTAACTTGATTGCTGCACTTGTATTGTGAATTTGGGAAATATGGGAGCCATTGTCTTTAATTTCAGTCAGAAACTTCGCTCCCTATACATTGAATCTGAGACTAAACCAGCTTGTCCAGGACATGTGTGATCCCTTTGACCCTGAGGTGATTAGTGCCCCCATATTCTCTCCACTCCCAAACCTTCCCACTACCTTCACCATAATATCATCCATCACCATCTCCGCCTCAGCCCAGCTGCTGAATAAACCCTCACCTGTGTCTGAAGCCAGAATCGACTCTCCCAGTGTTATCCTGGTCGTCCTCCCACTTACAACACTTCATAACACCTAACAAATCCCAAACTACCATTTGCATATCCTAACTCACACCAAATCCGTTTCACCCAGCACCTCTGTTCTCACTGACCTGCTTTGCTTCCTGGTCTCGTATAATCTCAGTTATAATAATCTCATTCTTACTGTATGATCCCTCCATGCCTAACTTCGGTGACTAAATCAAATCGCTCTGTTAGTTTTGCATATTCTTGCAAATTGCTCTGCTGAAGTTTTAGTCAGTATAATTACAACATGATTATAATTGACGCTATATCTCCCCATGGTCATGATTCTGGTCTTTGTAGATGGTCACAGTCACTGCTGCCGGATTTCTGAAGCTCAAACAATTAAATGCTGCGGGAAGCCTTGTCATTGACTTCTCAGCGTCTCCCAGCTGGTACTCCATGTTGGACAGACGGTTTCAGCAGCTTTGATACATGAAACTAGGATTTTTCCTGGCCATTGAATGTCTGTGTTACTCACTCTCAGCTGATCATTTTTCCCGCAACATAGCGAACCACCACTAGTGCTATCGTAAAGGACTAGGCACAAAACCTACAGCTGTCGGGAGTTTGACCGAATTCTTTAATGGAAAAGATCGTGGAAGTGACATTGATGGTTTTCTCTAGCTCACTGTCTAGAGAGCTGCTGCTTACTTCCAGGAAGGACAGTGGGTTTGCTAACCGAACTTTGGAAGAGCTAAGTGAATAACAGTAAAAGTGCACCTGAGTCTGTAACATGAACAACAAATGGAGAGGGGAAGCACTGTAAAAAATAGAGGAGGGGGCGGTTGCATCCATCTGGCCCCAGTTTATCAAGAACACTTTACCAACCTCCACCTAACGCAGGAGAAGAGCGTGAGGCAAACCTGACTCAACACGGAAGTGGTGAAGGAGCTTTTCCATCCACTTAAGTATAACTGCGAACCACATACCAGGGTGAGGAAGATGCTGTCAAATGCCGTTAAAGTCACAGCTTCACTGAACTTTGATGGATTGGAACTTTCCTGAAAGGATGATCTCAATCGCTCTGTCCAGTAGCTGACGGAGACCATCCGTACCGGGTGAGATGAATATGTTGTTTTTTTTTTCCTCAGCAGGGAGAAGCAGGATTATAATATCCATGATTTTCCCAGCATAGAGGGATCCCGATGCTGAATATTGCTCTACAGAGTCCCCTTGCCAACATGGAGACATACAGGAACAGCAAAATCTCCAATCCCATTAGCATACAATTCCTCTGTGCCCATGCAGAGTACATGTTGCTGAATGTTCGCTATCCCAACAATAGCCACAAAACCACCAGTCTGAAGCAGTCGGTCATTCCCTCCGTCTTCTGATCTGTTTCATAACTGAAGCGTGGCTTCTCGGGGATGGATTCTGCCGCCTTGGTATGTAATTCAAAACACCGACACCCTCATCAATTCCCATCACCAAACAAAAGTCTGAAAATAACACATGTCTAGTGATAACAACTATCAGTGTGACGAATCAATGCTTCTGATTCCTGAACCGCTGCGTGTCACCACCCCAACTCCCCACCGCCGCCCCCCCCCCCTCACCCCCACCCGCTGCCCACCCCAGTGAATGCTGGAGCAGGTGATGAAGTTCATGGAGTGCTGCTGCACTCTTCATATCATCTCCATTATGAGGACACAGGCGTTGTCACCAGATATGCGGAGGGTACTTCACGGGGAGGTGACGGAGGCAGATGAGATATTTTCTGGACACCTTAGACCCGGACAGGATGTCGGAGAGTGCTTGCTAACACTTCGGTTCACATTGGACAACTTTCCTTTCCCATCATGGTTCCCCCATTCTCCACTGTTAAACACATCTGATACGCCAGTCACAGCTTCCCCTTGGCCACTATCCTGTTAGAAAAACCAGCAACAAAAGCAAGATCATTCGCATCTTTATCATACAATAAATCCAATTATACAAACAAAACTGAAATATTTACCCTTTGTGTTCCTTCAATGTTTGTCTTGTGATATCCCCCGGCTTGCCTAGTGCTCCTACACAGTGCTTACCCAGTGAACTACAAACGTACGATCAAGGAGCAGGAGTTTGACGTTCAGCCGCTCGGGCCTTGCCCGCCATCTAATAAGATCATGGCTGATCTGAAAGAAATCCTGTCCTCGATGACCTACTAAGAATCTGCCTTAAAAATATTCAAAGCCTTTGTTCCCACCACCGTTTCAGGTGAGGGGTTTCAAAAGCCTCACGACCCCCTGCGAGAAAAACAAATGGCTTTATCTCTGTTAGAAATATGTGACACCTTATTTCTAAACGGTGAAACCAAGTTCTAGTTTCGCATACAAGAGCAAGCATCCCCTCCACGTTCACTCTGTAGTCTTCCCTCAGGATGTTATATGTTTCAATCTAGTCACGTCATACTCTTCTAAACTCAAGCGGATACATTCCCAAATTGTATTTATAGGATAACCTGCCCATTTTAGGTCTTACTCTGGTAAACATTCCCTGAAGTCCGTCCAACACATTTACTAAGGTGACCAAAATTGTACACAATACTCCAGATGTTTTTTCCGTCGTGTTCTGTGCAGTTGAAACATAGCCTATCAACTTTTTTTATTCAATCCCCGTCGCAATAAATAACAACCTTCTAGTAGCTTTCTTATTTAATTGCGTCAGCTGCATAGTAGCATCTTGCCATTCATGGAGTAAGGCTCGCCAATCGTTTTGCATCTCAGAGCTCTGAAAAATGTCACCATTAAGATAAATTCTCTCATCTCTATTCTTCCTTCCAAAATGGAGAATTTCAAACTTTACCACGTTATACTCCATTTTCCAGATCTTTGCCTTTTTCTAGATCCTTTCCAGATCTCAGATTCACTTGCAAAAACTATGTTTTTTTTTTGGTAAATTTTTCATGTTCTCTCTACAAAATAATTTCATCCATATCTTTGTGCCAACAGAAAATTAGCCAAGTATATATCCATAATGGGGATGCGCTGCACCTCAGATGCATCACCTTGAAGGGCTAGCCACATTTAAGACTTTCTCTCGCCTCTCAAACCTGCATCGCTCCCGAAGGTCAGCTTGCTATGTCTGACAGCTAGGCCTTTTCAACTCCCTGCACAAAACATCAGTTCGGCTTCCCATAGCTCCTAATTTTTTTGGACTGGCTTTTGTCAGTGACCCACTGGTTGGGAGAAGAGGTTGTGTAGTGCTAATGTCGCTACTCTCGTAATTCAAGGCTAATGCTCTGGTGACACAGGTTCAAATCCAGTGAAGCAATTGCTAATTGCCATAAAATGCACCTCGGTCATCAATGTCCTTTAGGGAATGAAATATCCCCCGCCCCTTATGTGGTCTGGCCTACATGGGACTCCAGACTCAGAGAAATGTGATTTATTCTTCAATAGTTTCTGAAATTATACTAATGGGGAAATTATGAATGTGCATTAAATGCCTGGCCAGTGCCACCCACATGGCATGAATGCAGAAATAAATGCTGTTCCAGGGCAAGTACAACACCCTTCAATGTGGAAAATTGCCCAGCTATCTTCTGTACAAAAATAAACAGGAGGAATGCAAGCAAGAAATTACCGTGTCATCAAAAGTCAATCAAGTGGCACATGCTTAGTTAGAAACTGCTCAATGACGCTTTGTTTGGTTTCAGCCAGGGCCACTCGTTTGACCTCATTTCAGTCTTGGTTGAAACATGGACATAAAACCTTGACTGCTGACATAAGGTAAGGATCATGACCCTTGACAGCAAGGCCACATTTGGCAGAGTCTGGCATCAAAGAGCCCAAGCAAAGCTGGAGTCAATGGGAGTGGGTTGGCGTGGGGGTGGGATGGCGATATATCCGCTGGTGAGTGTCATACCTAGCACAAAGTAAAATGGTTTTGGTTGTTAGAGGTCAGTCATCTCAACTCCAAGTCATAACTGTAGTTCTTCCTCAGAGAAGTGACCTCGGCCCAACCATCTTCAACTTATCAATGCAAATTCTTCCTTCTGTCACATGGCGAGAAGTGGGAATGTTCTGGGAATGTTTGCTGTTGATTTCACAAAGTACAGCACAATTCACATCTCTGCGGATACTGACGTAGTCCATGTCGAAATGCAAAAAGAGCTGGACAATATCCAGGCTCGGGCTGAAAAGCGGCAAGTAACATTCATTGCACACAAGCAACCGGCAATGAACATCACCCTCAAAAGTGAACTTAAAAATCGCTTTTTTGACTTTTAATGGCATTGCTTGCACTGAATGCAACATTATGAATATATTGGCTTGAAATTGAAATGGACGAGTGACATAAATACTTTGTCTGCAAGAGCAGGTCAGAGGCTGGAAATCCTGCGGTGAGTAACTCACTTCCTGACTCCCTGAAATCTCTACATCGTCTACAAAGTGCAAGTCAAGAGTGTGATGGCATACTCCTCACTTCCCTGGATGAGTGCAGTTCCCACAACGCTCAAGGAGCTTGACACAATGTAGGGCAAAGCGGACTAGTTGATTGACACCACACAAAAATGCATTCATTCACTCCACCAGCGATGCACAGTAGCAGCACTTGTATCATTTCCAAGATAGAAGCCAAGGATTCACCAATGCTATTTCGATAGCACCTTCTAAAGCCACGGCGAATGCAATCGAGAAAGACAAGGAGAGCAGATAGTTACGAACACCACCACCTGGATGTTCTCCTCCAAGTCACTCACCACCCTGACTTCAAAATATAACACTATTCCTCAATGCCGCTGTGTCAAAATCTTGGAACTCCCTTGCAAACAACACTCTAGGTGCACTAACACCACATGGAACTCAGCGGTTCAAGAAGGCAGCTCACTACCATCTTTTCAATTGGAACTAGGTATGGACAATGAATACTAGGCCAGCTACCGAACCCGGCATCCCATGAATGAATAACAGGAAATAATTTCACTAGGCAGCGTTACCAGTAGAAAAGATCTGTTCTCTGTAACAACCTGTTGATGGGTCAATAGTGGAACTACAGATGTGATCACGCCAGAGATTCAGTCAAGAATGCAGAATGTTTAGTTTTTAAGATAAATGGAATAACATCTATTGAATATATTCAGAATTTACCCCAAAACTTAATTTCTTTATTCTGTCGAGAACAATGAACTTATTCAGTTTCGAACTTAGAATTTAATTGATGTCTAATTTTAATGTTGCACTCAACACAGGTCCACATCGCTAATTTTAGGTAAGTCCTCATGATTTCTTTTCGCTTTTTCGAAATGTGCTTCAATTAAGTTTCACCACTGAATTCCCAGGATCCACCTGTGAGGGTTAAACCATAAGCAAATAGCCTATTGAACCCGTCAATGGTTCAAAATGTGGTTCAGATACCTCAACCTCTCAGGGAGGTCTCTACAACCCAAAGCTTCCACGGTATGGCATATGAATGTACATTGATGCATGCTCTGTAACTTCGCATTGTGAAGGAGTCTGCCGCTGGAGCTGGAGGAGGGCGAGGAAAGCATCCTTACCTCGAATGTGGATGATGAGGTAAATTGGAAGGAACATGAGGAGGATAATGAAGAGGTGAGTACTAAGGCAGAAAGGCCACGGAAGAGTCCCTGGCGATAAGGGGCATTGCGTGCCCAGTGATGGGCACAGTAGCACATGAAGGACTTCACCATGACCAGAGAATGTTTAATCCAGCATCGCTTCACATGATGGCTGCCACGGAAGAGGATGAACCAAGGCATGGAAGAGAGGGGAGTATTTTGAAAACATCAAAGACAGGGCACTGTATCCATTATGTCACACATGAGGGAATTTTTCTGGATACGACACACAAGCTGTTGGAGAGAAAATGGTCACCCCTGAACACATCTTGACTTCAACATCTTGTTTGAATAGTTTGAATTATTCATGTAATGTATGTGTTATTATTCATGGGATATGAGTGTGTCACTTGCAAGGCCAGTATTCGTTGACAATCTCTAATCATCCTTTAATGGTTTCCCTTGCTGAGCCATTTCAGAAGGCATTTAAGAGTCTACCACATTGCTGAAGTTCTAGAGTCAGTCCGGGGAAGGATGGTAAATTTCCTTCCCTAAATGACATTAGGAAAACAGATTGCGTTTTAATAAAAAAAATCAATGATGTTTTCACGGCCACCATTACTGAAACCATACTTATATTGTACATTTAATAATAGCGTCTAAATTCCACCAGCTGCTATGGAGGAATTTTAACCCATGGCCAAGAACATCGAAGTGGGCGCCTGGATTACTTGTTCAGTGACAATATCCCGAAGGCTTCACCAAATAGATGTTACATGCATTTCTGAAAATCCATAGTTTACCTAAACACCACTGTGACCAAAATAGTTCCCTACCTACCGTTGTTTCCAGCACTCATGGATATTCCTAATGTTGTATTCAATTTTTTCCCTCGGAGGATATGCAAACAGGCTGCTCACCTCTGTGACTATATGATTGTGAGAATCATGGTGGTCTGCCTCGTCGTCCAAGAAAACGTTGGGACCCTCGCTATGATTGCACTACCTGCATTGCTGCAGGAACAGCTCACGCACTTGGACCCAGGTGTCAGATGTTGCTTCTATCTGAGGCATAAAGGAATCAGAAGGGACTGAGATTCCTTCAAATTCCGCCTGCCCCTCACCGACTTTTTCCGAATGCACAGCATTGGGGATGGTGCGCCGTTGGTTGGATCGAGTGGGCAGATGGTGCACTGCTGGGATTCCCTCAAGGTACTGATCTTCCACCAATGAGGTACTGCTGTTCAGGGCCCTGCTCCCAACACCCACGATTCCAATGGAGCTTGTGCCACAGTGCAGTACATCTCACAAATGCTGCATGGACTCACCACGTGGTTGGCCAATCTCTCATGGTTTCTCGTCATGGGTCCCCACACCAGTCAAGATCTAAGTCATGATCACCATGACCTCCACAATTCAGGGCCATTGAGGCCTCAATTCTTCAGGCAACTGTGTCTGATGGCATGATATCTGCTGCTCTGTTTACAAATAATGAATCCCAAACTGAGACTCGAGAGGCTTCCTCTCACTGTCCCGAGGGGTGCCGGGGTTTCGGTCCTATCTGCTCTGGTGGAAACAATGAACACAAATCTCTGAATATGATACCACCTCCTATGGCTGATGCTGTGCTCATCACCCTGTGGTCCCCACCTTATGTTCACAGTTGCACCCAGTGCCGCATGAATCTCCGTGCTGTTGCCTGCTAAATGCAATGGTGGTGTTGGTGCTTCCTTGGGCAAGCCTACCTCCTCCTCGTGGAGGGGAGGCCTGGGGGAGTGTGCGGTGGGTCTGGAGCTCTGAGATTTGTGAGAGACACACAAGGCAGCCATGAATTGCAGTCATGCAGATAATCCGCTTTCTAAGTGAGTTTTTTCCACATCTCTGTCGGCATTTGGTTTATGCCAATCAGTGTCTTACTGGCTAAAGAAAATCAGAACTTGTTACAGATTACCAATCTGGCCCAAGATTCCATTCCAAAACCCGGTTCCTTCACTCCCCCCACCCCCCCACCCCGCCCCCCACCCCCCCAACACCCCCCCCCCCCAACCACATACACACACACACGCACACAAACACACACACACATACACTACCCTCTAACAAACCCGGAGGGATCTTGGGCCCTTCATGGAACCCTATGTGCCTGTGTCAGTCTACACCTGTCAGGAGGATGTCCAGGCCGTGCTCCATGAATCCGAGTGCAGCTGCCTCCTGGGACTCTGAAGAGAGCCCGGAACATTCAGGGAACTTAGGAATATAGGAAGTGCAGGGACGTATTAAAATTGGAAATAGGAAAATCAAAGGGAAGACATGAAAAAAGATTAGCAAGTAAAGTTAAAGATAACCCAAAGATAATATACCAATAAGTTAAAGATAAAAGGTTATTTAAGGAAATATTGGGACTTTTCAGAATTTAGATGGAAACTTGTGTGTAGATGGAGAGGCTGTGGGAATCGTTTTGAATAAATATTTTGTCTCCATCTTTGCAAATGTCAGGGAGGATTTAGATAAAGTAGTCCAGGAGGAAAACTGCGAGATATTGGACTGGATAGTCATAAAGATGAGGAAGTACTCGAAGGGTTGAAATCCCTGAAATATGAAAAGTCAACAGGGCCAGATGGATTGTTTCCAAGGCTGCTGAAGGAAGTAAGGGAGGATGTAGCATATGCTCTGAGGATCATTTTCTAAACTGCAAAATATACAGGGGAGGTCATGCACTCCTGCAGTCTCTTACTGCCCTTCACGATGTATTTTAAAATTGCTGATTTTCCTCCATTTGAAACTTTTATAATTCTCTCTGTGTGCACAATCCCATGGCATTAAATACGTTATCAGTGTAGCGGGACCAATATTGGCCCTGGAAATCCCCTGGACACTTAATTGTAATATGAAAGGCATCCATTCTCCACTGCTCTCTGCTTTATGTCACGAAGACAATTTCCAAGCCAGACTGCCATCCTGCTTCAATGCCATGTGTTTCAATTTTGGACCAACTCTGTGATGTAGCAATTTATCAAATACCTTTTGAAGAGGTAGCAAATTGGGAACGGCAGGGCAGGAGAGAAAATTGGATCATCAACTAGAACAAAATCTACTAATTGCGTTTGGCCCATCGAAATTTTCCTCCCACTGATGTTAGGCTAACCGTTCTGCAATTAACTTTATAACCTCTCCCTAATTTTTGAAATAGCAGGGTTAAATTTGCCACGCTCCAAGCAGCCGGGGCTCTTCCAGAATCAACAAAATTTTTGAAGATGTCAGCCAACCCATTCAGTATTTCTAAAGATCACTCATTTAGTGCAATTGGATGTCGATTATCCTGCCCTCGGAATTTATCAGCTTTCAGTCCCATTTATTTCTCTGGCTGAATTGTTTTAGTAATACTATTTACGGTCATTTCTTCCTCCTCCCTGGATATTTTGTACCCCAGTATCCTGCGAACTTATCTGTGCCTTCTTCCATGAAGACAGAACTAAAGTAGACATATAATTGTTCTGTCATTCTGTTGTTCTCGAGTAAACATTCTAGCGCTTTAGATTGGAAGCGATATACATTTGCCTTCAAGAAACTTTATTTCTTTTTATGAACTTTTCAAGGTTTTGCGATCCTTTTTATGTTCCTTGCAAATTTAATCTCATGACCTATTTTGCCCGTCTTCATCCATCCCTTGGTTATCCTTTGTTGCATTCTAAAATATCCCCAATCCTTAGGCTTGCTACTTTTCTACCAACTTTATATGAGTCCACTTTGGATCTAATGCCATATTTATTTATTTTTTTGACATGGTAAGTGCACAGTTCCTGTACCATTTTTAACAAAGAAAGGAATGCATAACCTTTGCAATGCATACAGTCATTCTTTAAATACAAACTATTGTCTGTCTAACGCCATGCCTTTTAATGAAGTTCCCCAATCTGCCTCTAGCCAACTCACTACTCACTGGACTAGACGGCTGAGGGATGTAAGGCTGCGGCCTGCTTTCGGGTCCCTCTCGCTAATAGTGCCATGCTCCACGGCCTGTGTATCTAGAGCTGCATTGGTTACAGGAAGAGGAGGTTCAAATGGGCCGTACAATCCCGGGGTCATCTGGGTGGATGGCCCAATGATGTGAACTGCCTAATCCTCCGCTCCAGGGCTGCGTGAGGGGGCCTGGCTGACTCATGGAAGAAAAGTGGAAGCTGGACTCAAATAGAGCTGCAGTGCAGCCCTCACACTTTTAATCTGCTTGGTGCCAACTTGGGAGTCAGCGATGGATTCCAGCCTGTGCAGCTGTGCAGCAGTTCCTGTGAGTGTGTGCGTTTCTGTGTGTGCATGTGAGTGAGCGTGTTTGTGTGTGAGTATTTGTATGTGCAAAAGTTTGTGCACATGTGCGCCTTCCCGTGTGTGTATTTGCCTTTGATTGTGTTTGTTTGACTGTGTGGATGTGTGTGTGTTTGTGGGTATTTTTCAATTTCCTTTTTGTGATTTATGGATTTCTCTGGCATTTCAGCCTTTAATTCCTTTCCCTAATTGACCTTGTGAATAATGCCTATCATCTGTGTGTGCGTGTGTATTTTTGTGTGTGAGTATTTGTATCTGTGCATATTTGTGTACATGTGTGCCTTCCTGTGTGCTTGCTTGCATTTGAGGGTGTGTGTTTGATTCTGTGTTGTTTGTCTGAGTGTTTGCATGTGTTAGTGCGTGTGTTTGTGTGAGTCTGTGTGTGAGACTGTGTGTGTGTTTATGTCTGTCCGCCCTTGTATATGTTTGTGTGTGTCTGTTTGTCATTGTGTGTGTGTGTGTCAGAGTGTGGCTGTGGGATTGTGTGTGTGTGCACTTGTGACCAATTTTGAAATTCATTTCTACTCTTTGATGTCTTCACCGGCTACATCAGCTTTTAATTACCTTCCCTAATTGGCCTTGTGAATGACAGCTATCGCGTCTGTATGTCTGTGTGTGTGTGTGAGAGAGAGAGAATCTGAAAGTACGCATACTCTAATGTCTGTTATTGTGAGTTTATATCTGTGTGTGTGTGTTTGTGCAAATGTGTACATTTCTCTGTGTGTGGTTTCATGTGAGACTGTGTGTTCCTGACTGTGTGTGTGTGCGTGTGTGTGTGCATGTGTGTGCATTTTTGTAATTCTTGTTTATGATTTGTGTGTTACCCTGGAAGGCCAGCTTTTTTTAATTTCTATCCCTAATTCGTTTTCTGAAGTATGTCTATATCCCGTGTGAGTGTGTTAGCAAGTGCGAGTCTGTGAATGTGTGTGCGCACATTTTTTTGTGAGTCTGAATGTGCATATCATCTAAAGTCTGCTATTGTGAGGTTATATTTGTATGTTTGTGTGCGTTTGTGTCTGTGTGTGTTAACATTTGAATATGTGTAAACTTGTGCCCATCTGTCAATTCCTGTGTGTGTGCTTGCATGCGAGAGTGTGTTTGAATGTGTGTGAGCGTGTGTGTGTGTGAGAGAGAGAATGTGTCAAACATAGAAACATAGAAAAATAGGAGCAGGAGTAGGCGATTCGGTCCATCAGGCCTACTCCACCATTAATTCTGAACATGGCTGATCTTTGAACTCAATAGCCTGTTCCCGCTTTCTCCCCATACACTTTGATGCCTCTCACCCAAGACCTATATCTAACTCCTTCGCGGAAACATTTAAAAATTTGGCCTCAACCACTTTCTGTGGTTCCGATTTCCACAGGCTCACCACTTTTTGGGTGAAGCAATTTCTCCACATCTCAGTCCTAAATAGTCTACCCCATATCTTCAGGCTGTGACAACTGGTTCTGGAATCGCTCACCTTCGGGAATTTTCATCCCGCAGCTACTCTGTCAAATCGTTTTAGAATTTTATAGTTTGCATTCCGATCCACTCTCATTCTTCTGAGCTGCAGCGAATTTAATCATAACCGACTAAATTTCTCCTCATAGGTCAGCCTTTCCATCGCAGGAGTCAGTCTGGTAAACCTTCGCTGCACTCCCTCTATTGCAAGAACATCGTTCCTCAGATAGAGGCCAAAACTGCATACAATATTCCAGCTGATGTCACCAAGGCCCTGTATAATTGCAGCAAAACTTCTCTGTTCCTGTACTCGAATCCTCTCACTAGGAAGGCCAACAAACCTTCTCTAACGCCTGCTGCACCTGGATGTTTACCTTCCGTGACTGGTGTACGAGGACACCCATGTCTCATTGCACATTCCTTCTCTCAATTTATAGCCATTCATATAATAGTTTGCCTTTCTGATTTTGTTACCAAAGTGAAATGCCTCACATTTATCCACATTATACTGCATCTGCCATTCATTTGCCACACACCCAGCTTGTCAAAATCACACTGAAGCATCTCTGCATCCTCCTCAAATTCACCCCCCTCCCCCACAACAGTGAGCTTTGTGTAATCTCTAAATCTGGAGATAATACATGTTGTTCCCTCATCCAACTAATTAACATATATTGCGATTAGCTGGGGTCCCTGCACCGACACCTATGGTCTCCGACTAGCCACTGCCTGTCATTCATAATAAGAACTGTTTATTCCTCTTCTTTTTACCGGTCAGCCAGTTACCGATCCATCTCAATACACTACCCACAATACCATGCGCTTTAATTTTACACGCTGATCTCTTATGTGGGACTTTGTCGAAAACATTCTGAAAGTCCAAATAAACTACATCCACTGGCTCCCCCTCAACTTCAATAGTTACATTCTCGAAAAATTCCTGTAGATTTGTGAAGCATGATTTCCCTTTCCTAACGGATGCCGACTCTGTCCAATTCTGCCACTTTTTTTTCCGCCTTTTCAGGTATTAAATCCTTAAGAATGGACTCTATAATTTTCCCCACTACCGACTTCGGGCAGAGTGGTCTTTAATACCCTGTTTTCTGTCGATCTCAAATGTTCACTCGTGGAGTTGCAGGAACTACCGTGCAATCTATAGGAACGGTTACAGAGCTTATAGAATCTCGGAAGACGACCACTGAAGTATCCATTATTTCTAGCACAATTTCATTAAATTTGCAGGGCTGAAGATTATCATGCCCGAGGTATTTATTGTATTTCAATCCCATCATGTACCCCAACAACTTTTCCCCACTAATATTGATTTATATCAGTTCTTCTACTCCAATATTTCTCGTATGTTGTTTGTGTCCTTCTTTGTGAAGGCAGAAACAAAGTAGGTATTTAGTTGGTCAGCCATTTATTTGGTTCACATTATACATTTCCCTGTTTCTGACCGAAAGAGACCTACATTTGTCTTCACCAAGCCCATTCTCTTCACATACTTAAAGTGCTACAGCCAATCCTTACATTCCCCACAAGCTTACTATCGTTATATATTTTTTCCCTTTATTGAATAAATTGGTTCTCCTTCGCCAACCTTTCCTGTTTTAATACTGAACCGGAGAGGAATAAACAATCGTTGCAGTTCACCCATATGCTCTTTGAATGTTTGGCATTGCCAATCCACCACCGTCCCTTTAAGTAACGTTTCCCAATCGATTATAGCCAACAAGCACCTCATTTCTCATGAATTAAATTACTAAGATTCAGGGCCCGAGCCTCAGAATCAACTAGGTAACTCTCCATCTTGATGAAGAATTCTATATTATTATGGCCGATCATCGCCAAGGGGCCGCGCACAGCAAGATTATCAATTATCCCTTTCTTATTACACAATGCCCAGTCTAGTATGGGCCGTTCTGTAATTGGTTCCTTAATATATTGGTCCAGAAAACCATCCTGTCTACACTCCAGGTATTGCTCCTCTTCTGAATTGTTACTAATTTCATTTGCCCAATCTATATGCAGATTAAAGTCACCCATAATTTCAGATGTTCCTTTAGTGCATGCGTCTCTAATTTCCTGCTTAATGTCATTGCCAAAATCACCGCTGCAGTTTGGTGATCTATATACAACCCCTGCCAACGTTTTTTGCTCCTTAGTGATTCTCAGCTCTACCCATAAAGACTTCACATCGTCGCAGCTAATATCTTTCCTCACTATTGTGTCAATTCCCTCTAATCTGCATTGCAATTGCACCGTCTTTTCCTTTTTTTCTGTCCATCCTAAACCCTGAATATCTCTGATGTTCAATCCCCATCCCTTGTCACCCCGCAGCCATGTCTCCAGAATGGCGACTACATCATACCTGTTTACAGTTATTTGGGCGGCTGTTTTGTCAGCCTTATTTGGAAAGCTCCTCACGTTAATGCACAAATACTTCAGGGTTGTCTTTTTATCATTATTTGTCCCGTTCCCACTATTTTTCACGAAGGTCCTGTTGTTTACTTGCCGCGATGTCTCTGCCTATCAGTTATCTTATTCCATTTCTGTCTTTTTTCCTTATCCTTGCTTCCCCTCCTCTGATTCCTTTCCATCCCAATGTCAGTATAATTTAAAACTTCCCCAATGACTCTTTTACCTGTCCAGATAAAAGCCGTCCAGTTTGAACTGGTCCCACCTCCCCAAGAACCAGACCCAATGTCCCAGGAATCTGACGCCATCCCTCTCACACCAATACTTCAGCCGCGTATTGATCCGATATATCCTGCCATTTCTACTCTGAAGAGTACATGACACTGGTAGTAATCACGAGATCAATAACTTTGATGTCCTGCTTTTCAACTTTCTTCCTAACTCCCTGTATTCTACTTTTAGGACCTCATCATTTTTTTTTACCATGTCGTTTGTACCAATGTGTACCTCGACCACTGACTGATCACCCTGACCCTTCAGGGCGCCTTGTACCTCTCTGAGGCATTCTTTATCCCAGCACCAGGGAAGCAACATACGATCTTGGTGTCTCGTTTACGGTAACAGAAACACCTATATTTTCCCGTTACAATTGAATCCGCTAAAACTTCTGCAATCCCACACTTTGTACCCGTCCCCTCTGCAGTAGAGCTAAGTGTGGTGCAACGAAATTGGCTGTTGCATCTTTCCCTTGAGAGGCCATTCCCCTCAACAGTATCCAAAGCGGCACAACTGTTTTACAGGGGAATAGCAACAGTAGATCCCTGCACTGCCTACCTGGTGCTCTTGGTCTGTCTGATGGTCACCCTTCGTGCCTGTGGACTCTTAGCCTGCCGTGTGACCAACTCTCTATAATCTCTGCTGGTGGATGCCCCACAGTGTCTCCAGCCGCCGATCCAGTTCTGAAACCTGGGCTTCCAGGAGCAGCAGCTGGAGACTCTTCCTGTGCACTTGCTGGCCCCGGGAACTGGAAATGTTCCCGGTTTGACACATAATGCAGGAGAAGCACACCACCGCTTTGAGCTCTCCTACCATGATTTACCCCTTAAGATTTAATTGATACTTTTGGAAGATACTTAATATCAAGTAATATCAATTACTCTCGGGTCCTTCTTCCCTCAGCCACGTTGTTACAGATTTTAGCCCTTACAAACGATGGGCCACAAAATAACCTTAAATACCAAAAGCAGTAAAAGTAGCAAATACTTACCCAATCGTACACACATTTCTCAAGAGTTACCTCGTTCCTTCCTCAGCAAACTCCGTCAATCACCAAACTCCAAATGAAGCACTCTACTGCAGGCCAAAGCAGCTCTCCAATGCAGCCAATGTAAGCACTGTAAGGTGGCGTATTTTCATACTCTCCGAATCTAGCTCTGAAAACCTGTTTAAATCAGTTATCTAGTTAATTAGTTGTAGCTGCAAGCAGAGGCCGTATAAGCCTTGTTTTAAAGCTAGCATAAAACTCACCTTCTCCAACCCGAACATCAGTTTTTATTAAATTACTAAATTAAAGAAAGCTTAGGCTTTAAACAGAAATTAACACTTAACTTCCCTCGGTCATCAAAGTCCAACTTAAGTGCCCTACTGCAGCCCAAAGCAGCACTTCAGTGCAGTCTAATATTGCAAGGGATTGTGTGTGTGTGTGTGTGTGTGTGTGTGTGTGTGTGTGTGTGTGTGTGTGTATATATATGACATTCTGCTTGTGAGTGTTTCTATGCTTGCCTGTTTATGAGTTTGTGAGTGTTTGCATGTTAGTGTGTCTCTGTGTGGAAGTCTGAGTGCGTGAGATTTGTTCAGTGCGAATGGGTGTTTGTGTGTGTGCGTGTATGTGTGTGTGTATGTGATTGTGTGCGCATGTGTTGGTGTATGTTTCTGTATCTGTGTGCACGTGTGCTTGTTTGAGCGTGTGTCTCTGTCTGTGTGCGTGTAAGTGTGTGTGTACGTGTGCATGTTTGAGTGTAGGCATATGTTTGCGTTTGTGTATTTGAGTGAATGGATGCGTGTGTCTGTTTCTGTGTATTTTTAGTCACAGTATATGCACTTCGCTTGCTGGACCAACATTATTTGCTCATTCCTAGTTGCCTTTGAGTTGGTGTTGGCAAACCGCATTCTTGAAGTTCTGCATTCCATTTGGTGTAGGTACGCGGTACTGCACTATTAGAAAGCTAGTTCCATGATTATGACGCAGCGACAGTGAAGGAATGGTGATATAGTTTTAACTAGACAGGTGAGTGCATTGGAGGGGAACTTCCATGTGGTGATGTTCCAAGCGATATGCACCATTTCTGTGTGTGTGTGTGTCTGAGAGTGAGTGTGTGTTTGTTTGATTGTGTGTGTGAGAGTGTGCGTTTGTGTGTGTATATGAGCGCAAAACTGTGTCAGTTTGCGTGAGACTGCAAGAGATCGTGTCTGTGTATATATGTGAGTAAGTGGGTGTGTTCAATTTTGTCCGTGTGAGAGAGTGTATTTGTGTGTATGAGCATGTATATCTGTGCGCCTGTTTCTGATCCATGAGTGTGTGTGTGTGCACGTGTGCGTGTGTGTGTATGTTGCTCCTGTGTCTGTTTTGCTATCCATGTTTTTGAGTGTGTTTGTGTGTTTGCATGTGTGCATGCTAGGGTTTGTGTCTGTACGTGTATGTGTGTATGTCTCGTCTGTGTGCGTCAGTGTGTTTCTGTGTATATGACTGTATATTTATCTGTATGTGTGTCCGTGATTTTCCATCAGTTTCTGTGTCCTTGTGTGCATGTTTTTTTGTGCTTGTGCTCGAGTTTGCCTATGTTCGTGTTTTTTTGTTTGTGTGTTTGTGTTGGTGCATTTATGTGTTTCTCTTTGTTTAAGTATGCGTGTGTCTTTTTGTGCCTGTGTGTCTTTCTGTGTGTGCGTGTGTCTGTGTTTGTGCCTGCGGATATGTGTGGCTGTATGTCCCTTTGCACGTGTGTGTGACTGTTCCTAAAAATTACAGCATTGTATTGGTTAAACGCACCTTGTCATTAATAGTCCTTGTTGCAGTCTGCAGTGAAGTGGGAAAAACGGGGAATTATCCAGATTCCTCTATTGTCCTTAATACACCCGTCACCTCTGTGTCCTCCCAGTTAGCCTTTGGCTCCCCCTTACTTATGACTTCTCCCATCACCAAAGGGTCCTCTGGTTATCCCCTCGCTCCCATTTCACCTCTGAGTCCCCAACTTACGTCTGGCTTTCCCGTCGCTGATGCCTCCTCTCCCTCTTTACTTCGGTTTTTATTTTGTTATTTTATCTCCGCTTGCTTCCAGTGTATCAAATAACTTATCATGGGTTCTTTCAAAGCAATTTGATTCATTGAAACACAGGATAGGTTCAAACGTTTGAAAACATAAATAACTTTTCAATCAAGCTGTCAGCTCCTTCCCCAGCCTGATTTATAAATTCATTGTTGTTTTTCCCCATTCCTTACAGTGAACTTAATCGCAATTGTGATCCTGAAGTGTAAAAACTGCGGCCTGGCCAAATGTGTCACTTGTTACCTGGTGGCCATGGCAGTGGCGGATCTGCTAGTCGTTATATTAGACGTGATATGGAGACAGATTCCGATAGTTTTTGGGGAAACATTTGGTTTCCTGCGGTTCCTCCATGTATGCAATATACATGCCGTCCTGCTTTATGCAGCCACTGACTGTTCTGTCTGGTTCACCGTCACATTCACCTTTGATCGATTTGTGGCCATTTGTTGCCTGAAGCTGAAAAGCAAATTGTGCAGCAAGAACACGGCGGCTGTGGTTCTGGGAACAGTGACTGTGCTGAGCTGTTTAAAGAATGTTTTCTGGTATTTTATGCTAAGAGATCGGTATTGGCTGAGGAACCTCCCCTGGTTTTGCTGGGTCACAGCCGAGGTTCGGTTTTCTCTGTTCTGGACAATAATCGAGTTCCTCCACCAGATTCTAACCCCGGGTGTTCCATTTGTCTTGATTCTGCTGCTCAATGTTCTCACCGTCAGACACATTTTAGTGAGCAGCAGAGCCCGCAAGAGACTTCGGACTCACAGTAATGTGGTGAGACACAAAGACCCAGAGATGGAGAATCGAAGGAAATCCATCATTTTACTGTTTGTAATCTCGGCCAATTTCATCCTCTTATGGTCAACATTAATGGTTTATTCTTTATGGAGGCGAATGAGGGATTTGGGGTTTAGGTCGGTCTGGTTAGATAGGTTTGTTCAGGAATTGGGCATGATGCTGCAGCTCCTGAGCTGCTGCACTAACACTGTGATTTATGCCGTGACACAGGCGCCATTCAGACAGCAGTTGAAGAATGTGCTGAAGTATCCCTTTACTTTAATTCTTCAATTCTTTTAATGATGATAATAGCTCATTCACCAAAAGCTTCCACTGTCTGAGCTGCCTGTCTACCATGAACACGTGTGATTGATTGGCATCTCCGCTTTCCCATTGGCCAGGATGGATGTCCATCATTGATAACTCTCACTTATTGGACGAAAGAAAACACTTCCAAATATCTCTGCGAAACCTCCCACCTTCCCCCGACCACCCGCAGCCCACACCCCACCCATCCCGTTCCCTGCCATTGGCCGGGCTCTTCCGTCACCATGGGTACCTCTCACGTATTTGGCAGAGTAAGCCACCTCCATGCTGAATACATGCCCTCTTATTGACTTTGCTGTCAATCAATCATTGAACCGGCTCCCTGACTGGACAAAAAGATCCCATTGGCAGGGGTGTCTGTTCATTGTGGCTTTCCTTACTGATTGCACAGGGAAAAGGAAGAACGCTTTCTAACATCACGGCTCTCATGCCCACATGTCCATCGTTGTCCTGCTAAAGTACTAATTTGAAGCCTAGTGCAACTGGAGGAAGAAGACCTCATCTTCCAATTGGGCACTTCACAGCCTTCTGACTTTAAAATTGAGTTCAACAGCTAAAGAGCATGAAATGGCTCCTGTATATTCACTACCCCCCCCCCCCCCCTTTAAATCCCATTTTTAAGCATGTGTTTTTATTTTTTCTCCATTTATTTTCATTTTTACTTTCAATCATGCATTAATTGTTTTCACCCCTTTTATTCCCTTTACCTGTCCCTTTTGCCATCCTTTCGCCCCAACCACTGCCCGCACTCCTCACCCCAGCAACATAGCTGCCACCTGTCAGTTGGTCTATGTTGTTCTTTCACAGAGAGATTACCCTTGTTATCTTAATCACACATTCTGCTTTATGCCATTATAGGCATCTTCTTTAGCCCTTACCATTAAATTTAACACCCCATTTGTCTTTTGTCCATGACATCTTTGTCAATGTTTCCTTTGTCTCGACATATTGTTAACCTTCAATCCAGCTTCACCTGCTCCACCCCCTTAAACAGAATAAATTCCATGACATTTCTATTTCTCTTTAGCTCCGAACGAGAGTCATACGGACTCGAAAAGGTACGTTACTTTCACCATATACGCTGTCAGGCCTGCTGATCTTTTCCAGATTTGCCTGTCTTAATCTATAACACTTCATTTGTCTGTGCTGCCTGTCCATCATGGCCATTCGTCCCTGGTTGAATAGAAGAACATACCTTAAAAAATACCTACCCTCTTTGTGGCCTACCTGTCAACAATCGCTATCGTTCACCACTGAGACAGGAATTAGTCTGTTGGAAACAGAGAAGACAATCTTCACAGAGAACGGTTGGGGAGCAGGGGGTGTGGGGAAGGTGCGGGGGGACGCTCAGACGAAGTGATGCTATCAGAAGAGGTGAGGTAAGAAAAAAGTTTTAAGAAAGTGTGATCACCATTGGGCTTTAAAGGAGAATTGGAAAGACAAAGAAGAACCAGAGAGAGATAGTGAAACTGAGGCAGATAGAGAGAGGGAGAGAGAGCCACAGACAGGGACAGGGTGCGAGACCAAGAAAGAAAAAAGAGAAAGTGAGAAAGGGAGGGAGAGACAGAGAGAGAGAGACAGAGAGAGAGAGACAGAGAGGGAGAGGGGGGCAGAGTGAGTTTGAGGAAGAAGGGGAGAGACACAGAAAGGGCGGGGTGGGGGCGGGGGATAGAGAGTACAGGAGAGAGTGAGAGGGAGTAACAGATTGAGCGATACAGAGCGAGAGTCAGACAGCGCTGTTACACATCAGCTGGTAAAGGCTGAGTTGTTTAAATTCCAGTGGGAAACTTGAAGAACGATCATAACCTATATTTTCAATTCATATGTTGCGTTGCAGCTCTGAATTCAGAAATAACATCAACAAGGCTCCGGACTTTTTATGTATCAAACTAAATTAAAGAAGTAATAATTTAACAACAAGTATAACAGGTGCACATGCCTACAAGTTTCTACCATAGCAACTTTTAAATAAAACTCAAATGTATCACTTCCAGATAAATCTTCACCAAGGCAACAATATTCAGTCGGCATTAAACAAGCACCAGGGAAAGCAAATTTGACATTGCAAATTTTAAATGAGATTCCATTCAATTTGTTTCCTTCACAAGCACAGGCCTAGGCTTACAGCGCAGTTAGATCTTAAATGCCTATGACCCACACCACACACCCAACTGATCTCGATTTTTCCTTAGATTTCCCTTTGGACGTGAATTTTCGATTACATTGGAAGGTTTTCAATGTTATTTCTCCTAACAATAATCCTTCCAGTAAACAAATGTAATTAGTGCTTAAGCACATTTCTTGGTGTCTCCTAACTACTTGCAGGATTTTAGGCATTATTATGCCTGGCTCATTCAAAAAATGAGGCTGTACTATTTGCCTTCGATCTTTATGTTTATCTAATTAACGTCACAAATTACTACACATGAAAGCATCCACACTGGTTGAATTTAATCCAATTTAGTCAAAACAGACGCACACAGGCACACACTTTACCGTCGATCATGGTACAATTCAAATTTTAAAATAATTTCCAATACCTTTATACACACAATACCCATTCATAACATCCCCCTCCCTATCGAAAAATGAAACGTCATAGTTATAAAAGGCAGCCTCATTTTTTAATAACACATCTCACTCCATCACTTATACTTATTATGTTATTACACTACATGCATGTATCAACTTAACAGTATATGCATGTCCTTGCTATCAACATAAATCATTCCAGTTTAGTGTCCATGTTTTATAATTTCCTATTGTGCTTTCTAAGCATCAAACTCATGTTAACGGATCTTTGAGCAAATTTTCTCTAGCGGCAAAATATGCAATCCTAATGTAATTGGGCGCAATAATAGGCTTCACCTGAAAAAACTTGCAATATTGTTTCGAAGTTTGGCCAAAATATTCAAAGGTTTGTGGCATATGAAAATAATTGTTTCTGATGAATTGTTTGCAACATAAATATCAGAACGCTGCAATGTAAACACCATACCCAATGTCTGTTTTTCCATTGTTGAATGTCTTCTAAGTTGTATTTTCAGCTACTCTTTTAAAAAAACCTATCAGTTTTTCAATTCCAGTCTCATCTTGTTTTAACACGAACGCCCCAATGCCTATACCGCTTGGGTCGACAGCTGCCTTAAATTACTTCGCATAATTGGGCACTGCCAAATCTTTTGTAGTTGTTAATGCAGTATACAAACTATCAAATGCCTTCTTTCACTCGAATAACAATAATAACTTCATCTTCTGAAGGGATACGAAAGTTATGAACACAAGTTTGATAGACTTGTCTTCTTTTCATTGCAGCAGAGAAGACTGGGGGCCGATCTAATCGAGGTGTGCAAGATTATGAGGGACATGGATAAGGAGCAGCTTTCCCCTTATTTAAAGGGCCAATCGCGAGGGGGCATAAGTTCAAGTTGAGGGCTGGGAGATTTAGGGGAGATGTGAGGAAAAACCGTTTTACCCTGTGAGTGGTGATGGTCTGGAAGGGTGATGGATGTGGGTTGCCTCACATCCTTTAAAAAGCACCTGGATGAGCACTTGGCAAGTAATAACATTCAAGGATATGGGCCATGTGCTGGTAAATGGGTTTAGGTGTATAGGTCAGGTGTTTCTCACGGTTCAGTGCAGACTCGAAGGGCCTTTCTGCACTGTGAGAGTCTGTGATTCTGTGAAAAACTAATTGCTGGGACTTAGGGTTGTTAGATTTTTGTAATTATTTGAACGCATTTTAAATGGAAAAAGCAAGTGATTAAAAACCTGAATGATTCATTATTTAGGCTCAAGATAAAAGTAAGTATGCATTTTCATTATTCAACTGAACAACAATTATATGTTAAGTCTGTTTACTTCGTTAAGCAATACGTTCATATTCGTTGTGTCTATTGGCAGATCCATCATATTATGTTTAATTTTCTTTGGATTGAAGAGTGATTTAATATTTCCTGGGCTAAAGGAACTAGACACAAATGACCAGTTACTGATTTCATTGGACTATGATAATTTGATTAAAATTAACCACTTATTTCTAGAGACAATCTAAGCTCGTTAGGGAAGAAGTTGAGTATTGTTGCTAAAAGAACATTGTCCAAGCCTTTCATGTTGCACTCATCAGGACACGTGCCAGAATGCAAGGGGAACACAATAATTTCGATTTTATGCGAAGAGATTGCTGATTGGTTTGCAAATAGTGTTGTCATTGCTAATGTATCACTAATGGTAACTGACAGTTAACTGCCAGGCACTGTCTGAAATTGAGATGAGGCTGCTTGAACCTGATAAGCCAAGGTATTGCTCGGACGACAGAGTAAGCAAATGGTTGTGACTAATTTTATTTTGCTGAAACAGGCAGCGCATTTTCATCTTCTTCCCGTCTGCAAAGGAAAGGGTTCTGTGTATTCATATACGTAGCTTCCAATGCACGCACCTGCGCCACATCACGAGCCTAACTGGCAATCTCAATTTGTTTTTTCAGGGAAATCGTTGGCACATTTAAGGTTATTTGCAAAATGTTGTTGAATCGCCGAACCATATCTGATGTTTGACACTTTGTCTTGAGCTTCACAAGATGGGCTGATTAGGTATGTTCTGTATCGTCCCCATTGCAAACAGCAGCTGGGACCTCCTGTTTGATGCGATCCACCAGTCTTAGGGACCTCCTGCCTACATAGCTTGCATCGCACAGTCACTGAAATTGACGTACCGCCTTACTCGGTTGCGTAATTGGTGGAATGTATTTTTTTGGCTTGTTAGCAGATTCCTGTTATTTGCAGACAGGAATAACATGGATGTGCACTGCGCTTTTTTGAGATAAAGAAAGCAAACAACATTCTGTGACTCATTCTTCAGGGCAAGGCTTTGACCAATCAGGGTTATGTTGCCCTGTTTAAACTTCCAACAGATTTTGGCTGTTAACTGTCAGTCACCATCAGTGGTGCATTCGTCCTGCAAAGATACTTGGCAACCGAAAGGCACTCTCTTCTCATACCGTATTAATTGTAGTTTCCCCCATTTTACTGGTATTCTTACGTGTGTCCAGAAGAATGCCAGACGAAAGTCTTGTCTCTTGTCCGAGCTATAATTGCATCCATAATTGAGAAAAAGCTTGGAGTCTGTTATAAAGGACATAATGGCAGGAAATAAATGCATAATATAATTAAGCTGAGTCAGCATGAATTCATCAAGTGAAAATCACACCTGCCAAATTTATTCCAGTTCCTGGAGAGGGTAGAAAGCAGGGTAGACAATGGGGAACCAGCAGATGCAATGTATTTGGATTTGCACAAGTCATTTGAGAGGGTGCTGCACCAAAGGCTACTTGAAAGAACAGGCAAGGAGGAAAGGGCGGTACTAATACTCATGGGGTATTATATTAGCGTGGATAACGTGTTGGCTAACAAATTGAAGACAGAAATTTGGTGTAATGGCGCAATTTCCGGATGGCAAACTGCAACTTGTGGATTGCCAGAGGGATCAGTGCTGGTGCCACTGTAATTTACATTATGCCTTAATGACTTAGAAAAGGAAAGTGAATGCACTCTCCACAAGTTTGTGAATGGCACACAAATAGTTTGGAAGACATGTGGTGAGCGTGACACTAAGGGTTATAGACAGACAGTTTAGTGTGTGAGCAAAAAAATGCCAGATGGAATATAAAGTGCGAACATGTGAGGTTATGCACCTTGGCAGGAAATAAAAAGGTCTGAAAATTTTTAAAATGGAGAAAGACTCCAGAGGTACAGAACAGAGGGAATCGGGGGTTCTCATTCATGAATCACAAAAAAAGTTTGCATACAAGTTAAACAGGTAATAAGGGAGGCAAATGGGATGTTGTCCTTTATTTCAAATGGAATGTGGTATAAAATATGGAAGTCTTGCTGAAACAATAAAAGGCACCAGTTAGACCACACCTAAAACTCTGTGAAAACTTTTGCTTCCCTTATCTATGGAATATGTACTGACAATGGGGGCAGTCCTGCGAAATTTCACCAGTGTGACGCAGGTTAGGCAGGAATTTTCTCATGCGGTTCTGTAGGTTGGATCTGTTCTCATTGGAATTTCGCAAAATCAAAGGTGGCCTTCTTGAGCATGTAAGATTATTTGGGTGCCTGGCAGGGTCGATGCTGAAAGGTTGATTCACGTTGTGGGGGAGTCTAGGACCAGAGGACATAACCTTAGATTTTGGAGATAGATTAGGATGATTTTTTATCCTCTCACAGAGACGTTAATCTGTGCAAATATTTACCACAGAGGGCTGCAGACGCTGGGTGGTTAAGTGTGTTCAAGGCTGAGATAGATTTTTAGCCAGTAAGGAATACAACGGTTATGCATAAAAAGGCAGGGAAGTGGTATTGAGGATTATCAGGTCAGCCATGACCTCAATGTATGATGAGTAGACTTCATGGGCCGAATGTACGACTTCTGCTCCTTTGCCTTATGGTATTTCTATTATTATTGCTATGGGAAATTGTTAGGTGTTTATTGGACAAAGAAAGAAATATATGTTCGCTGTTATTATTCTACTTTTAATAATCAAATATTTAAAATTACTGTCACAGCAAACAGTAATGACGTACTCACTACTAGAAATGCCATAAAGAATACATAGCCATATATGGCAATCATTGATTGTTTTAAAAATGCATATGTACTAATCCAATTGGCAGATCGATGTGTGCAAAAGGTGTGTCCTGAGCAATATGTTTTTACTCGTTTGTGCACCTGAACAACGTGAGATATTTAAAGTAATTATCGTGCTGACCAATAAGTTAATTTAGATTGTAACGTTTTATGTTGATTTGATTATCAATCTCAATATGGGTTGAAAAACCCTCTTAATCTTTAATGTGAAGAAGGAACTGAATGATGATTAGTCAATTGCTATGATTATTCAATAAACAAGTATTAATTAATGTAACTGACCGTGACTCGATATTTACTGTAAATATTTGAATTGAGATTAATTGGAAATAAGAATTGTACTTAACAATGATTTTATAGTTAACCTCAACACAAGGATAACGATGAAAAATGCTCTGTGATCAATCATATGATGACATGATGAAATGTATCTTGAAAATTGCATTGAAACAAAAATTTGATGTTTGCAATGTATATCGGACTGACATTAATTTGAGGATTCCAGTGTTTCTCCTCCCATTCATGAGATCGAGAGTGTATACGTCTCAGACCCTAAAATTGGCTGTCTGTTTTAACACTCACCTCAACAATGCCGTGTAAATTTCCCATGTTTAATCCCAGCACCGCAATGTAAACATATATATTAGATATATGCAAGATGACTGTTACCATCTCCTAACATACATCATCATATCAAAAGTTTGTTTCCCTTACTAACAATAATCCATTTGCCGGACCGGATTGCAGTTTGCGTCAGGGCCGCACAGTTTATCTGCCCGATCATGTTGCCATCTGTTCCTTCCTGAATACTGGTGAGTTCAGTGTTCCAATGCATTTCATGATCCAGCTGTCGGGGCCCAAGTTTCAACCTGCAATGATATAGATTTTTCTGTAGTTCCTACTTCCCCTTCTGTGAAGCAAACAACACATTTATTAAACAAAAATAAAAATACCTGGAAAAACTCAGCAGCATCTGCGGAGAGGAGCACATGTATCATTTCGAGTCCGTATCAATCTTCAACAGAACTAATTAAAACTAGAAAAGAGGTGAAATATCAAGTGGTTAAAGGAGGGGGGACAGGTAGAACTTGGATAGGGGGCCAGTGATAGGTGCAGATAGCCAAAAGATGTCACAGACAAAAGCTCAAAGATGTGTTGAAGGAATGTGCTAATGAAGGGTAGAAAACAGGACAAGCAAGGTACAGAGAGTCCTAGTTGGGGTGGTGTGGGGTGAAGGGAAGCGATCGAAATAGGCTAAAAGGTAGACATAAAAAAATGGAAGGAAATACATTTAAAAATAATGGAAATAAGTGGGAAAAGAAAAATCTATATAAATTATTGAGAGAAAAGGAAGGTATCGGAAAGGGGGTCGGGATGGAGGAGAGAGTTCATGAACTAAAATTGCGGAACTAAATATTAAGTCCGGAAGGCTGTAAAGTGCCTAGTCGGAAAATGATGTGCTCTTCCTCCAGTTTGTGTTGAGCTTCACGGAACAATGCAGCAGGCCATTGACGGACATGTGGGCTTGAGAGCAGATTGGAGTGTTGACATGGCAAGCAACAGGGAGGTCTGGGTCATGCTTGCGGACAGACCGAAGGTGCCTTGCTCTTAAACAGGTGCCGATGCTCGTAACTGGTCCCTGCGGCCCTTCCCGCTGCGGCTGACATCCTGGTATGTCTGGGGGATTTTGATCATCACCCTGTCTACAACAATGGGTATTTGTCTAGGCTCAATCCCCACAGCTGTTCAGGTCTGCTCAACTATGTTCTGCTGTTTCTTCACTTCTTGTCTAAGCGATTTTAACTGTTAATATAGTTCCTTCAGGTACATCCTGGCCCTGCCTGTGGCGGGTCCTGTATCGTCACAATCCGTCAGTCTCCCCACTGGGGGCTGCATTGCTCTCCCTACCATGAGCATGCTTTGGGTAACATCTGGGTCCTGTTGGACGTTGCTCTGAGTTGCATGAATATGGCGGGTTGCACGTGCATCCATCTATTTTTTTCAAATTTCAGCTATTTTACTTACAGCTGTTTAAAGAATATTTGCAACAGTCACTTCATTGCAATATTTAAATCAGATGGATTTTGATAAACGTGCCCATATAGCAGCAAAGACCTCTCAACTCTTTGCACCATTCCTGAACTTTGGGGATGGTGTGGGACGTGAAACTTCTCTTTGAATACCGGCGCTCGAGACCTTCCTTAATGCTTTTTCAGTAATATGTTTTCTCTGATCACTTGTTATGTGAGGGGTGCTCCCGATTGCGGCCCAGCACCAGCCAACTCCAGTTTCGCTGTATTAACTTGTTGGTCACATTCCTCATTTGGTGCTGTTCCAGTGCACAGCTGTAAGAGTTCTTGGCACATACACACTGGCACTTCTGCCCTTCCTTCTGTCCTCTGTATCCCATTATTATTTCATCAGTCAGGGTCATTGTAACGGCGTTGACAGTACAGCCAGTTAGCCAGAATGCCACCAGCCACCAACTATGTTGCTCCATTACCAAATGACGCTTTCTCTTTCCCCGAATGTTTGCTGAGAAACCTGTGAAATGTATCTGGAAATTTCGCCATAGCCCTTTTGGCCACTCTTGATACCCCAGCCTTAACTTGATGGGCACCCTGGGGTTTATGCTTTGCACATAGTCGGCATTTGTGACAATAATTTGCCGATGTGCTGGCCCAGCTCCCACCACCACTAATATCGCTGTATTGACTCAGAGGTCACATTCTGTCTCTGGTGTTTTACCATGGTAAAGTTCTACGACACCTTGGTACATACACTCGGGCATCACTGCTCTTCCGTCTGCCCTGCATATCAATTCTTGTCCCTTCAATGCACCATTATCTCCCTATATTTCATTTTCCCTGTATAGTGATAGAGAAATCAAGGGCAAGAACCAAACAAGGCCTCCGTGAAAAATAGTGGGAACGGGACAAGTAATGTTAAAAAGCAAAGCATTAGCTTTGTGCCTCAACGCGAGGAGCATTCGCAATAAAGTTGGTGAATTAACTGCGGAAATAGATGTAAACCGGTATGATATATTCGGGAATATGGAGACGTGGCTGCAAGATGACCAGGGATGGGAACTGGACATCCAGGGGTACTCAGTATTTAGGAAGGACAGACAAAAAGGACTGGGTGTAGAGTTGAATTGCTTGTTAAAGAAGAAATTAACGCAAGAGTGAGGAATGATGTTAGGTCCGGCGATGTGGAATCTGCAGTGCTAGAGCGGAGAAACCTTAATTGAAAAAAAAAGAATGTTAGTGGGGGTTTTATATAGATCGTCGCACTATAGTGATGAAGTTGGGAATGGAATTAAACAGCATATTAGAGACGCATTTAATAAAGAGATATTTGAAATTATGGTTGACTTTAATATGCATTTAGATTTGGCAAATGAAATTAGTTACAATAACGTAGAGGAGGAATTCCTGTAGTGTATATGGGATTTTTTTTAAATCACCCAATACATTGAGAAACCAATGAGGGAACAGGTCATCATCGAATAGGTATTGTTTAATGAGAAATGAATAATTGGAAATCTAGTTGTGCGATAACCCTTGTGGATGAGGGACCATAAAAATATAGAATTCTGTATAAAGATGAGAGTGCCATAGTTAATTCGGAGAGTTGGGCCCTGAATCTTACGGAAGTAAACTACAATTGTGTGAGGTGCGATTTGGCTGCGTAGGATTGGGCAACGTTACCTAAAGGGATGATGGTGGATAGGCAATGGCAAACGTTCAAAGACTCCTTGAGTGAACTGCAAAAAATGTTTATTCCTGTCGTGCATAAAAGTAAAACAGGAAAGTTGGCTAAACCATGGCTTACAAGGGAAATTAGAGATAATAATAGATGCAAGGAAGAGGCATACAAATTCGCCAGAAAAAAAAACATAAGGCCTGAGGTTTTAAAGCACTTTAGATTTCAGCAAAGGAGGAGCAAGGGTTTGTTGAAGAAGAGGAAAAGAGAGGGTGAGAGTGAGCTCACAGGTAACATAAAAATTGACTGTAACATTGTCGATAGGTATGTGAAGAGAAAAAGTTAGTGAAGATAAATGTAGGTCCCTTACAGCAGAAACAGGGGAATTTATAATGGGGAACAAATAAATGGCTGGACAACTAAATACATACTTTGTTTCGATATTCATCAAAGGAGGACACAATTAACATACAAGAAACTTTGAGGAACAAACGTTTTAATGAGAGGGAGGAACTGAAAAAAAATCAGTATGAGTAGGGAAATGGTGTTGGGGAAATTGATTGCATTGAAGTCCGGTAAATAGCGGGGGCCTGATAATCTACATACCAGAATACTTAAGGAAGTGGCCCTAGAAATAGTGGATGCATTGCTGGTCATCTTGCAAGATTCTGTAGACTCTGGAACAGTTCCTACAGTTTCGAGGGTAGCCAATGAAACGCCACAGTTTTAAAAGGGAGGCAGAGAGAAAACAGTGAACTATATAGCAATCTAACTAAAGTCGGGAGTTGGGTAAATACTAGAGGGCATTATAAAAAATTAATACCTGAGCACGCAGACAACATGGGAAGAATCGGATAGAGTCAGCATGGATCTTTGAGAGGGAAGTCGTGCTTGACAAATCTACTGGAATTATTCGAGGAGGTAACTCGTAGTGTTGATGTGGGTGAGCCAGTAGATGTGGTTTATTTGGACTTTCAGAAGGCTTTCGACAAAGTCCCACATAAGAGCTTTGCGTGTAAAATTAAAGCACATGGGTTGGGGATAGAGTATTGAGATGGGTAGAAAACTGGTTGGCAGACAGGAAACAAAGAGTAAGTATATACTGGTATTCTTCCGAATGGCAGACTGTTATTCACAATATATATTAATGATTTAGATGAGAACATTCAGTGTAATATCTCCAAATTGCCAAATGACACAAAGCTGGGTGGGAGGGTGAGCTGTCAGGAGGATGCAGAGGTGATTCAGTGTGACTTGGCCAAGCAAATTGAGTGGTCAAATTCATGTCAGATGCAGTATAACGTGGATAAATGTGAGGTTATCCATTTCGGTAGGAAAACAGGAAGGCAAATTATTATCTGATTGGCTATAAATTGAGAGAGGGGAACGTGAAACGAGACCTGAATATCCTTGTTCACCATTCGCTGAACGTTAGCATGCAGGTTCAGCAGGTGGTAAAGAAGGCTAATGATACGTTGGCCTTCATAGCCAGAGGATTCGAGTACAGGAACAGGGGTGTTTTTCAGCAATTGCACAGAGCTTTGGTGAGGCCTACCTGGAATATCGTGAGCAGTTTTGTCTCCTTATTTGAGGAAGGATGTACTTTCTATAGAAGGATTGCAGGAACGGTTTACCTGTTTGATTGCTGGGATGGCGAGGCTGACATATGATGAAGGATTGAGCCGATTAGGATTATATTCTCTAGAGGTCAGAAGAATGAGGGGGGAGTCACAAGAAAACTATAAAATTCTAACAGGACTAGACAGTGTACATGAAGGAAGGATGTTCCCTTTGGTGCCACAGTGCAGCACCAGGGGTCACACTCTATGGAAATGGGGTAGACGGTTTAGGACTGAGAAGCAGAGAAATCTCTTCATCCAGAGAGTGGTGAGCCTCTGGAATGCATTGCTGCAGAAAGTAGTTGAGACCAAAACATGGTATGTTTTCTACAAGTACTTAGATGTAGTTCTTGCAGTGAAAGGGATGATAAGATATGGGCAGACAGCGGGAGCAGGCTATTGATTTGGATGATCAGACTTGACCATAATGAATGGCAGAACAGGATCGACGGGCCGAATGGCCTACGCCTGCTCCTAGCTTCTACGTTTCTATGTTTCTATACATCAGTTCCGCGTAAATATCTGCCAGGTTGGATCTTCCCGCCCCCCCCCACCTCCCACCAACCAATCCCCCCCCCTCCCCTTCAACAACCCCACCACCCCCCCAACCTCACCCCAACTTTCCGGGTGGCATTGATAGGTACTTCTTCGTCTGCGCCTTTTCCCGACTCCTAATCTGTCTCCGCCTCCCCTTACGCTGCTGGGGCGGTTATTTTCTGGTGACCTTGACATTCACTATTCAAGCCACTGTTGGAAGTCCAGCTGCCTTTATATCTTTCCTAACCAGCTCTTCATGCTGCACATGGCATCGTCCCGGATGCTACAAATCTATCTCGGCGTGCTACGGGCTATCATATAATCGTGTACCAACTCGAATGCATGTCAGCTGTCTGTTTATATGTACCGGCTTTGGTAAAGGTTATCACAATTTAAAATGATTGGAGTATCCTCCACATTTGCACCAATGTTTTTTTTTTACTTATTTTTAGCCTTTGAATCGAGCTTTTGAGGCGCAATGAATGTCACTCTAACCCAGTAATTGGAATATTCAATCTCATTGATCCCCCTAAGCCCTTCCCAATGTTTTAGACTGATTATTAACAGTCTACAAACTGCTCTGTTTCTCCTTTTGGTTTAGATTAGCCACTGCTTCAGGCCGTTTTATTTTTTTTTTCTGTTCCAAATTCCAATTGACAAAATGTAATTTAAAGCACATTCCTTTTGTGCTTCTGAGAAGTGTTCCACAACCAACATCCTGAATACGTTAAACTTCTCACGAAATTTCTAATCCAAGATCAATACTAAAGAACTAAGATTTATTATAATCATTGCAGCCATATAGAAATAAAATCTACTTACCCTTTAATTCCAACCATTCAAAGTCACACTTTTCACCGTAACTTAACTCAGTTCCTTCGTTAACTCACACACATTTAACACTACTTGACTAAGGCCCACTTCACACACGTTAACATTTACCATTCAACAACGTCCGAACGCACAGACAGAACGCCATCTAGACTTGCAATCGCCCGAGCAAGTCAATATTCAAAGAGAGTGGCACGAAAGTGGGTCAATATTAACAGGGTGTGGCTTAAATGCGCGTCAGTATGTAAAGAAGGCAGCCAAAGTGTGTGCCTGTAACTAAAAAAGTCTGGCTCGGCCTGGGTCTGTCTTAACTGTGGCTGGCGAGAACGTGCATCAGTGATTCGGGATGTTGTCCGGCGAATCTGTCATTTATTACCGTGTGTGGCCTTATAGTTTGCCTTTTTTTACATGGAGTGGGCCGACAGTGTGTAAATATGTATACAGCGTGGCTTGTACCACAATAAATGATTGTAACTGGGTCGTTATATTCTGGTTTAATTAAGAAGGTACAGGAGGCACACAAAATTCCCCAATAAACGTGAGCTAAATACGCAACTGAAAGCGATCAACATTTAGTAAAATAATATTTCTTTTTGTCAATTTCACAGCAGTACGTGTCGTAACGGAAGTACTCCATCTGGGAGCATAAATCTGTTTCTCAACTTTGTTAAAGAAGTGATGCATTCTGTAATAAGATAAGTGATTTCTGAAACATTATTTGAATTTAGTTTTAAATGGTGATAACTTTGTGAACGAAGATTAATATAACAGTTTTCTGGTTGGTCATTTCCTATTTTTGCGGCTGACAGACCTCTCCTCCCCTTCATTCACTGCTCCTAATCATGCTTATTGACTTCAACAGTTTCCCAGCCTGCTCTCGTCTACTCACACACGCTCGCTCCCCCCACCCAAGCCCACTGCAATATTTTCTCTGCCAATCCCCATTGCATCCCCATGCCTTGTCCTTCATTTGTTCCACAAAAAGACTCATCGAATTGCACAACCAATTTCACTCCAGATCACGAGTACAATGAGCAATGTCACTGAAGATAAGTCAGTGCATTGAGCTGAAATCATGACTGAGATGGTCAATGAGAATCTTTACGCAACTTAACAAAATGGATCGTGAAGGTAATTTGAAGAGGGCCGAAAAGATATAGATTCACAATTGCTGCTGGTCAAGCCATGTTTCTAATATCAATTCATATTACAAACAATGGAACAGAATATTAGCAGGAGAGTGTTACGGGAATAAGATAACACTCCGCTTGTTTTCAGTCCGCAACAATGTCCATTTTTACCGTCAAATTATGAAAATGAATTTTAACTAGATCAGGAGATTTACTAAAAGTTGTTTCATTCTCAAAATGTGATCACAACATAAAGGTGAATGGAGCAGAGGATGGATGCAGGAATGATAGGCTCGCGTCTGTTTGAATTGGCCCAGGATTGCTGCCAGGTGTCCCTGATTCACACTTATATCAGTGCAAAGTGGGACATTCCTGTTTTGGATGGGGTATGAAAGGTGGGGCGTTATCCTTCACTGGGGACTCTTACAGAATGCCAGATCCTTTTGAAATCAATGGAAGATGTTGAAAAATCTATTTGATAAGGAGGACGCTATAGACCTAAGTGAAACAAACTAAGGTGAAATAAAATTAAATGTAGAAAGGACCAGATGGTCCAGTGAATAGGAAAGAAAGGAGGAAGAACAAAAGACGTGATAACAAGAGCTACAACAGGTAGTATGAAAAGAAACTTGCAAGGATGTTAATAGCAATATACTTTCAGAATTTCTTGTGAGTGAATAAAAATAGTGAGATACAAATGCAAATTATTGTTCATTATATGCTGTTAAGAATGTCAAATCCTCTTAGAATCAATGGCAGATGTTGACAAAACTATTTTATAAGGAGGCACTTGTAGCCCTGAATGAAAAGGTGCTACTCCACAGAAAAAAAACATCCATGGAAATGTAAATGGTAAGCAAAAACGTAGACTAAAATAAAATGTAGGAGGAAATGCTTGGAATACTGGACAGTTCAGACAGCATCTGTTGACAACTAAAGAGATGCAAAATTACCGAATGTTTGTTGAATTTTTAAGTTGAGCTTAACTCCTGCTGCAAATCTTCATAAAGCATTTGCATGAGAGGGATTGGAAGGAGAATAAATTTTGCGTGAGATCATTGCCATTGCAGACATGCAGAGGACATGTCGCTTCCAAGTAATTCAGCAATGACGTACTCACTGTGCGGTTTGGCATTTTGCAAAATATATCAAATTATCGATGAGGCGAAATTTTGCTCCTTGAGGTTTGCATTCGGCAGAATACTTTTAGCAATGAGAAAAAAAGAGGAAATCAGCTTTTGCTGCGCAGCTTTGTGAAAGTCGGAACTTTCAGACAGCTCTTGGAATAAATTTGTCCTTCCAGCTCACTGGTGACCTAATGCTTTGAATTTGCAAAAAAAATAGAGTTCTGATGTTCCAGCTAGTGCGTGATCAGTCAGTAAGGAAGAATACTGGATTGTCCACTCACTGATAGACTGAATCAGAATGTCACTTGATCTCACTGGGGAAATTTGAAGGCTCTGAATGGTTAGCTGATGTGTCGAGAACATAGTGCATATGACGCGTAAATCGTAGGTGTGATACCCATACTGGTCAGTAAAGCTTCTCCGTCATAAAACTCATGTTGACTGCATTGTTCAGTTACAGCCCTGAAGTAGTTACTGACATGCTGCAAGACTCTTTCAACCGGGGTCAATTACTCCAGTCGAGTTGCAGTTTTCATTTCTTTCGTATTTCTTGGAAAATTTGCGCCTTTTGTTCTCACAAATCCTGGCTTAGTTAAAAAATTCTGTGTCACCGATCTGTCGGTAACATGTGATCAAACATTTTCTACTCTACAGCTGAACACTTGCAAACGAGCAGTGACATCACTGTCAACTGTCCCCATACCTGTCGTTGACACGAACCAATATGCAATCGCTAGTGCAACAAATCACGCTAGCCTATCTTCAAGTGATTTTAAGCCATCAACAGTCCTCTACACGAATTAAAAACTCGCTTCCAAGCAATTCATGCAAATCCACCCTCTTTCAGCAAAGCCTATTCATAAGCGCATTTCTCAACATTCAGCTGCTGGATTGGCCAAAGCACATTTGTTGCTTCTATATAGCTTATTTATAAAGCTACACAACAGACTCCTAATGTATTGCTAATTGCTTTCAAACAATACCAGTAGGGCGCAATATACCTAACCGCGCAACGTGTACTTCAGTGTTGAGGTGTTTTTATGGGGCTCATTATCTAACTGGATGAGAAGGCAATGCTTTCCTGCACATCGTTTTCCAATTCTAATCTATTTCACATCGTCTCTTTAGGAAGACACCAAGCAGAGGATAAACGCACGACAAAAATTAGTGAGCTCCCCCGACCGTGAATTGTCGCTGCTGTATGACTGATACTGAGGCAAATACATACATCACAAGCGCAGTTGGCCTGTGAATTGTTCTGTCATTTACTAGTTTCACAACTTGCTCTAAACGCCCAAAGTCGTTAGTGAGAGCCAAGTGGAAATATTTTTAAGTCCTCTGTCTTTGCAACTCCCACGAGTTGAAACATCAAATTTAAATTCAACAGGCAATTGGTCATTTCGCACTGAAGCCCCAATCATGAATTTGTATTTAGTAAGCACCTAAATTCTCATTGGCAATTAAGTTCAAAAGGTTAAATTGCAAGACACTTGTGATACGGCAACATTTCAAGGTTATTTTTCCTTCAATGTTTGAATTGTTTTCACTCTTTATATTTAGCGATCCTTGTCAAGACCATTCTGGATGAGCAACTTGTGCTGTTCATTGTGACACATGCCCACTTCCCATGAAATAAATAAAGAAAAGAGAAATGGCATCATATTTCATGGCGAGAATTTTTTTCAGTTTGACCTTTGCTTGGGATATCAGCCGATTGATGGTGAAAAATGTTTAACCTTGCGGCAGAATATTTGTAACATTGAGAAAACGGAGGACGCTGATGCTGCTGAGCAGCTTCGTGAAAATCGGAACAATCAGACAGCTCTGGGGAAAAATGTTTCCTTCCAGTTCGCTGCTAACATGAAGCTTTCAATTTGCGATATTTTTAATTCATTGATGGGATGTTGGCCTCCCTGGTTTGGCCAGCATTTATTGCCGATCCCAAGTTTCCCTTGAAAAGTTGGTGGTGAGCTGCGTTATTTAACCACAGTCTTTCATGTGGTGTACGTGTGCCCATGGTGATGTAGAGCGGAGTTCGAGTGACAGTGAAGGGATGGTGGTTTATTTCCAAGCCATAGAAATACTGTGGCTACGAGAGCAGGTCAGAGGCTAGGAATCCTGCCGGCTTTTCTGATGGGTAATTCACCATTTGGTTCCTCAAAGCCTGACCACCATTTACAAGGCACAGTAAGGAGTGTGATGGAATACTCCCCACTTGTCTGGATGAGAGAAGTTCCCAAAACACTCAAGAATCTTGACTCCATCTAGGACAAAGCAGCCCGCTTGAGTGATTCCGCAACCAAAAGTATTCACTCCCTCCACCACTAACTAACTGTAGCATCAGTATCTATCATTAATAATATGCACTGCAGGGTTTCACAAAGGTTCCTTTAGCTGCACATTCCAAGCCCGCAAATACTAATATATAGAACATCGAGGGCAGCAGGGGAATGGGAACACCGCCACCTGGAAGCTCCCCTCCAGTTCAGTTTCTGTTCAATGGCAACCGCCAGGGTGTTGATAATGACGTAATCAGTGATTGTAGTGCCATTGAATATCAAGCGGAGATGGTTGGATTCTATCTTACTGGAGATGGTCATTGCTTGGATCTTGTGTGCCACGAAAATTTCTTGCCACATGTCAGCCCATCAGGATATTGCTCAAGTCTTATTGCATTTGGATATGAACTGCTTCAGTACCTGAGGAGTTGCGAATGGTACTGAACATTGTACAATCATCAGTAAACATCCACATTTCTGACCATATGATGGAAAGAAGATCATTGATGAAGCAGCTGAATGTGGCTGAGTCGAGGAGACAACCCTAAGGAACTCTTGCAGTGATGACCGGGTGCATGATGAGTGACGTCCAGCAAAAACAACCATGTTCCTTCTTGTTAGGTATGAATCCAGAGCAGCAGAGAGTTTTCCCCTTATTGCCACTGATTTCAGTTTGCCAGTGTTCCTTGATGCCACACTCGGTCAAACGCTGCCTTGATGTCAAGGGCAATCATTATCACGTCACAATATTAACTACGAAACGCGATATTTCCAATATGGCAGTTAGTGCACGGCCAGTCACCAAGGCAAAATGCTGCATCCCCCCCCCAATCCACTACCCCCCCCCCCCCCACCCCCCAACGCCCCCCCCCCCCCCACCACCCCCCCCCCTCCTCTGCTGCTGGTCTGAAATTGAACAGCAATTGATGGCACTCGGGAAGCGTGGAAGCAATCGCTGTTTAGCTCAGGTGCTTTAGAGTATGTTATTAATAACATCAAAATCGCTGGCTCCTTAAGTATTGGAGAATGCTGAATTGAAGCAAGCTTTTGGCCTTGCGTCACAACGCGTATATGTTTGTCGTCACACAGCAAAACAAATCTGGATAGCGGCACTTGCTCCTGTAGCAGTGCAGCTTTTCTTCCATCTTGAAAATATCTGCCTTCTGATGTGACAAGTATGCGCTTTGAACACGTCTGTGCCACAAATATGTCGGTAACATGCGATTAAACTTTAGCAACTTTGCAACGGAACATTTACAGACAAGCAGTGACATCGCTGTGAACTGTGCCCATGCCTGAAATTCGCTGCAATGGATGCAGGAGTTTTCTTTTAAAGCATGAAGTTCGAAAAGTCCCCGACACTGTTGATCTAACAGAATTCTGTCCCAATAAATGAGAAAGCCTTTTCAGGCAGATCTTTCGTGAAACACTGTCTTTGATGACTCGTGCCTGTCACAACTTTGCAGACTTTCCAAAAAAAGATGAGCAGTTCTGATGAGAATTTTCAGGTTTAAGGTTAACTCAGTCTGCACTGCCGGTAATTCTGAGTAGAGAAAGGGGGTGGGGGAGGTGGGGGGTGGGTGGAGGGAGACAGACTCCCTTTGCATCCTGCTCTCAAGGCACAACACACACAGACGGACTCTGAGATCGTAAATAATAAATTGTTCATACTTCTTCCAGGCCAGGTGTTTCCAATGAATCAGCCGGAGTCTCTGTCCTGGCAATCGTCGTTCTTCTTTAACTGTGCTAAGGGGCGCTTCCTTCACCACGTGTCCCTTCTGGACATCTAGCTGTTTTTTTGCTATGTGGTTTCTTCAAAAAAAGAAACAGCGTACTCACAGGTCGGAATTAACCTTGCAGAGTTGTTGAAAATAGAACAACTGAGGAAGATCACAGCCCGAAATTCAATGTTTTTCCAATTTTGAAAAAAAAACCCGGTTTCCTCACAATAGTGACATTTTTATCGAGTATGCCGAATTGTAATGATTGCAAAGTGACAGCATGGAATGACATTTGAAATGGGCGGAGTTTTAATGCTAGAAATTCTTCTCTTGTTGAGGTTGATTTTTACATTGCCGTTCAAATAACTCATTAATTAGAATAAAAATAAAAACAATAAACAGCGGATGCTGGAAAAAAAAATTGTTCTTTTCATTAATTAGACTAAATGGGTATTGAAGTCCGTTCTTTAACTCCTCTCTAAATTTACTCAGGGTTAGTGCATAAATGCAAGTGTTGTTGCACGAGCTCTGAAGCCGTACCATGAATTTACATTGTCACATTCAATATAGAGGATTACTAATTATTTTGTGCGGGAAATTGTAGTTTACAGGCTTGCCAACGTAACGAATGTGCAACATAAGTAAAGCATAACAGTATAAAATTGGCAGACAGAGCAAGAGTAAACTGAGGGTTTTGCTCGGTTCTCTATTTCTGGGTTACTATGATTCCGCCATTTGCGTTGGCCTCGAAGGACCCTCTAGATCCGATTAACAATTATAATATTCCTGGCAGTCAGAGAGTTGAACACCAAAATCAGGATAACTGGAAGCAACGGTGTTCACGTGCTATGAATCATCTCACACGCTATCGAAAATGATAAGGTATTACTCCTGTGCTTCAATGCAAAATTATGCTACATTATCGATAATTATTAAAACATCAAAGGCGAATTACCAGGGAATGGACTTCACACAGCTGACAAGACTCACAGTTCCTAGAAAGACAATTGCCGTTATCTTGTTGCAATTTCTTTGCTGCTCTCCCTCTCTCTAACCTGTCTCTTTTTGAACTTGCTGCAGTCCGTTCTTTCAGGCCCAACCCTGATTTTGACATCAAACCCGCTGACAAGGGGGTGCTGTTGTTGTCTGGCACACTGACCTCTGCGTCGCAAAGGCTGACCGCCAGCTCGCAGAAACTCCCTCCAGCCTCCCACGGACTATAAACCTATCACTGAAGATCAAGCCATTGTTTCCAGGACTGTCACTAACCTCATCTCTTCTGGATACAATTCTTCCACAGCTTCCAGCCTTATAGTCTCCCAACCTCAGATGGCCCGCTTCTATCTCCTACCCAAAATCCACAAACAGGACTGTGCTGGCAGACCGAACGTGTCAGCCTGCACCTGCCCCTCAGAACTCATTTCTGGAAATCTTGACTCCATTCTCTTTCAGCTTGGCCAGTTTCTTCCCACCAGCATCTTCGATTCCTCTGTCGCCCTACATCATGTCAACAACTTCCAGTTCCTTGGCCCCATTCGCCTCCTCTTCACCATGTACGTCCAATTCCTCAACACCTCCATCCCCCACCCGGATTTCCTGAGGGCATTCCACATCTTCCTCAAACAGAGGCCCGAACAATCCCCATCCACAACCATTCTCCTCTGTCTAGCTGAACTTGTTCTCTCACTGAACAATTTCTCCTTAAAACTCGTCCCTCATCCTCCAAATAAAAGGTGTGGCTATGGACACCCACACGGGCTCCAGTTATGCCTGGCTCCTATCGGGTGTGTGGAACATTTCTTGTTCCAGTCCGACTCTGGCCCCCTCCCACAATCTATCTCTGGTACATCGATTACTGCTTCGGTGCAGCTCCATGCTCTCGTCTGGACCTGAAAAATATCTTAAATTTGCTACCAATTTCCACCCCTCCATCATTTTCACATGGTCCTTCACTGACAATGCAATTCCCTTCCGTGACCTCTCTGTGCAAATTTCTGATGATAAACTGTACAGCAATATTCATTACAAGCCTACCGACTCCCACAGCTACCTTAACTGCAGCTCCAATAACCTTGCTGCCTTTAAGGACTCCATCCCATTCTCTCAGTTCCTTCAACTCTGTCACACCTGTTCTGATTAGTCAACATTACAAAAGAGTTCTTCTGACCGATCAACCTTCTTCCTTACCCGAGGTTTTCCACCCACGGTGATTGGCAACCTCGTCTAGCCCATTTCCCACTCATCCTCTCTAACAGCTTCCTCTCTCCCGCAGAACCATGATCGGGATCCACTTTGTCTTCACTTATCAGCCCAAGAGCCGCTGCATTCAAGGGATCATCCTCTGACATTTCCACCAACTACAGCATGATGCCACCACCAAACATATATTCCCTTTGCCCCAGCTGTCGGCATTCCACAGGGACAGTATCCTCCGGGACACCATGCTCCAATCGTCCATCACCCTCTATACCTCAGCCCCCTCCCAAGGCACCTTCCAATGAATAAGATAAAATACCTGCCCCTTTACTTCCCCTCTCCTCACCATCCAAGGGCCCAAGGACTCATTACCAGTGAAGCAGCCTTTCACTTGAATGTCCCACAATTTAGTCAACTGCATTCCCTGCTCCCAATGCGGTTTCCTCTACATTGCGGAGTTGAACTGAAGTCTACATGACCGCTTTGCGGAACACCTTCAGTCTGTCCACAAGCATGGGCCAGGCCTTCCTGTTGCTTGCCATTTCAACAGTCCATCCTGCACTCATGGCTACATCAACGTCCTTGGACTGCTGCAATGTTCCAGTGAAGATCAACGCAAACTGGAGGAACTAGCACCTCATCTTCCGCTGGGGAACTTTGCAGCCTTCCTGACTTAACATTGAGTTCAACAACCTCAGATCATCAATTCTTTCCTCCATCCCCACCCCCTTTCCGATCCACCCTTTTCTCTCATGATTTATATATTTTTAAAAAAATATTTTTCTTTTCCAAACATTTTCTATTATTATTTTGAGACTGAAAACCACCCATTGTTTTATCTCCACCTTTAAGCCAATTTATATTCCTTTCCCCCTATCCCATTCCCACTAGGGCCATCTGTCTCTTGCTCCTACTGATTGTCACCATTAGCACATCCTTTGCTAATAACACAGCCATTAACACCTCTTTGTCCTTTTGTCTATGACATCTTTGGCAATCTCTTCTTTGCCTCCACCTATCACTGGCCCTCTATTCAGCTCCACTTGTCCCAAACCCCTCAAACAACTCATATTTCACATCATTTGTATTTTTTTTGTTCTGATGAAGAGCCATACGGACTCGAAGGTAAACTCTGTATTCCTCTCCTCAGATGCTGTCAGACCTGCTGAGTTTTTTCAGCTATTTTGTGCTTTTGTTTTAGGTTTCCAGCATCAGCAGTTTTTTGCGTTTATTTTGGCACAATATTTTGCTTCTAGTTTCTCACAAGAAATGGCACAAATCGATCAAAGGTGAAAGTGACTGTGAACCAGACGGAAAAAGTCAGGGCTGCAAGTGCCAAAACAATTTTCAGTTTACTCGCTGGAGTGATGTATAAGAAATTAATTGGGAAAGTGATGTAATAAATTAGATTCAGTATAACATCAATGTTCTTGAGTAGTAGACATGCTGTTTCCATTGCCAGTAGGTACTGAGTGATACATTTGGAGAGGCCTCAATTCCCTAATTTCAGGATCACAACCACCACAAATTTGACTGTAGGGAATAGGATTAAATAACATCATCTTAGTCGGAAAATGTCAGAGAAAAATGCTGTTAATTTTACAGGGTAAACTGCAAAACTTACGATTATGCATCAATTGCAACCAATCTATTGTCATTCCACTTTCTTCATCCAGATCATTAAATTATAAAGTGAAAAGTTGTGGTCCCAACACTGAACCCTGCAGAACTCCACTAGGCCACCATCCTGAAATGACCCCTTATCCCCAATCTCTGCCTCCTGCCAGACAGCCAATCTCCTATCCATGTTAGTACCTTGCCACTAACAACATGGGCTCTTATCTTACAGAGCAGCCTCCTGTGCGGCACCTTGTCAAAGGCTTTCTGGAGGTCCATGCTCACGGGCCACACTCTGTAAATACCCACCCACTCTCTTATCACCCACTGTGAATGCTGACACACATTCAAAGCCCCTATGAAAAGATTCAAACACTCCGGCCACCCTGTCTTAACACAGAAACAATTTCTTGACACACCCTCTAAATACAAACACAGATTCTGGAAACAGTTTGTAAATAGCGAAACAATCTCGTGCCAGCTCGATAAATAGTGTAACACACTTGGCACACACTCTTTAAATGTTCCTTCACGCACTCAGGCCACCTTGTGAAAATACTGATGCAGACTCAGGCCATCCTGCGTAAAAAGTGACACACTCTGGCCACCTTCTGTAAATATTCACACACATTCAGGCCACCCTTTGTAAAGACTGACACATGATTAGGGCACTCACTGAAAATATTAATACATTCTACAGTGTTATGACCCAGCATATCATGTGTGCCAGGTGGATGCCATTCACGCTGGGAAACTTGTTAGTGCCATCACAACTATTTAGCAATTTTCACGTATTTCAAAATGCGTGCACTGAATTCAGAAATAATAATTGCACTAAGGCATTTGGAGACTAAAAAGAAAACGAAATTCTAATATTTATTGACAAAAGAAAAGTAGGCCAGCCTTCGTAAATTCTCATATACATACAAATTATTACTGTACTAACTCCTAAAATCCCTAATTTAACCGACCTACAGTTACACAACCTTGAAGGCAACTATCCAATCGTTGATTTGAATTTTTTAGCCGATCCGGTAAAGTATCTCAACACCCAGAAAAGTGGAATTCCAAGTGATTTTTTCCATCTTCAGTTCGGTAGAAATCAGACTTCTGCAGTAATACTGGAACTTTATTAAGGCTTTTACACACACTTCTCCCAATAACCTTCTTCTAATATGTAGCCTTATTTTACTTTATATATATTTTTCCCTATTATTTTATGTCTTTGAAACTGCATGCATCTCACAATATCAAAAAAAAATCTTTAATGTTGTTACTGTTTATTGTCAGTTCCCCTTGGGGAAAAATAAACACACTCGTTAGTCTAGCTTTTATGACTATCTGTATGCAGGCTGATATCACGTGAAATCGAAATCTCTCTTCACCTACCTAAAATGCAAATTCCCTTCACATCTTTCATTCTCAGCCAACATCAATGTTTACTATTATCAAATCAAGCGCCGAGTTTATTTTCATCAGTCTAATCCTGAAGTCCACTTGACTCCAAATGTAATTACAACACACAGACAGACCTAACTGTATTTTCACCAACAAAGCTACTTTATGCTAAACCCTCTGTCAAAAAAGACACACTCTCGGGCTACGCTTTGCAAACACTGACACACTTTTGCCTAGCCTCCGTACACTGATGAGCCATCATCTGTAAGTATTAACACAATCTCACATTGCCCTCTGTAAATTCTGACACACTTTTAGCCAGCCTTTGTAAATACGGACAGGCCACCCTCTGCTTTGCTGACACATTCTCGTGCCACCCTCTGTAAGTGCTAACACAATATCAGGCCACTCTCTGTAAATATTGGCATACGCTTGGCTCACACTCTGTAATTACTCACACACTCTTGGGCCTCCCTCTGTTAAGACTCAGCGGGAGACCTTCTGCATGTACTGACAAAATCACAAGCTGCCCTGTAGATATATTCACACTGTCATCTCACTCCATGTAAGTAAAGGTAAACTATAAGACCACACATTGTAATAACTGACGGGTTGTCTGGACACCATCCCGAACCACTGATTCACACTCGTGCCAGCCTGCTTTAAGAGAGACCCTTTCTAAGTACAGGCACATTCTTGGGCTGCCTTATTTACGTACTGACGCGCATTTAAGGCACACTCTGTTAATATTGACCCACTTTCGTGCCAGTCTCTTTGAATACTGACACTCTCGGGAGATTGAAAGTTGAGCTTGGAGTTCTGTCTTTGCATTCGGACGTTGCTGAATGCTAAATGTTAATGCGTCTGAAGCTTTCCTCAGCCAAGTTGTGTTAAATGTGTGTGAGTTAACCAAGAAGCTGAGTTAAGTTACGGTGAATAGTGAGATGTTGAAAGCTTGGAATTAAAGGGTAAGTTTACTTTATTTCTATACGGATGCAATAATTATAATTAAATCTTAGTTGTTTAGTATTGACCTTCGATTGTATTCTTCGTGAGAAGTTTAAGGATTTCAGGATGTTGGTTGTGGCACATTTCTCAGAAGCACAAATGGAACGTGTTTTAAATGAAATAACTTGTCAATTCGAAATTGAAACAGAAAAAATAAATCGGCCTGAAACAGCGGCCAATGCAAACCAAAAAGAGAAACAGAGCAGTTTGTAGTTCGTTCTAAAACACTGGGAAACGCTTAGGGGGATCAACGAGATTGAATATTCAAATTACTGGATTAGAGTGACATTCAGTGTGCCTCAAAAGCTCGATTCAAATGCTAAAAATAATTTAATAAAAAACATTGGTGCAAATGTGAATGATACTTCAGTCATTGTAAATTATACTAATCTTTACCAGGCCAATACAAATAAACAGACAGCTGATATGCATTCGGGTTGGTACACGGTTATATGATAGCTTGCAACATGCTGGGATAGACTTGTTTTATCCGGCACGACGCCTTGTGCTGCTTGAAGAACTGGACTTCCTACCATGTCAGGAATAGTGAATGTCAAAGCTCACCAGAAAATAACCGCCCCAGCAGGGTAGGGAGAGGCGGAAACAGATTAGGAGACGAAAAAAGGTGCAGAAGTGCCTATCAACTCTACCCGGAAAGACGGGGTGGGGGAACAGGTGGAGTGGGGGTCGGGAGGCCTAACCTGGCAGATATTCACGGGGGACTGATATATAAAAACCTAGAAGCTAGGAGCACGAGTAGACTATTCGGCCGGTCAAGCCTGCTCCGCCATTCATTATGGTCAAGGCTGATCATCCAAATCAATAGCCTGCTCACGGTGTCTGCCTATACGCTATGGTCCCTTTCGCCGCAAGAGCTATGTCTAAGTTGTTCTTGAAAGCTTACAATGTTTTGGTGTCAACTATCTTCTGTGGCAACGTATTCCACAGGCTCAACATTTTCTGGATGAAGAGATTTCTCCTCTTCTCAGTCCTAAATGGTCTACCCCATATCCACAGAGTGTGACCCCTGATGCTGCACTCCCCCACCATCGGGAACACTCTTCTTTTATCTACCCTGTCTAGTCCTGTTAGAATTTTATAGTTTTCTATGAGATCCCCCTTCATTCTTCTGACCCCCAGCGAATATAATCCTAATCTGCTCATATGTCAGCCTCGCCATCCCAGGAATCAGTCTGGTAAACCTTTCCTGCAATCCTTCTATAGCAAGACAGGAAACAAAGAGTAAGTGTACACGGGTCTTCTTACGAATGGCAGACAGTTATTCACAATATATATTAATGATTTAGATGAGGGAATTTAGTGTAATACCTCCAAATTCCTTCAAATACCTCCTTCAAATAAGGAGACCAAAGCTGCTCACAATATTCCAGGTGAGGATTCACCAAGGCTCTGTGCAATTTCTGCAAGACACCCTGTTCCTGCACTCGAATCCTCTAGCTATGAAGACCAACATACCATTAGCCTTCTTTGCTGCCTGCTGCACTTGCATGCTTACCTTCAGCGACTGATGTACATGAACATCCAGGTCTCGTTTCACATTCTGCTCTCTCAATTTATAGCCATTCAGATAATAATCTGCCTTCCTGTTTTGTTATCGAAATGGATAACCTCACATTTATCCACGTTATATTGCATCTCCCATGAATTTGACCACTCGCTTAGATGTCCAAATCACACTGAATCACGTCTGCATTCTCCTCACAGCTCACCCTCCCACCCAGCTTTTTATCATTTGAAACTTTTGAGGTATTACACAAAATTCCCTCATCTAAATCATTAACATATATATTGTGAATAACTGTCTGCCATTCGTAAGAAGATCAGTGTACACTTACACTTTGTTTCCTGTCTGCCAACCAGTTCTCTACCCATCTCAATAGACTATCCTCAACCCATGTGCTTTAATTTTACACGCAAAGCACTGATGTGGGACTTTGTGGAAAGCCTTCTGAAAGTCCAAATAAACCACATTCACTGGCTCACCCTCATCAACTCTACTAGTTACATCCTCGAAAAATTCCAGTAGATTTGTCAAGCACGACTTCCCTCTCAAAGATCCACGCTGACTCTTTCCAATTCTGCCAATGTTTTCCACGTGCTCAGCTATTATTTATTTTATAATGGACACTAGAATTGACCCCACTGCCGACGACACACTGACTGGTATATAGTTCACTCTTTTCTCTCTGCCTCCCTTTTAAAAATGTGGGGTTCCATTGGCTACCCTCCAGACTGCAGAAACTGTTCTGGAGTCCATAGAATCTCGGAAGATGACCACCAATATTTCTAGGGCCACTTCCTTAAGTACTCTGGCATGTAGATTATCAGGCACAGGCTATTTATCCGACAACAATGCCATCAATTTTCCAAACGCCATTTCCCAACTCATATAAATTTCTTTCAGTTCACCCCTCTCAATAAACCCTGTGTTTCCAGACGTTTCTGGTAGGTTATTTGTGTCCTCCTTTGATGAAGACAGAACCAAGGCATGTATTCAGTTGTCCAGCCATTTATTTGTTTCCCATTATAAATTTCCCTTTTTCTGACTGAAAGGGACTTACATTTGTCTTCACCAATTTTTCTCTTCACATGCCTATATAAACTTTTAAGTCAATTTCTATGTTACCTGCGAGCTCACTCTGGTATTCTATTTTTCCCTTCTTTTAGCAAACCTTTGGTCTTCCTTTTCTGAAATCTAAACTTCTCCCAAACCTCAGGCCTTTTGTTTTTTTTTTCTCTGACGAATTTGTATGCCTTTTCCTTGCATCTAATATTATCTCTAATTTCCCTTGTAAGCCATAGTTTGGCCAACCTTGCTGTTTTACCTTTGTGCACGACATGAATAAACACTTGTTGCAGTTCACCCATGGGGTCTTTGAACGTTTGATATTCCCTATCCACTGTCATCCCTTTAAGTTACGTTTCCCAATCCAACGTAGCCAAATTGCGCCAAACACAATTATAGCTTACCTTCGTAAGATTTAGGACCCAAGACTCAGAATCAACTACGTCAATCTCATCTTAATGAAGAATTCAATATTTTTATGGTCGCTCATTCCCTAGGGTCGTTGCACAACTAGATTTCCAATTATTCATTTATCATTAAACAATACCCATTCGATGATGTCCTGTTCTCTCGTTGGTTTCTCAATGTATTCGTTCAGAAAAAAAAGATCCCATATAGAGTACAGGAACTCCTCCTCTACGGTATTGAAACTAATTTGATTTGCCAAATCTAAATGCATATTAAAGTCACCAATAATTACAAATGTCCCTTTATTAAATGTATCTCTAATATCCTGTTTAATGTCATTCCCAATATCATCACTACAGTGTGCTGGTCTAGATTCAACCCCCACTAATGTTTTATACCCCTTAGTGTTTCTCCGCTCTAGCACTGCAGATCCCACATCGCCGGAGTTAATATCATTCCTCACTCTCTCGTTAATTTCCTCTTTAACCAGCAATGCAACTCTACTGCCTATTTCTTTTTGTCTATCCGTCCTAAATATTGAATATCTCTGGATGTCCAGTTCCCATCCCTGGTCACCTTGCAGCCATGTCTCCGTATTCCTGACTTTATCAAGTCTGTTTACATCTATTTCCACAGTTAATACACCCACTTCATTGTGAATGCTCCTCGCATTGAGGCACAAAGCGTTAAGGCTTGTCTTCTTAACATTACTTGTCCTGTTCCCACTATTTTTCACGGAAGTCATGTTTGATTCTCGCCCTTGATTTCTCTATCACTATATAGGGAAAAGAAAATATAGGGAGATAATGGAGCAATGAAGTGATCAGACCTGATATGCAGGACAGACAGATGAGCAGTGGAGCCTGAGTGTATGTGCCAAGGGCTCGTAGAAATTTAACATGGAAAAGCACCAGAAAAGGAATGTGACCACTGATTCAATACAGCGAGTCTGGTGGTGTCGGCACTGGGCCAGCATATCGGCAAATTATTGTCACAAATACCGACTATGTGCAAAACATAAACCCCGGGAATCCCATCAGGTCAAGGCTGGAGTATCAAGGGTACCCGAAAAGGGCCATGGCGAAATATTCAGGTACATTTCACGGGTTTCTCAGCAAACATTTGGGGAAAGACAAAGCGTCATTTGGTAATGGAGCAACTTAGTCGGTGGCTGGAGGCATTTAGGACAACTGGCTGTACTGTCAATGCCGTTACAATGATCCTGACTAAAGAAATAATAATGGGATATAGGGGACAGAAGGAAGGGCAGAAGTGCCAGTGTGTATGTGCCAAGGACTCTTAGAGTTGTACACTGGAACAGCACCAAAATAGGAATGTGACCAACGAGTTAATACAGCGAAACTGGATTTGGCTTGTGCTGGGCCACAATGGGGAGCACCCCTTTACAGAAAAGGTGATCAGGGAACACATATTACTGACAAAGCATTAAGGAAGGTGTCGACACTCGGCATTCAAAGAGTCGTTTCATGTCCCCCACCATTCCCAAAGTACAGGAAGGATGCAAAGAATGGAGAGGACATTAAAAACAGCTGTAATTAAAATAGCTGAAAGTTGAAAAAAAATAGATAGACGGACGTGCAATCCGCCATAATCATGCAATTCAGAGCAATGCCAACAGGAGCCAGACGTTACCCAAAGCATGCTCATGGTGGGGAGAACAATGCGCCCCCAGGGGTGAGACTGACGGGTTGTGATGATACAGGATATGCCATAGGCAGGGTCAGGAGGTACCTGAAGGAACTATGTCGACTGGTAAAATCGCTTAGACAAGAAGTGAAGAAACAGCAGAACATAGTTGAGCAGACTCGAACAGCTGCAGGGATTGAGCCCAGACAAATACCCAGTGTGGTAGACAAGGTGATGATCAAAATCCCCCCAGACATACCAGGATGTCAGCGACAGCGGGAAGGGCCGCAGGGACCAGTAATGACCATCGACACCTGTGTCAGTATAGACACAGTTTAATAGCAGAACACCTTCGGTCTGTCCGCAAGCATGACCCAGACCTTCATGTGGCTTGCCATCCACCCTGCTCTCATGCCCACATGTCCGTCCTTGGCTTGCTGCATTGTTCCAGTGAAGCTCAATGCAAACTGGAGGAACAGCACCTCATCTTCCGACTCGGCACTTTACAGCCTTCCGGACTGAATGTTTAGTTCCACAATTTGAGCTCATGATCTCCCTCCTTCATCCCCACACACTTTCCGGTATCCCCTTTTTCCCCATTAATTTATAGAGATTTTTCTTTTCCCACTTATTTCCATTATTTTTAAATGTATTTCCATCCATTGTTTTAACTCTACCTTTTAGCCTATATAAATCCCTTCCCTTCACCCCACCCCAACCCAAGCAGCGCTTTCTATACCTTCCTTGTCCTGCTTTCTACCCTTAATTAGCACATTCCTTAGATAATATCACCACCTTCAACATCTCTTTGAGCTTTTGTCTATGACATCTTTTGGCTATCTGCACCTATCACTGGCCCTCTATTCAAGATTTACCTGTTGCGCCCACCACCCTCTTTAAACCAGCTTATATTTCACCTCTTTTCTATTTTTACTTAGTTCCGTTGAAGATTGATACAGATTGAAACGTTACATGTGTTCATCTCCGCAGATGGTCCAGGTATTTTTGTTTTTTGTTTAATAATTGAATTGTTTGCTTCACAGAATGGGAAGTGGGAACTTCAGAAACAAGCTATATCTTTGCAGGTTGAAACTTGAGACCGGACACCTGGATCTCGAAATGCATTGGAACACTGAACTCACCAGCATTCTGGAAGAGACAGGTGGCAACATGATCGGGCAGATCAACTATGCAGCCCAGACCCAAACTGGAACCCGCTCTGGCGAATGGATTATTGTTAGTAAGGGAAACTAACTTTGATATGATGATGTACGTTAGGAGATGGTATCTGTCATCTTACATATATCCAATATAAATCTTTACCATTGCGGTGCCACAAATAAACCTGGGACATTTACACGTCATTGTTGAGGTGAGTGTTAAAACAGCCAGCCCATTCATGAGATCAGAGACGCACACTCTCTCGTTCTCATGAATGGGAGGAGAAACACTGGACGCCTCAAATTAATTTCAGTCCGATATGCATTGCAAACATCAAATTATTGTTTCAATGCAGTTTTCAAGATACATTTCAAGATATTATCATGTGATTAATCAAAGAGCATTTTTCATCGTTATCCCTGTGTTGAGGTTAACTATAAAATCATTGTTCAGTCCAATTATTATTTCCAATTAATCTCAATTCAAATGTTTAGAGTAAATATCGAATCACTGTTAGTTGCATTAATTAATAATTGTTTATTGAATAATCATAGTAATTGACTAATAATCATTCAGTTCCTTCTTCACATTAAAGATTAGGGTATTGACGCATGTTGAGAGTGATAATCAAATCAACAGAAAACGTTACAATCTAAATTATCTTCTTGGTCAGCCCGATAATTACTTTAAATATCTCACGTTGTTCAGGTGCACAAACGAGTAACACAAAATGCTCGTGACACACCTTTTGCACGCATCGAGCTGCCAATTGTATTAGTACATAAGCATTTTTAAAACTATCAATGATTGCCATACATGGCTATGCATTCTTTAGGGCAATTCTAGAAGTGAGTACGTCATTACTGTATGCTGTGACAGTAATTTTAAATATTTGATTATTAAAAGTAGAATAATAACAGCGAACATATAGTTCTTTCTTTGTCCAATAAACACTTAACGATTTGTCATTGCAGATAACAGAAATGGCATAAGGTGTAGGAGCAGAAGTCGGACATTCGGCCCATGAAGTCTGCTCGTCATACAATGAAATCATGGCAGACCTGATAATCCTCAACACCACTTCCCTGCCTTTTTCCGCATAACCGTTGTATTCCTTACTGGTTAACAATCTGTCTATTTCAGCCTTGAATACACTTAACCACTCAACGTCTACTGCCCTCTGCGTTAAATAATTGTACAGATTAACTACCCTGTGAGAGGATAAAAAATCCTCCTGATCTATATCCTAAATGGGCGACCCCGCAAACTAAGATTATGCCCTCTGGTCCGAGACTCTCCCATAATGTGAATCAACCTCTCAGCATCTACTCTGCCAAGCACCCAAATAATCTTATGTGTTTCAAAAAGGCCACCTCTGATTTTTCAGAAGTCCAATGAGTACAGATCCAACCTACAGAACCTCATAAGAAAATTCTTGCCTGACCTAAGTCATACTGGTGAATTTTCCCTGGAATGCCTCCATTGTCAGTACATCTTTCTTAGATAAGGGAAGCAAAACCTTTCACAGAATTTTTGGTCTGGTCTAACTGGTGCCTTTTATAGTTTCAACAAGACTTCCATATTTTATACCACATTGCATTTGAAATAAAGGCCAACATCCCTTTTGCCTCCCTTATTACCTGTTTAACTTGTATGCTACCTTTTTTGTGATTCAAGAATGAGGACCCCCAAATCCCTCTGCAGCCTTGCTCCATTTTATAAATATTCAGACCATTTTTCTTCGTGCCAAGGTGCATAACCTCACATGTTCGCACGTTATATTCCATCTGCCTTTTTTTTTTGCTCACACACTAAATTGTCTATAACCCTTAGTGTCACCCTCACTACTTGTCTTCCAAACTATTTGTGTGTCATTCACAAACTTGGGTAGAGTGAATTCACTTTCCTCATCTAAGTCATTAATGCATAATGTTAATTTCAGTGGCCACAGCACTGATCCCTCTGGCACTCCACAAGTTACAGTTTGCCATCCTGAAATTGCCTCCTTCCACCAAAATTCTGATTTCAATTAGTTAGCCAACCCTTTATCCACGCTAATATAATACCCCCAACACCTTGTGGGTATTAGCACCGCCCTTTCCTCCTTGCCTGATCTTTAAAAAGTCTTAAAGTAATAAGTAGCCTTAGGTGCAGCACCCTATCAAATGCCTTGTGCAAATCCAAATGCATTGCATCTACTGGTTCCCCATTTTCTACCCGGCTTTTTACCCTCTCAAGTAACTGAAATAAATTTGGCAGTTGTGATTTCCACTTCATGAATTCGTACTGACTCAGCTTAATTATATTATGCATTTATAGAAGCTCTGCTATTATGTCCTTTATAATAGACTCCAAGCTTTTTCTCAATTATGGATGCAATTATAGTTCGAAAAAGAGACAAGATTTTCATCTGGCATTCATCTGGACACACGCAAGAATACAAATAAAATGGGGGAAACTTACAATTAACACTCTATGAGAAGAGAGTGCTTTTCAGTTTTCAAGTATCTCTGCAGGGCGAATGCACCACTGATGCTGACTGACGGTTAACGGCCAAAATTTGTTTGAATTTTAAACAAAGGCAGCATAACCCTGATTGGTCAAAGCCGTGATCTGAAGAATGAGTCAACGAATGTCGTGTAATATCTTTGTCTCAAACAGACGCAGTGCACGTCCACGTTATTCCTGTTTGCAAATAACAGGGTGCTGCTAACAAGTCAACAAATACATTCTGCCAATCACACAAACAAGTAAGGTGGTACGTCAATTTCAGTGAGTGTGCGATGCGAGCTATGTAGGCAGTAGGTCCCTAAGACAGGCAGATCGCATCAGACAGCATGTCCCGGCTGCCATTTGCAATGGGGAAGATACAGATCATACCTGATCAGCCCATCTTGTGAAGCTCAAGACAAAGTGTCAAACATCAGATATGGTTCTGAGATTCAACAACATTTTGCAAATAGCCTTAAATGTGCCAAAGAATACCATAAAAAAAACAAATTGAGATTGCCAGTCAGGCTCGCGATGTGGCGCAGGTGGGTGCATTGGAAGCTACGTTTATGAATACACAGAACCCTTTCCTTTGCAGACGGGAAGAAGATGAAAATGCGCTGCCTGTTTCAGCAAAATAAAATTTGTCACAGTCATTCGCTTAATCTGTCGTCAGGACAATACCTTGGCCAATCAGGGTCAAGCTACCTCATCGAAATTTCAGGTAATGCCTGACAGTTAACTGTCAGTTACCATCAGTAATGCATTCGCCATGACAACACTATTTGCAAACCAATCAACACTCTCCTCGCATGCAATTGAAATTCTTGTGTTTACCTTGCATTCTGGCAAGTGTCCTGATGAGTACAAGATGAACAACTTGGACATTTTTTTAGCAGCAATACACAACTTATTTCCTAACGAGCTTAGGTCAATTGCTTCACGAAGTAAGTGGCTAATGATAATCTAATTATCAGAGTCCAATAATGTCAGTAACTAGACCACAAAGAGGGTAGATACTTTAAAGCGATGTTCTTCTATTCAAGCAGGGACGAATAGCCATGATCGACAGGCAGCGCAGACAAGTTAAGTGTTATAGATTAAAACAGGTAAATCTGGAAAATATCAGCAGGCCTGACAGCGTATATGGAGAAAGTAACATACCTGCCTTTTCGAGTACGCATGATTCTCCTTTGGAGCTAAAGAGAATTAGAAATTTCATGGAATTTATACTGTTTAAGGGCGTGGAGCAGGTGAAGCTAAATTGAAGGTTAACAATATGTCGAGACAAAGGAAACATTGACAAAGATGTCATGGACAAAAGACAAATGGGGTGTTAAAGGTAATGGTAAGGGCTAAATAAGATGCCCATAATGACATAAAGCAGAATGTGTGATTAACATAACAAGGCTAAGCTCTCTGTGAAAGAACAACACAGAGGAACTGACAGGTGGCTGTGATGTTGCTGGGGTGGGGAGAGCAGGCGGTGGTTTGGGCGAAAGGATAGATGAAGGGACAGGAAAATGTAATAAATTAGGTAAAAACAATTAATGCATGATTGAAAATAAAAATGAAGAAAAAGGAAAAATGCATGCTAAAAAATGGAATTAAAAACGAGAGTGGAGGTGGGGGGGTGGGGGGGGGGGGCGGTGTTGAATGTACAGGAGCCAGTTCATGCTTTTGAGCTGTTGAACTCAATTTTAAAGCCAGAAGTCTGTAAGGTTCCCATTTGGAAGATGAGGTGTTTTTCCTCCAGTTCCACTGGGCTTCAAATTAGCACTTTAGCAGGACTATGACGGACATGTGGATATGAGAGCCATGATGTTAGAAAGTGTTTTTCCTTTTCCCTGTGCAATCAGCAAGTAAAGCCATGATGAACAGGCACCCCTGCCAATGGGATTTATTTTGTCCAGTCAGGGAGCCGGTTCAATGATTGATTGAAAACTATGCCAGTATGAGAGCATGTATTCAGCATGGAGGTGCGTTGCTCTGCTCAATACGTGAGAGGTACCTATGCTGACGGAGGAGCCTGGCCAATGGCGGGGAGGGGGCTGGGTGGAATGTGGGGTGTGAATGGTCGGGGGGGGGGGGGGGATGCAGATGACGTAGAGATGTTCGGAGGTGTTTTTCTTTTGTACAATAATTGAGAGTTATCCATGTTGGACAGGCATTCTGGCCAATGGGAAAGTAGAGATGCCAATCAATCACACGTGTCCATGGTAGACATGCCGCCCGGGCAGTGAAAGCTTTTGGTGAATGCGTTAATTTCATAATTGAAAGAATTGAAGAATTAGAGCAAAGGGATATTACAGCACATTCTTCAAATGCTGTCTGAATGGAGTCTGTGTCACGGCATAAATAACAGTGTTAGTGCAGCAGCTCAGGAGCTGCAGCATCATGCCCAATGCTTGAACAAACCAATCTAACCAGACCGACCTAAACCCCAAATCCCCCATTCGCCTCCATAAAGAATAAACCATTAATGTTGACCATAACAGGATGAAATTTGCCGAGATTACAAGCAGTAAAATGATGGATTTCCTTCGATTCTCCATCTCTGGGTCTCTGGGACTCACCACATTACTGTGAGTCCGGATTCTCCTGCGGGCTCTGCTGCTCAGTAAAATGTGTCTGATGGTGAGAACATTGAGCAGCAGAATCAGGACAAATGGGACACAGGGGATTAGAATGTGGTGGAGGAACTCGATTATTGTCCAGAACAGAGAAAACCGAACGTCGGCTGTGACCCAACAAATTCAGGGGAGTTTCATCAGCCAATACATGAAATACCAGAAAACATTCTTTAAACAGCTCAGCACAGTCACTGTTCCCAGAACCACAGCCACCGTTTTCTTGCTGCAGAATTTGCTTTTCAGCTTCGGGCAAAAAATGGCCACAAATCGATCAAAGGTGAATGTGACGGTGAACCAGACAGAGCAGTCAGTGGCTGCATAAAGCAGTACGACATGTATATTGCACACATGGATGAAGCACAGGAAATCAAACATTTCCCTAAAAAGTATCAGAATCTGTCTCCATATCACGTCTGATATAATGACCAGCAGATCCGCCACTGCCATGGCCACCAGCTAACAAGTGACACATTTGGCCAGGCCGCAGTTTTTACACTTCAGGATGACAATTGCGGTAAAGTTCACTGTAAGGAATGGGGAAAAAGAGCAATGGAATTATGAATCAGGCTGGGGAAGGAGCTGACAGCTTAATTGAACAGTTATTTATGCTTTCAAATGTTTGAAAATATCATGTGTTGCATTGAATCAAATTGATTAGAAAGATCACATGATAAGTTATTTGATACACTTGAAGCAAACGGAGACAAAATAACAAAACCAAAACCGAAGTAAAGATGGAGACGAGGCATCAGCGATGGGGAAGCCGGAGGTAAGTTGGGGACGCTCCGGTGAATTGGGAGCGAGGGGATAACCAGAGGACCCAGGGGTGATGGGAGAACTCATAAGCAAGGGGCACCCAAGGGTAACTGGGAGGAGACAGAGGTGACGGGTGTATTAAGGACAGGAGAGGAATCTGGATATTAACCCGTTTTTCCCACTTCAATGCAGACTGCAACAAGGTGTATTTATAACAAGTTGTGTTTAACCAATATAATGCAGTATTTTTTAGGAACAGTCACACACACATGCAAAGGGACATACAGTCACTCATATCCACAGGCGCACACACACACACACACACACGCACACACACACATACACAGAAAGACAGAGCATACAGAGACACGCACACACTCATACAAAAATAAATACATAAATACACGAACACAAACACACACAAAAAAACACAAACATAGGAAACCTCGAGAACAAACACAAAATAACACACACCCACGGACACACAAACTGAGGGAAAATCGCGGACACACATACAGACAAACATACAGACATATACACAGAAACACACAGACACACTCAGAAATGGAAGGATACACATGAACACGAAGAAAAATACAGACATACACATACACACACAAACCCTAGTATACAGACATGCGAACACACAATCACAAACAAAATCATGGAGAGAAAAAAAGACACGGGGTCAACATACACACACACACACGTGCACAAAAACACACACACTCATGCAGCATACACAGGCGCACAGGCATAAATAATCACACAAATACACTCTCTCAAATGGACACAATTGAACACACCCAATCATTCATTTATACACAGAGACACAATACCTTGCAGTCTCACACAACCTCACGCAGTTTTACAATCATACACACACGCACACACACACTCACATACACAATCAAACAAAGCCACACTCACTCTCAGACACGCACGCACACAGAAATGATGCATATCGCTTGGAACATCACCATATGGAAGTTCCCCTCCAATGCACTCACCATTCTGGTTAAAGCTATATCATCTTTCCTTCACTGTCGCTGCATCAACATCATGGAACTACCTTTCTAATAATGCAGTGTGGCTTACCTACACCAAATGGAATGCAGATCTTCAAGAATGTGGTTCGCCAACACCATCTCAAAAGCAACTAGGAATGAGCAAATAACGTTGGCCAGCAAGCGAAGTGCATATACTGTGATTAAAAATACACAGAAACAGAAACACACATCCATTCACTCAAATACACAAACGCAAACATATACATACACACAAACATGCACACTTACACACACACACGTACATGCACACACACAGAGACACACGCTCAGACACGCACACATGCACATACACATGCAGAAACATAAACAAACACACACGCACGCAATCACACACACACACACACACACACACACACACTCACTCACACTCACAAAACACAAACACCCATTTGCAATGAATAAATCTCAGCACTCAGTCATCCACACAGAGACACACTAAAATGCAAACACACACGGACTCATAAACAGGCAATTATCAAAAGACTCAGAAGCAAAATGTCAGACATAAACACACACACGTAGACACACACAATCCCGCACAATATTCGTCTGCACTAAAGTGCTGCTTTGGGCTGCAGTAGGGCACTTAAAGTGAACTTTGTTGACCGAGGAAATTTAAGAGTTAATTTCTGTCAAAAGCCTAACCTTTCTTTAATTTAATAATTTACTAAAAACTGCTGTGCGGGTTGGAAGAAGGTGAGTTTTATGACAGCTTTAAAACAAGCTTTATACAGCCTCCGCTTGCAGCTACAACTAATTAACGAGATAACTGATTTAAACAGGTTTTCAGAGACTAGATTCTAGAGAGTATGCAAATAGGACACCTTACAGTGCTTACATTGTCTGCATTGGAGAGCTGCTTTGGGCTGCAGTAGAGTGCATTATTTGGAATTTGTTGGTTGAGGGAGGTCGCTGAGGATGGAACGAGGTAACTCTTGAGCAATGTGGGCATGGTCGGGTAAGTATTTACTACTTTTACCGCTTTTGGTATTTAAGGTCTTATTTTGTGGCCCATCGTTTGTAAGGGCTAAAATCTGTAACTACGTGGATGAGGGAAGAAGGATCAAAGACAAATTGATGTTACTTGATATTAAGTATCTTCCGAAAGGTTCAATTAAATTTTAAGGTGTAAATCATGGCAGGAGAGCTCAAAGCGGTGGTGTGCTTCTGCTCTATGTGGCAAACCGGGAACATTTCCAGTCCCTGGGACCAGCAAGTGAACAGAAGGAGTCTCCAGTTGCAGCTCCTGGAGGCCCATGTTTCAGAACTAGATCAGCGGCTGGAGACACTGTTGGGCATCAACCAACAGAGAGTATAGAAAGTTGGTCACACGGCAGGCTAAGAGTCCACAGGCACGAAGGGGATAAGTGACCATCAGGTAGACCAAGAGGACCAGGTAGGCAGTGCTGGGATCTACTGTTGCTATTCCACTGCAATACAATTTTGACGCTTTAGATACAGTTGAGGGGAATGGCCTCTCAGTGGAATGATGCAACAGCGAAATTTGATGCACCACGTTTAGCTCTGCTGCACAGATTATTGATACAAAGTGTGGGAATGCAAAAGTTTTAGTGGATTCAATTGTAAGGGTCAAGGATGTCTCAGAGCGGTACAGGACGCCCTGAAGGGTCAGGGTGAGCAGCCAGTGGTCGTGGTACACATTGGTACAAACGACATAGTGAAAAAAGGATGAGGTCCTAAAAGTGGAATATATGGAGTTAGGAAGCAAGTTGAAAAGCAGGACATGAAAGGCATTGATCTCGTGATTACTATCAGTGCCACGTGCTATTCAGAATAGAAATAGCTGGATATATTGGGTCAATACGCGCCTAAAGAGATGGTGTGAGAGGGATGGAGTCAGATTGCTGGGACATTGGGACTGGTTCTTGGGGAGTTGGGACCAGTTCAAACTGGACGCCTTTTCTTTGGACAGGAAAAAGAGTCATTGGGGAAGTTTTAAATTAAAATGACATGGGTATGGAAAGGAATCAGAGGAGGGAGAAGCAAGGATAAGAAAAAAAACAGAAAGGGAATATGTTAAGTGATAGGCAGAGACATTGGGGCAAGTAAACAACAGGACTTTAGTGAAAAATAGTGGGAACGGGACAAGTAATGATAAAAAAGACAACCCTGAAGCATTTGTGCATTAATGCGAGGAAAATTCCAAATAATGCTGACAAAATACCCACGCAAATAAATGTAAACAGGGATGATGTCGTCGCGATTCTGGAGACGTGGCTGCAGGATGATCTGGGATCAGGATTGAATATCATGGATACTCAGTGTTTAGGATGGACAGACAAAAAGGAAAAGACGGTGCAATTGCATTGCAGATTAGAGGAAATTGACACAATAGTGAGGAAAGATATTTGCTCTAATTATGTGGAGTCTTTATGGGTAGAGCTGAGAAACATTAAGGAGCAAAAAACGTTGGCGGGGGTTGTATATAAATTGCCAAACTGCGGCGGTGATTTTGACAATCACATTAAGCAGGAAATTAGAGACGCATGTGACAAAGGAACATCTGAAATTATGGGTGACTTTAACCTGCAGATAGATTTGGCAAATAAAATTACTAACAATCACAGAGAGGAGGAATTCCTGGACTGTAGACGGGATGGTTTTCTGGACCAATATGTTGTGGAACCAATTAGAGAACAGCCCATACTAGACTGGGTATTCTGTAATGAGAAAGGGATAATTGCTCATCTAGCTGTGTGAGGCCCCTTGGCAATGATTGACCGTAATAATATAGAATTCTTCATCAAGATGGAGAGTTATCTAGCTGATTCTGAGGCTTGGGCCCTGAATCTTAATAATGGAATTTAAGATGTATGAGACGCTTGTTGGCTATGATCGAGTGGGAAACATTACTTAAAGGGACGGTGGTGCATTGGCACTGCCAAACATTCAAAGAGCATATGGGTGAACTGCAGCACCTGTTTATTCCTGTCTGGTGCAGTAGTAAAATAGGAAAGGTTGGCGAAGGAGAACCAACTTATTCAATAAAGGGCAATATAGATAACGATAGTAAGCTTGTGGTGAATGTAACAATTGACTGTAACACTTTCTATAAGTATGTGAAGAGTAAAAGCTTGGTGAAGACAAATGTAGGTCCCTTTCAATCAGAAACAGGGGAGTCTATAATGTGGACCAAAAACATGGCTGAACAACTAAACACATACTTTGTTTCTGCCTTCACAAAGGAGGACACAAACAACATTTCAGAAATGTTGGAGAACACACGCTTTAGTGGGTAGAAGGAGCTGACATAAATCAATATTAGTAGGGAAAAGTTGTTGGGGAACATGCTGGGATTGAAAGACAATAAACCCCTAGGGCATGATAATCTTCAGCCCAGTGAACTTAAGGAAATTACCCGAGAAATAATAGATACTTTGGTGGTCATCTTCCGAGATTCTATAGACCCCGGAACAGTTCCTACAAATTGCATGGTAGTTACTGTAACTCCACGAGTGAAACATTGAGATAGAGAGAAAACAGGGTATTAATGGTCACTCTGCCTGATGTCGGCTGTGGGGAAAATTATAGAGTCCATTCTTAAAGATTTAATAGTTGAGCACGCAGGAAAAAATTGGCAGAATCAGACAGATTTGGCATGTGTTCCGAAAGTGAAATCATGCTTCACAAATCTACTGGGGTTTTCGAGGATGTAACTATTGGAGTTGAGGGGGAGAAAGTGGATGTGGTTTATTTGGACTTTCAGAAGGTTTTTGACAAAGTCCCACATAAGAGATTAGCGTGCAAAATTAAAGCGCATGGGATTGTGCGTAGTCTATTGCGATGGATCGGAATCTGGTTGACAGGAAAAAAGGAGAGGAATAAACGGTTCTTATTCTGAATGGCAGGCAGTGGCTAGTCGGGGACTATAGGTGTCGGTGCCGGGACCCGAGCTAATTGCAATATATGTTAATTAGTTGGATGACGGAACAAAATGTATTATCTTCAAAGTTGCAGATTACACAAAGTTCACTGTTGGAGGTGGGTGGAGGGTGGTGGGGGGGGGGGGGGGGGGGGTAGTTGTTTGTGGGGGGGGGGGGGGTTGTGGGGCGGTGTGGGGGGGGGGGTGGTGAGAGTTGACAGAGATGCTTCAGTGTGATTTTGACAAGCTGAGATGTGGGCAAATGAATGGCAGATGCGGTATAATATGGATAAATGTGAGGTATTCTACTTTGGTAGCAAAATCAGTAAGGCAAAATATTATCTGAATGGCTATAAGTTGAAGAGGGGAATGTGCAATGAGACTTGGGTTTCCTCGTATACCAGTCACAGAAGGTAAGCATCCAGGTGCAGCATGCGTTAAAGAAGGTATGTTGGCCTTCCTAGTGAGAGGATTCGAGTACAGGAGCAGGGAAGTCTTGCTGCAATTATACAGGGCCTTGTTGACCTCACCTGGAATACTGTATGCAGTTTTGGCCTCTTTTTCTGAGGAACGATTTTCTTGTAATAGAGGGAGTGCAGCAAAGGTTTACCAGACTGTCTCCTGGGATGGCAAGGCTGACGTATGAGGAGAAATGGAATCGGTTATGATTAAATTCGCTGCAGCTCAGAAGAATGAGAGGGGATCGCAATGAAAACTATAACATTCTGAAACGATTGGACAGGGTAGCTGTGGGAAGAAAATTCCTGATGGTGAGGTATTCCAGGACAAGTTGTCACAGCGTGAAGATATGGGGTAGAATATTTAGGACTGAGATGTGGAGAAATTGCTTCACCCAGAAAGTGGTGAGCCTCGGGATTTCGGAACCAGAGAAAGTAGTTGAGGCCAAATTTTTGAATGTTTCCGAAAAGGAGTTAGATATAGCTATGGGGAGGTGGGAACAGGATATTGAGTTCAATGATCTGCCATGTTCAGAATTAATGATGGAACAGGTCTGATGGGCCAAATCGCCTACTCCTGCTCCTATTTTCTATCTTTCTATGTTTGACACATTCTCTCTCTCTCTCTCTCTCTCTCTCACACACACACACACACACACACACACACACACACACACACACACACACACACACACACACACACACACACACACACACACACACTCATTCAAACACAGTCTCGGATGCAAGCACACACAGAGGAATTCACTGTTGGACACAAGCTTACATTTTTACAAATATTCTCACACACACAGAAACACACAAAGCACACGAATATAAATTCAGAATAGTAGGCTTTAGATGCACATTCAGACTCACACACAAAAAATGCACACACATACATTCACAAACACATACTTGCAAACACACACACAGGGTATAGGGACAGACTTCAGAAAACGAATTAGAGATGGAAATTAAATAGCTGGCCTTCCAGGGTAACCCACTATTCGTAAACAAGATTTACAAAATGCACACGCACATACACACACAAACACAGAGACACAGAGAGTCAGGAACACACACAGACAAACTCACACTCTCAAAGGAAACCACACAGAGAGAAATGCACAGATGTGCCCAAACATACACAAATATAAACTCACAATAACATACATTAGAGTATACGCACATTCAGACTCTCCCTCTCTCTCTCTCTCTCTCTCTCTCTCTCTCTCACACACATACGCACACACAAACGATAACTGCCATTCACAAGGCCAATGAGGGATGGTAATTAAAAGCTGACCTAGCTGGTGAAGCCATCAAACAGTAGAAATGAATTTCTTAATTAGTCACAAGTGCACACACACACAATCCCACAGCTACACTCTGATGCACATGCACAATGACACACAGACACACAATAACATATAAAAGGACGGACAGACATGAACACACACAGAGTCTCACACACAGACTCACACAAACACACGCACTATCACATGCAGCCACTCAGAGAAACACTCACAGAGTCAAACACACATCCTCAAATGCAAGCAACCACACAGGAAGGCACACATGTGCACAAATATGCACAGATACAAATACTCACACACAAAAATACACACGCACACACACACACACACACACACACACACACACACACACACATGATAAGCATTATTCGCAAGGTCAGTTCACAAGATGGGAATTAAAAGCTGAAATGCCAGAGAAATCCACAAATCGTAAAAAATGAACTTGAAAAATAACCACAAACATCCACACAGTCAAACACTCACAATCAAAGACAAATGCACACACGGGATAGCGCACATGTGCACAAACATTTGCACATTCAAATACATACAAACATGCTCACTCACATGCACACACAGAAACGCACACACTCTTAGAAAGTGTTGAACTGCTGCACAAGCTGAAATCCATCGCTGACTTACAAGTTGGCACCAAACAATTTAAAAGTGTGAGGGCTGCACTGCAGCTCTATTTGAGTCCAGCTTCCACTTTTCATCCATGAGTCAGCCAGGCCCCCTCACCCAGCCCTGGAGCGGAGGATCAGGCAGTTCACATCATTGGGCCATCCACCCAGGTGACCCCGGGATTGTACGGCCCATCTGCACCTCCTCTTCCTGTAAACAATGCAGCTCTAGATATACAGGCCGTGGAGCATGGCACTGCCGCAGAGGAGGACCCGAAAGCAGGCCGGGGCCTTACATGCCTCAGCCGTCCAGTCCAGTGAGTATTGAGTTGGCTAGAGGCAGATTGGGGAGCTTCATTAAAAGGCATGGCGGTGGACAGACCATCGTTTTTATTTAAGGAATGACTGTAGAAATTGCAAATTTATGCATTCCTTTCTTGCGCAAATATGGTACAGGAACAGTGCACTTACCATGTCAAAAAAATAAATAAGTATGGCATTAGATCCAAAGTGGACTCATATAAAGTTGGTAGAAAAGTAGCAAGCCTAATAATTGGGAATAGTTTAGAAATCAGCAAAGGAAAGCCAAGGAATTGATGAAGAGGGGGAAAATAGGACACGAGATTAAATTTGCAAGGAACATAAAAAGGATCGCAAAAACTTGAAAAGTACGTAAAAGAAATAGAGATTCTTGAAGGCAAATATATGCGACTTGCAATCTAAAGCGGTAGAATGTTTAAGAGAACAACAAAATGACAGAACAATTACATGTATATTTTAGTTCTGTCTTCACGGAAGAAGGCACAGATAAGCTCCCAGGATACTCGGGAACAAAGAATCCAGTGAGGAGGAAGAAATGACTGAAAATAGTATTAAAAAAACAATTCGGCAGGAGAAATCAATGGGACTGAAAGCTGATAAATTCCGAGGGCCCGATAATCGACATCCAATTGCACTAAATGAGTAAGCCATAGAAATAATGAATGGGTTGCTTGACATCTTCAAAAATTTTGTTGATTCTGAAGAGCCCCGGTTGCTTGGAGCGTGACAAATGTAACCCTGCTATTTCAAAAATTAGGGAGAGGTTATAAAGTTAATTGCAGACCGGATAGGCTAACATCAGTGGTAGGAAAATTTCGATGGCCCAAAGGCAATCAGTAGATTGTGTTCCAGTTCATGATTCTATGTTCTCTCCTGCCCTGCCGTTCCCAATTTTCAACCCCTTCAGAAGGTTTTTGATAAATTGCCACATCACAGAGTTGGTCCAAAATTGAAACACATGGCATTAAAGCAGGATGGCAGTCTGGCTTGGAAATTGTCTTCGTGACATAAAACAGAGAGCAGTGGAGAATGAATGCCTTTCATATGACAATGAAGTGTCCAGGAGATTTCCAGAGCTAGTGTTGGTCCCGCTACACTGGTAGTGTATGTTAATGCCGTGGGATTGTGCACACAGAGGGAATTATAAAGATTTCAAATGCAGTAAAATCAGAAATATTAAAACACATCGTGAAAGGCAGTAAGAGACCGCAGGAGTGCATGACGTCACTCGTCAAATGGACAGAAACCTGAAAGATGCAGTTTAGCACGGTAAGTGTGAAGTGATAGAGATTGGTAAGAAAGAGGATGAAAAACCATATGACCCAAAAGCAGGGACAGAGAGACCTGGCTTTGGGATGGGCTTCTCTTGTTGGGGCTCGAAAAACACGAGCCAACATCATAAACCTGTGCCATCCTCCGCATCCAATTCCTGACTAGTTTCCATCTTGGAGAGACTTCGAAGGATATGGGTGTGATTTCCGTCTCCCTTTTGTGTGTGAGCTCAGGATTGGAGCCCGGAGATCTCCGATGCCATTGTGGTTTAATTTGTTTAACACCATGGGAGTATCGCTAGAAAATCTATTGTTTGTTGCCCATCAATTTTCCCCCTTCAGCTGCGTCGTTTGCTCGGCCATTTCAGTGTGCAGTTTGGAGGCAAACAGATTGCTTTGGTCTGGAGTCATGTGTAGGCCTGACCATGTAAGGACTGCAGCTTTCCTTCCCTCAAGGAAATTCGTTTAACAGTAGGGTGTTTAGATAAATGCAGAGACCAAGGTTAAAGCTTTGGGGACTGGCGTCGATGCAGCCATGGCAGATAGTAGAATTTTAATTCAGTGAGAATTTGGAATCAGAAGCCTAAAGATGACTATGAAAAAATTGTCGGTAGTTACAAAAACCCATTTGGTTCACTAATATCGTTAAGGGAATGGAATCTACTGTCCTTACACAGTCTGGTCTACATGTGACTCCAGGGCACAGCAATAGAACCATACAACCATAGGACAGGCACAGCACAGAAGGAGGCCATTCGGCCCATCTTGTCCATGCCAGCCCGAGGACAACCAGCTGCCCTTTCTAATCCCACCTTCCTGCACCAGGCCCATAAACCTGCAACTTACACTACTTAAGGCGCAGATCCATATCATTTTTTAAAAAAAAAAGTTTAGAGTTTCCACCTCGACCAACAACTTGGGCAGCGAATTCCAGACACCCAAAACCCTCTGCGTAAAAACGTTCTTCTTCATGACCCCCTGTACCTTCTGCCACTTATCTTGTATCTATGTTCCCTGCTTCTGGAACTCTCCAAGAAGGGAAACAATTTTATCCTGTCCACTTTACCTTTTCCCCTCATAATTGTGTACACCTCAATAAAGTCATTTCGCAGACTTCTTTGTTCTAAGGAAAATAATCCCAACCGATCCAACATCTCCTCATATCTACACTTTTCTAACCTTGGCAACATTCTTGTAAACCTCTTCTGCAATCTCTCCAGAGCTATTACATCCTTACTGTAATGTGGTGACCAGAAATGCACACAATACACAAATTGTGGCCTCACCAGTGTTTTATCCGATTCCAACATTATATCATTGCTTTTATATTCTATACCTCTGCCAATGAAGGAAAGCATTCCATATGCCTTCTTTACAACTCGGTGTACTTGAAGTGCTGCTTAAAGTGACCTGTGTCCTCAGACGCCAAGATTGGTGACTTCATCTACCTCTCTTTGTATATCCCCATTTATTCTGTAATCTCTGTAACTGTTTGCCCTCTCTAAATGTATGACCTCACATTTCTCTATGTTTAAATACATCTGCCACGTTACCACCCACTCCATCCCCAACCTATATGATTTTTGATATTATGTCTATCCTTGACACCATCCATTACTCCACCAATCTTGTTTTAAACTGCACATTTCACAATCGTACCTCCCACATTCCCGTCCAAATCGTTAATATATCACACAAACAGTAAGGGTCCAAACACTGAGCCCTGTAGGAACACCACTTGAGACAACTTTGCCTTCACTAGGGCATCCATCGACCTTTGTTTCCTGTTACAAAGTCCAACCTTTTATGCAGTTTGACACATTACCCTGAATCCCATGTGCTTTTATTTTCCTGCTCAATCTGCCATGTGGAATCTTGTCAAATGCCTTCCTAAAATCCATGCACAGAACATCCACTGCACGACTTTCATCAACCCTTCTTGTCATTTCCTCAAATAATTCATCCAAGTTTGTGAGGCAATACCTCCCTTTAACAAATCTACACTGACCATCCCAGACTAGTTCATGCCATTCCAAATGACAAATAATCCTCAGAATTTGCTCACCACTGCTGTAAGACTAATGCTGTATAATTGTTTGGAATTTCCTTTGATACCTTTTCAAACAATGGAACAATATGTGCAATCCTATACTCCTCCGGTACCTCCCCTGTATATTTTGCACCTTGGAAAATCAGCCTTTGAGCATACGCTATCTCCTCCCTTACTTCCTTCAATAGCCTTTGAAACAATCCATCTGGCCCTGTTGACTTATCATATTTCAAGGATTTCAACCCTTCGAGTACTTCCTCATCTATATGACTATCCAGTCCAATATCTCGCAGTGTTCTTCCTGGACTACTTTATCTAAATCCCCCCTGACCTTTGTAAAGATGGAGACAAAATATTCATTCAATACGCTACCCATAGCCTTTCCATCTACACACAGATTTCCATCTAAATTCTGAAAAGTCCCAATATCTGCTTAAATAACCTTTCATCTTTAACTTATTGATATATTATCTTTGGGTTATCTTTAGCTTTACTTGCTAATCTGTTTTCATGTCTTCCCTTTGATTTTCCTATTTCCAATTTTACTTCGTCCCTGCACTTCCTATATTCGTCTAGGCTATCTGCAGTGCTTAGTTCTTTGTGCCCATCCTATGCTTTGTTTTTCTGTTTGATCTTCCCTTGTATTCCTCTGGACAATCAGGGGGCTCTAGATTTGACAGGACACCTCTTATTTTTGTAGGGGACATGTCTTTTTGTACAATTGGGATCGTGCTTTTTACTGCTTCCCAGTGGTTTCCCACTGTTTTATCCTCCAACCGTGCTGTCCAGTCACCTCAGCCAAGTCCCTTCTCATTTCTACAAAATTTGCCTTCCACGATTTCAAGACATTTACTCCTGCCTTATCTCTGGTTAAATCTTTAATGCCCTCTGAAAGAGGGAAATTAGGGAAGGTCAGTAAATGCTGGCCTACCCATCGACGTCCACATCCCATGAAAGTATAAAATAACTTACTGAGACTAGTTTCCAATTTCAATTTCTATTAATTTAATTTAAATCCCACTGGCTGTTGTAGTGGGATTTGAGCTCATGTCCCGAGGGCATGAGCCTGGCCTTCTGGGTTCTGCCTCTCTGGGTTGAGGATTCTGATCTTTGCAATGCAGGTAATTACTGTTCATCTCGCTGATTACTGCAACATTGTTGTTCTGTGTCAGCTGCCCCCTTAAATAACATTTGCCTTGGTTTACTCATTAGCCATGTCTGTGTCCCCTATTCAGCTCCAATGCAATCAACCAGCTCCAACCTCTGTACCCTGATGAAACAATATTTTCCTGCTCACCCATAAAAGACACTGGCTGTTCTTTCAATATTTATTGACAAAAAAGGAGATTGAAACTCATAAACAGAACTACAAATTATCACTCGAAAAACTCTTAAAATCCCTAACTAACATTGCTCCCAGTTACTTTCCATTTAAGGCAAGGGTAAAAATAATACATTCTAGCTCTTAAGTCTGTCCAACAAGTTAACCTAATATCCCAGAGAGTGGAATTCAAAATGTCTCTTTTCTACTTTCGTTTCTGTAGACTGCAGGTTTATGTACAAACGCTAGAGGATTCTCGCACATCTGTTCGGTCCTACAATGTATTCTTCCTGATGGAGAGCTCTTTTTTCCCTTCGACATCGACCTCCCACTCAAATTTGTAAACTCTACTGGGTCCATGTGTCTTTGTAACTTGACTTTCTCCTAATGTACCTAATGAATATATTTTCAAGTTGCCACTATGTGTTGTCAATCACCCTTGAGACAAATAAACACGCACCTTTGCTATGTTGTGTGGCTATTTGTATACAGACAGAGATCCCTTTGAAAACTAAATTCCAACAGCAACTATATATCACTGCAAATCTACTTTACCCCTGATATGCTATGCCCCCAAAGACGTTTACTCATTAGCATGTCAAAGACACGTCTACACCATACATCTGTTTACATATTCAAATTGCATGTCTGCTTGACTACGAAATGTAATTAATTCAAAAACAAAGACAGAAAATACATCAACTCCCTAATCCTAATTTTCGATAAAAAAACTGAAAATTATTAAGAAAATACTTCCATAAGTTATTGGATTGATGATATGGGACATGACTTGCCACCTTGTCTTTTCTGAGGCAATACTGAGGCCCCTGGCATGTGTCCCACCAAACATTTTCTCAAACGGCACAAAATGAAGCACCTCCCTTCTAACCTGCAATACATCCCACGAGATTCATGATAGGAACAGCATGAACAACACGCATCTTGACCCTATACAGTCAATACCCTTATACCTCGATGGCAGACCGATGAAGATGCCATCAGTTCTGGGGCAAAGCGGCAACCTGCTTCACGGAGCATGGCCTGGATATCCAGCTGACAGAGGTAGAAACATAACAGGAGTAAATGTTCCCTGAATGTTCCAGGCTCCCTTCAGAGTCCCAGGAGGCAGCTCCACTCTGATTCATGGAGCACGGCCTGGACATCCTCCTAACAGCCGTAGACTGACACAGGTACAAACTGTTCCATGAAGGGCCCAAGTTCCCTCTGGGTTTGGGAGTGAGTTGTGTGGTTTGGTGAGGGGGGTGGGGGGAGGGGTGCTGTGGGTGGGTGGTGTGAAGGAACCGGGTTTTCGAATGAAAATTCGGGCGGATTTGTAATGTGTAACAAGTTGAGATTTTCTTTACTGAGGAAGTCAGTGATTGGCAGAGACCAAATGCCGAGAGAGATGTTGAAGAAAGTCACTTAGAAAGAGGATAATCTGCATGACCTTAACTCATTGCTGCCTTGTGGGTCTGTCACAACTCCCAGAGTTCCAGACCCACCACAAACTCCCCCATTCCTCCCCTCCACGAGGAGGAGGTAGGCTTGCCCAAGGAAGCACAATCGCCGCCATTGCATTTAACAGGCAATAGCCCAGAGATTCATGCAGCACTTGGTGCAACTGCCAACATAAGGTAGGGACCACAGGGTGATGAGCGCAGCATCAAGCATAGGAGTTGGTATCATATTCAGAGATTTGTGTTCATTGTTCCCACCGGAGCAGGTAGGACCGAAACCAGGGAGCCCCTTGGGACAATGAGACAAAGCCTCCGGAGTCTCAGTTTGGGATTCATTATTTGTAAACACAGCAGCAGATATGATGCCATTGGACACAGTTGCCTGAAGCATTGAGGCCTCATCCGCTCTGAATTTTGGAGCTCATGGTGATCATGACTTAGGTCCTGACTCTGGTATGGCGAGCCCATGACGAGAAACCATGAGAGATTGGCCAACCTCGTGGTGAGTCCATGCAGCAGGTGTGAGATATCCTGTACTGTGGTACCAGCTCCATTGCAGTAGTGGGGGTTGATCTCAGGGCGCTGAACAGCAGTACCTCATTGGTGGAAGATCAGTACCTCGAGGGAATCCCAGCAGTGCACCAGCTTCCCACTGAATGCAACCAACGGGGCACCATCCCCAAGGTTGTGATATCGGAAAAAGTGAGTGAGGGGCAGGTGAAATTTTAGGGAATATCAGTCCCTCCTGATTCCTTTATCCCTCAGATAGAAGCAACATCTGACAAGTTGTGTGAGCTGTTCCTGCAGGGATGCAGGTAGTGCAATCACAGGGAGATTCCCAACGGCTTCTTGAGCGACAAGGCAGACCACCATGATTCTCACAATCATATAGCAACAGAGGTGAGCAGCCTGTTTGCACCTCCTCCGAGGGAAAAAGTTGAATACAACATTAGGAATGTCCTTGAGCGCTGGAAACAGCGGTAGGTAGAGAACCATTTTGGTCACAGTGGTGTTTAGGTGAACTATGGATTTTCAGAAATACATGTAACATCTACCGGTTGAAGACTTGGGGATAATGTCACTGAACAAGTAATCCAGGTGTCCACTTCGATGTTCTTGGCCACATGTTCTAATTCCTCCATGGCAGCTAGTGGAATTTAAATGCAATTATTAAATGTGCAATATAAGTATGTGCCCATCACTGGTCACGCCATGCCCCTTATCGCCAGGGACTCTCCCGTGGCCTTTCTGCCTTACTACCCACCTCTTCATTATCCTTCCCTTGTTCCTTCCAATTTCCCTCCTCATACTCATTCGAGTTAAGGATCCTTTTCTCGCCCTCGTCCAGCTCCAGCGGGAGACTCCTTCACAATCCCATGTTATGGAGCATGCAGCAATGTAAAATCATGTGCCATACCCTGGAAGCTATGGGTTGTAGAGATCTCCCTGAGAGGTTGAAGTATCTGAACCACATTATTAACAAATGACGGGATCAATAATTTATCTGTTTATTGTTTAACCCTAACAGGTGGATCCTGGGAATTCATTTGTGAAATTTAATTGAAGCACATTTCGAAATGTGAAAAGAAATAAGGACTTATCTAAAATTAGCCATGCAGACCTGTGTTGAGTGCAATGTTAAAATTAGGCATGACGTAATTTCTAAGTTTGAAGCTGTATAAGTTCATCGTTGTCGACAGAATAAAGAAATTAAGTATGGGGATAAATTCCAAATATATTCAATAGATGTTATTCCATTTATCTTACAAACTAAACATTCTGCATTCTTGACTGAAACTCTGGACTGATCAAATCTGTAGTTTCACTATTGACCCATCAACAGGTTGTTACAGAGAACACGTCTGTCCTTCTGGTAATGCTGCCTAGTGAAATTATTTTCTGGTATTCATTCACAGGATGTGGGCTTCGCTGGCTGGGCTAGTATTCATTGACCATACCTAGTTCCCATTGAAAAGGTGGTAATCAGCTGCCTTCTTGAACCGCTGAGTTCCATGTGGTGTTGGTGCACCTAGAGTGCTGTTAGGAAGGGAGTTCCAGGATTTTGACCCAGTGACTTTGAGGAACCGCGATATATTTTGAAGTCAGGGTAGTCAGTGATTTGGAGGAGAACATCCAGGTGGTGGTGTTCGCAACTAACTGCTCTCCTTGTCTTTCTCGATTGCACTCATCATGAGTTTGGAAGGTGCGGTCGAAGTTCCATTGGTGAATCTTTGGTTTCTATCTTGGAAATGATACAACTGCTGCTACTGTGCGTCTCTGGTGGAGGGAGTGAATGATTTTGTTTGTGGTGCCAATCAACTAGTCTGCCTTGCCCTGCATTGTATCAAGCTACTTGAGTGTTGTGGGAACTGCACTCATCCAGACAAGTGGGGAGTATTTCATCACCCTCCTGACTTGCACTTTGTAGCTGGTGGACAGACTTGGAGAATCAGGAATTGAGTTACTCAAAGCAGGATTTCCAGCCTTTGACCTGCTCTTGCAGAGAAATTATTTATGTCACTCATCCATTTCACTTTCAATTCAATGGGTCCCAAGATATTCATAATGTTGCATTCAGTGCAAGCAATGACATTAAAAGTCAACGAGCCAGTTTTAAGTTCACTTTTCAGGGTGATGTTCATTGCCGGTTGCTTGTGTGCATTGAATGTTACTTGCTACTTCTCACCCCGAGCCTGGATATTGTCCAGCCCTTCTTGCATTTCGAAATGGTCTGCTACAGTATCCGCGGAGATGCAAATTGCGCTGAACATTGTGAAATCAACAGCAAACATTCCCACTTCTGACCATTTGATAGAAGGAAGACTTAACATCAATAAGTTGAAGGTGGTTGGGCCGAGGTAATTTCACTGAGGAAGAACTGCAGTTATGACTTGGAGTTGAGATGACTGACCTCCAACAACCAAAACCATTTTACTTTGTGCTAGGTATGACACCCACCAGCGGATATACCGACCATCCCACACGCATTGACTCCAGCTTTGCTAGGGCTCCTTGATGCCACACTCTGTCAAATATGACCTTGCTGTCAAGGGTCGTCAGCCTTTCCTCATTCCAGCAGTCAAGATTTTTTGTCCATGTTTCAACCAAGACTGAAATGAGGTCAAACGAGTCTCCCTGGCTGAAACCAAACTAAGCGTCATTGAGCAGTTTCTAACTAAGCATGTGCCGCTTGATTGACTATTGATGATTTGGAAATTTTCCGGCTTGTATTCCTCAAGTTTATCTTTGTACAGAAAATAGTTGGGCAATTTTCCACTTTTAGGTTTGTTGTACTTGTCCAGGAACTGCATTTCTTTCTGCATCATGCGATGTGGGTGGCACTGGCCAGGCATTTAATGCACATTCATAACTTCCCCATTAATGTAATTTCAGAAAGTATTCAAGATTTAATCACATTGCTCTGTGTCTGGAGTCCCATGTAGGCCAGACCAAATAACGGGCGGGGGATATTTCATTCCCTAAACGACATTGATGAACGAGATGGATTTTACAGCAAGAAGCAATTGCTTCACTGGATTTGAACTTGTGTCACCAGAGCATTAGCCCTGAATTACGAGAGCAGTGACATTAGCACTACACCACCAACTCCCCAAACCAGTGGGTCATTGACAAAACCCAGTCCAGAAAAAGGAGGAGCAAAGGAAAGCCGGACTGATGTTTTGTGCAGGGTGCTAAAAAGGCCTAGCTGTCGGAGAAAGCAAGCTGACGCACGGGAGGGATGCAGCTTTGAGAGGCGTGGGAAAGTCTCAAATGGGGCTATGCCCTTCAGTGTGATGCATCTGTGCCGCACCACATTCCCATTATGGATATATACTTGGCTAATTTTCTGTTGGCACAAAGATATGGATGAAATTAATTTGTGGAGAGAACATGAAGAAGTTACGAAAAAATAGTTTTTGCAACTGAATCTGAGAACTGCGAAAGATCCGGAAAAAGGCAAAGATCTGGAAAATGGAGTATAACATGGTAAAGATTGAAATTCCCCATTTTGGCAGGAAGAATAGACATGAGACATTTTATCTAAATGGTGAGCTTTTTCCGAGCTCTGATATGCAAAAAGATTGGTGGCTCTTAGTGCATGAATCGCAAGATGCTAGAATGCATCTACAGCAATTAATTAAGAAAGCTACTAGAATGTTGTTATCTATTGCGACGGGGATTGAATAAAAAAGTTGATAGGCTATGTTTCACCTGCGCAGAACACGACTGAAAAAAATATCATGTACAATTTTGGTTACCTTAGTTAAGGTTGGGATGTAAATGTGTTGGACGCAATTCAGAGAATGTTTCCCAGAGTAACAACTGGAATGGGCAGGTTATCTTATAGATACAATTTGGGAATGTATCCGCTTGAGTTTAGAAGAGTATGAGGCGACTTGATTGAAACATATAACATCATGCGGGAAGTCTACACAGTGAACGTGGAGGGGACGTTTGCTCTTGTGTGAGAAACTAGAACTTGGTTTCACTGTTTAAAAGTAAGGGGTCGCATATTTATAACAGAGATGAGGCCAGTTATTTCTCGCAGGGGGTCGTGAGGCTTTTGAACCACCCGGCTGAAATGGTCGTGGGAACAGACCTTTGAATATTTTTAAGGCAGATTCTTAGTAGGTCATCGAGGACAGGATTTCTTTTAGATCAGCCATGATCTTATTAAATGGCGGCCAGGCACGAGTGGCCGACCGTGAAACTCCTGCTCCTTGTGCGTATGCTTGTAGTTCACTGGTTAAGCGCTCTGTAGGAGCAGTAGGCAAGCCGGACGATACCACAGGACAAACATTGAAGGAACACAGAAGGGTAAATATTTCAGTTTTGTTTCCATAATTGTATATGTTGTTGTATAAAGATTCGAATGATATTGCTTTTGTTGCTGGTTTTTCTAACATGATAGTGGCCAAGTGGAAGTTGTGACTGGCGAATCAAAAGGAATTAACAGTGGATAATGGGGGAATCAAGATGGAAAAGGGAAGTTGTCCAATGGGAACTGAAATCTTAGCAAGCTCTCTTCAACAGCCTGTCCGGGTCGAAGGCGTCCAGAAAATATCCCATTCACCTCTGCCTCCTCCCCCTGAAGTAACCTCCGCATTTCTGGTGACAACGCCTGTGTCCTCATAATGGGGATGATATAAAGAGAGCAGCAGAAATCCATGAACTTCACCACTTGCTTCACCACGTGCACTGGAGTGGTCAGCGCGGGGTTCAGGGGTCGGTGGGGGGAGCGGTGGCAGGTGGTGGTGTTGGGGGTTAGTAACAATTGACGGTTCAGGAATCAGAAACATTGATTCGTCACACTGATAGTTGTTAACTCGAGGCATGTGTTATTTTCTGATTGTTGCTTGGTGATGGGGATTGATGAGGGTATGCGTGTTTTGAATCACATACCGAGGCGGCAAAATTCATCTCCGAGAAGACACGCTTCAGATATGAAAAAGATCAGAAGGCGAAGGGAATGGCCGGCTGCTTCCGAATGGTGGTTTTGTGGCTATTGTTGGGATAGCGAACATTCACCAACATGTACTGTGCATGGGCAGACAAGAATTGTACGTTAATGCGGTACGAGGTTTTGCTGTTCCTGTATGTCTCCACGTTGGCAAGGGGACTCTGCAGAGCAACAGTCAGCACCGAGATTCTTCAATGCTGGGAATAACTTGGAAATTTTAATCGTGCTTCTCCCTGCTGAGGGGAAAAAATACAACGTATTCATCTCACCCGGCATGTATGGTCTCCGTCACCTGCTGGACAGAGCGAATGAGATCATCCTTTCAGGAAAGTTCCCAATCCATCGAAGTTCAATGAAGCTGTGACGTTAATGGAATTTTAAAGCAACTTCCTCACCCTGGTAGGAGGTTCGCATTTGTATTTAAGCGGATGGAAAAGCTCCTTCACCACTTCCTTATTGAGCCAGGTTTGCCTCACGCTCTGCTCCTGGGTTTGATGGAGGTTGGTAAAGTCTTCATGAAAAACTGGGGCTGGATAGAGTACAGACGCCCCCTCCTCCATTTTTTATGGAGTTTCCCCTCTCCATTTTTTGGTCATGTTACAGATTCAGGTGAAATGTAACTACTATGCCCTTAGCTCTCCCCGAGTTTGGTTACCAAACACGCTGTCCTTCCAGCATGTAAGGAGGAGCTCACTACAGAGTGAGCTAGAGAAACCATCAGTAACACTTGCACGAAATTTTCAATTAAAATATTCGGTCAAACTCCCCACAGCTGCAAGGTTTGTGCCAAGTCCTTTAAGATATCACTAGTGGTGGTTCGGTGTATTGCGGGAAAAATGTTCAGCTGAGAGTGAGTAACACAGACGTTCAATGGCCAGGAACTATCCGAGTTTCATGTATCAATGCTGCTGAAACCGTCTGTCCAACATGGAGTACCAGTTGGGAGACGCTGGGAAGTCAGTGACAGGGCCTCCCGCAGCATTTAATTGTTTGAGCTTCAGAAATCTGGCACCATTGACTGAACATCTACAAAGCCAGAATCATGGCCATGGGGAGATATTGTGTGAATTATAATCATGTTATAATTATATTGACTAAAACTTCAGCAGAGCAATTTGCAAGAATATGCGAAACTAACAGAGGGATTTGCTTTAGTCACAGCAGTTAGGCATTGAGGGATCATATTGTAAGAATGAAAATATTATAAATGAGGTGATACGAGACCAGGAAGCAAAGTAGGTCAGTGAGAACAGAGGTGCTGTGTGAAACGGATTTGGTGTAAGTAAGTATATGCAAAAGGTAGTTTGGGGTTTGTTGGGTCTTATGAAGGGTTGTAAGTGGGAGGACGACCAGGATAACACTGGGATAGTCGATTCTGGCTTCAGACACAGGTAAGGGTTTAATCAGTAGCTGGACTGAGGTGGAGACGATGATGGATGATATTATGGAGAAGGTAGTGGGAAGGATTGGGAGTGGAGAGAATATGGGGCCGCTAATCACCTCAGGGTCAACGGGATCACACATGTTCTGGACAAGCTGGTTCAGTCTCAGATTCAGTGTAGAGGGAGCGACATTTCTGACCGAAATTGAAGACAATCTTTCCAAAATTCAAAAATCAAGTAGAGCAATCAAGTTAAATGTGGTTTATAGAATACATAACTGGGCAGAGATACCTACTAGGTACAACAAGAGCCAGGATGGGATAATAACCTCCTTGTACAACCCGAAAAAAGTAATAGGTGCAATCAGCTAATGGCAAAATAAAATAATATGTAGAAAGCGAGTAAAGCGCCCAGGATAAACTTCTGCACATTCTTGTAACATTTCAATCTGTTGCTGTAAGATTCTGATCCATTGTTCGAACATTCAAACCTGTTCTTCTCAGATTCTGATCTCCCCTCTCCCTCTCACTGGTGACGCTGATCTCTGTTGGTGTCGGAGGTGATTCTCCCGCTGACGCTCTGGGATAATGCATTGAAATATATCCCATATTAATAGGAGGGGGAAATACCCCAGTGACACAATTAAGACCATGTCGTCTGATATTACTCACAATCACTGAACAAACAGGTTGCGTTAACTCATTTCAATCCAGCACTTTTTAATACCACAATAAAGTAGAATATTTACCCGGTCTATGTGGAATATATGAGGGCAACTGAGGGAAGGAATGAAGAAAGTAGCGGATTCACCGACCATAATATTTCAATCTTAGAATTGGTGCCACAGGCCTTGATGTTTGAAACTGTCCCATGCTATATATTCAAGGAAATAGGGATTAAACCTGGAACAACAGAGCGGCCATAATAATGGCAGCGGTGGGGTAACTTCAGTAGACCATATTTCTGGCAGAAATACTTCTTTCTTTTTTCAGATAAATAAGTTCATAAATGACCAGAAAAACGAACATGTTAATGGTAAGTCCTATCTGATAAACATAATGGAATTCTTTCCCTCAGTAACGAGAGGGTTAATCAGGAAAGATAACATAATGATATCTGTATGAACAAAATGGGACCAAGTGCCATTTAAGGGAGTTGCTATGAAAATTGAATTTCTTGGGTTAAAGGGACAGTGCCAGATTGGATACACAATTGGCGAAGAGAGAATTATCAGTGGGAAAAGTTATTCAGACTTTCTTCACTTCAACCTAAGGATAACATCTATCATGCTGTGACACTAAGATCTTGCTAAATGGGATAGATTTCTAACACATCTACCAGTTCAAATCAAGAGCAATTATACGCCACTGTGGGCCATCAGCAACAGCAAATTTGCTTTCAACCACAATCTGTAAGTTCATGGGCCGGCATATCCCCTGCTCTGCCATTATCATTATGTATTAGGTAAGACCTCAGCTTTCCAGATTTTTTCAGGAAGGTCTGAGAGTTTGAGCAAGACTAACAATGCTGTTGTTGTAATCGCACTTTGAGATGGCTGTGAGACTTGGATCATCTGCCAAATGCATCTGTTTTTTCTGGAGAAAATGTACCAGCAGAATGGTGTAAATAGCAGAAAATAAGAACATAACAGCATAAGGACATAAGAACCAGGAGCGGGAGTAAGAAATTCAACCAGTCGAGTTTGCCCCGTCATTCAATACGTTCGTAGCAGATCTAATTTCGGCCTCAACTCCAGTTTCCCACCCATTCCATAATCTTTGAACCCGTTACTAAGTAAAAGTCTAACTAAAATCTCCTTTAATTTTTTAAGCGCAATGCACCCAATGCACTCTGAGGTAATGACTTCCACAGCTTCACTTTCCTTTGAGAAAAGTAATTTCTCTTCATATCTAATTTAAATGTACCACCCCTTAGCCTGAAAATATGGCCTCTCAATTTGGAATGCCACACAAGGCGAAACATTTGTTCCACGTCTTCTTTGTATATCCCCTTTAGCATCTTTTATATCTCAATTAGATCTTCTATCATCCTTCTAAACCCCAGCTGTTGTCGGCCTAGACTTCTCAATCTATCCTCAGTAGAAAAGCCCCACAACTCTGAAATCCAGCTAGTGAGCCGCCTCATTACATCATTCCTCAAATAAGGGGATCAAAACTGTGCACAGTACTCCAGTTGTGGTCTCACCAATGCCTTGTATAGTTGCAATCACAAGTGCATATTTTTATTCTCTGCTCCTTTAGCAATAAATGCCAAAATTCCCTTTGGCTCCCTTATTACCTGCTGTACCTGCATAGTACCTTTCAGCGTTTCATGCATTTGGATAACCAGATCCCTCTGAACTTGCACATTCTGAAGTTTCTCTACAATTAAATGAGAAGTCGACTTGTCATTCTTTAGGCCAAAATGGACAGCTTCACACTTATCAACGTTAAACTCCATCTGCCAAATTTTGGCCGGTTCCCCTAAACTGTCCATATTTTTTTGTAAATTTCTTATTTGTTCATTGCAACTTGCGTTCCCACCTATTTTGGTGTAATCTGCAAATTTGGCTATAGTACTTTTTATGCCTGAATCCGAGTCATTAACATATTCTCTGGTCATGGCACTGGGTTAGTAACTCAGAGAGGTCAAAGCTCAACTCCAGCAGCTGATCAAATTTAAAATTGGTTGAGAAATTATGTGATGTAAATCTGATCTAAATAAGACTGACCGACATTAGGCTATCATCGATTGTTGTAAAAAAAAATATCAGGTTCACAACTGCTCTTTCAGGATGGAAATCTGTTGTCCTTTCCCACTCTGGCCTGCAGAAATGTCGTTGACTCCTAACCATTCTCAAAGGATGGGGATGTCACATTTGAGATAATGTAAAAATACTTTGTTTCACCACTCAGTAAGGCATGTAGTGGCCCGCTTAGCTCAGCCGAGAAACTTTGGTGTTTAGGGACGCCATTGAGTGATTCTTGTCACCAGATTAGAAATTTAAATGACAAATCTCAACGATCAAGCTTTGACTCGCTGTTTATGATGTTTTAATCCCCATCATTGAAACATTTTTTTTAACTTTAGCAAAAAGGCCAGCAGTCATTCCCAGCATTATGGCAGATCTCAGGGTGTAACTGCCAATCAACCACTCATGCATACCGAAATTGCATAACTCCAGGGACTACAAGAAACCATTTTCACACAAAGGATGCCTCCTGGAGGCAGATTTCAAGAACGGGAACGGGAGCGCAGGTATGACGCAAGTACTATTCACTCAGAAAATGAAAGCACGATCTCCAGTTTTCACATTCCATTAGTAGCAACGCACATTTGTAGTCATCGGAATATCAGGTGCTCAAAATAATTATCTAACTTTCAGAACCGTGCCAAGAGAAGGTGGAACCGGAACATTGTCAATTGTTTTTGGTAGCACCTGAATAATTGAAGACCCTGAAAAATTTGGAACAGAAAAATCTGGTTGTAAGCTGCCTGGTATATCCACTCTTCACTAGCTATGCACTACCGAACTCAAACTGCAGGGGTCAAGCTTCTACAGCAGACAGGAGGAGGACTTTACCCTTGAAGGTGATTGAGGCTGTCAAGGTGACTGCATATATCAACCAGTAGCCAGGCATTTATAAAGCAAGTTAATGCCCTGTCGCCTTTCCGCCTCCTCACCAGGGCCCTTGGGGTGAAATGCTATGCCCACACGGAGATGACAATAGAGGCATGTGTTAAGGCTATGGATGGGGTTGTCGGCCCCTCAGCCATAGTAGCTGCCTCCAGGATGTATGGAAAGGCCGTATATTTCTTGAAGTCCGAGAGGAAGGTGCAGCTCACCCTGCAGAAGGGGCTCACTGTGGGCGGGACTTTTCTGGCAGTGGATCCCCTTGAGGCCACAGCCCAGAGGATTGTTATTTTGAATGTCCCGCTCTTCTTACCGTGAGAGCTCCTCCTTCCCCATCTTAATAAGCTGGGGGAGGTCACATCGAGGGTTGCGCCAGTCACGCTCGGCCTCAGAGACTCGGCCCTGCGCCATGTGTACTCCTTCTGGCACCACGTTTTTCTACACGTGGCCCGGGAGGAGTGCCTGGAGGGGGCCTTCTCGATCGATTTTGAGGGAACTGCCTATCGGGTCTTCTGGACCACGGAGAGCATGTGGTGCCACGCTTGTAAGGAGTTTGGGCAAATAAGAAAGAACTGCACCGCCTCCAAAACCACAAGCTCCACCCAAGTGGCCACGGCTGGCACCGCCCCTCCTCCCCCGACACCACTCCATCTCCAGCCCCCTAAAGGGGAAGTGACCACGGCAGCAGCAGCCATCTCAGCTGCCGGTGAGGCGGGAGGAGAGCCCCCGTGCTGTAAGAAGGCGCGGAGGAAGACACGAAATTTGGAGGCGGCCACTGAAACACCTAAAACCCACCAAACACGTGGAAAAACCGCCTTGGGGGAAGTAACAACATCTGACCCTGGCGTCATTCCCGTGCGTGCTGCCGGGGCCGGCAGGGATGAGACGTGGGACCCCGAGATGGAGAAACATGATCCCAAACCTCAGAGGCTGGTGTGTCCGGGAGGGCTTGACAAGAAGGTGTGGGCCTCGGAATTGGAGGGCTCCCTAGCCTGCAGTCTGATCCGGAAGAGACGTCATCCTTCAGAGGTGGAAGTGGGCGACGCGCTACCTGAGGAAGCTGGGTGTGTCCATTCCCCGGATGAAGAGGTGGTGGCGTCCCCACCGAGTAAAACCTCGACCTGCCCTCTGGGCGAACCCGAAATCCCTACCCCCACCACTGTTCCCCCTACCAGTCCGCTGCAGTCCTCTGAACAGGGCCCCTCGGGGGTCACTGAGGGCACTTCCCTTGAGGTGGTGCCCGGCTCCAGTACACTCAATACCCCCGAGGTACCTTCAGGCTCGTCGGGGGACTGCAGCTTCCTTCATTTAAAAAATGTCAATGGGTCAGGGTTGCGGCGAAAAGGAGGGATTTCCCGCTCCCTCTCAAACCTTAACACCGGGTGTCCTATGTTTAGATCAGGAGCTTGTCCTGTGCTCCCCAGACGACCTGGTGCCTGGAGGAGAGCGGGCATCAGAACTGCCGCTGCCCTCTGGCCCAAAAATTTTAGAGGAGACCAGAGAGGACTCCTCTGGCCTTGATCCTGGGGGTGGGATCGAGGCACATATAGAGCCAGCTGGCAGCTCTGAATCAGCCCCCGTATTCAATGCGGGGGAGGGGTTGGAAGCTGGAGGTGACGACCCGGAGCAGGATGGGGTGTCGGTGGTGAGCATTGGGGATTACGCAGAGTCGCTCTCAAGCGAGGCTTTCGATACCGTGATGCCCTCCACTGACTCACCCCTCATCTCCCCAAGGGAAATCCGGAACTTTGTGTCGGGACAGTGCGGTCGCCGAGACAGGGTTCAGTTGGCCTTGGACCTGTGGCTTTTGTTTCCGCTGGTGTTGTGGTCTACTCGTGAGGCTCTCAATTCTCGTGAGTTGGATAGGAACGCTTGGCGGATGGTCCAAATGTTTCTCACTGGGCTCCTGAAGGAGAGGAAGGATGAAAAAGTCCTCTTCTTCTTTTTTAATTACTTACGGTGAAGGTTTGATGTACCTTTGACAATGAAGACGACTATAACCAGCGTCAACATCCGCGGCAGCAGGGATGCACAGCGCAGGTTCGAGAACTTCTCGGTCCTCAGGGATGGGAATTATGCGTTCTGCTTCCTGTAAGAAACCCATACTCTTCCGGTAGATGAAGTCACGTGGCTCCTGGAGTGGCGAGAGGGGGTCTACATGAGTCACGTAGCCTCCAATTCTGGTGGGGTTGCTATCTTGTTCGTCCTGCATTTTCAGCCAGAGATCTTGTAGGCCAAGGAGCTGGCGCCAGGCCGGTTGCTCCACCTGACTGTGTGTGTGGGGGTGGTGGGGGGGGGGGGGGGGGCGGTGCTTCACTTTTTGAATGTGTACGCTCCCCATGGGCCGCAGCAGCAAGCAAGGTTCTTTGAAAAAATGTCGACTCACCTCGGCTCCATCAACGCTGGCGAGTGCATTGTCCTCAGGGGGAATTTCAATTGCACCCTCATGGTTCGGGACCGTCACGGTGCCCAGCACTGCACGCGAGGTGTGAGGAAGTTGTGTCACCTGGTCAGGTCTTTGAACTTCATGGACGTCTGGTGAACTCTCCATCCTGACTCCAGCGTGTTCACCTTTGTGTCACCTGGAGTCGGAGTGTCCAGACTCGACCGCCTTTATGTTTTCAAGGTGTACCTGTCCTGCATTCAGGCTGCTTCCATACAACAAGTTCCTTGCACGAACGACTGCCTGGTGTGTGCGGAGCTCACTTCGTTCTGCGCTCGGATGGGGTCCGCGTACTGGCTTTTTAATAACCAGTTGTTGGAAGACCAGCAGTTCCTGGACTCGTTCCATCATTTCTGGGCCGGCTGGAGAAGGAAGCGGGGAGGCTACCCCTCCTTGAGGCTATGGTGGGACGTTGGCAAGTCTCACGTCCGATTTTTCTGTCAAGGGTACGCGATGGGGTCGAGAAAGAGACGCAAATCCAGGGTCGAGGAGTTGGAGAAGGAGGTGCTTGACCAGGAGGCACGTCTCCATCAGCCCGATGAGGACCCGGCCCTGTGGACAGTGTATGATGAGAAGAAGGGCGCACTGCGCGACCTGAAATGGGTCGGGTCTCGAGGCGCATTCGTGAGGTCGCGGATCTGGTTCCTTAAAGAGATGGACCGTGGCTCCCCTTTCTTCCACTCGCTGGAAAAAAGGCACCGGGTCCGTAAGCAGCTCCTTACGCTGCTGGCTGACGACAGATCCCTTGTCTCGGACCCGGAGGGCATCAGGGCCATTGCCCGAGATTACTACACTGCCCTGTTCTCTCCGGATCCGTCCAGTGAGAAGGCTTGCAGAGTTTTGTGGGAGGAACTGCCGCAGGTCGGCCCGGAGTGCGCCGGAAAGCTCGACTCCCCTATACATCTGGGGGAGCTGACCTGCGCACTCGACGGTCTTTCTAGGGCCAAAATCCCATGACTAAACCGACTGACCGTGGAATTCTTCAGGGCGTTCTGGGACGTCTTGGGGAGCGACTTCGCGGGGGTCCTGGGGGAGAGCATTGCTACCGGGGAGATGCCCCTTTCGTGGTGCAGGGCCGTGATTGCCCTGCTGCTGAAGAAGGGGCAACTCCCCCTTCTCAAAAACTGGTGCCCGGTCTCCGTCCTCAGCACGGACTACAAAATCTTCTCCCGAGCCTTGTCTTCTCAGCTCCACACCATGCTGGACCACATGATCCACCCTGACCAGTCCTACACCGTCCTGGACTGAACCATTTATGATAGCGTCCATCTGGTCTGGGACATCATCCACCATTCCCATTGGGCTTGTCTGTCGAGCGCCTTCCTGTCTCTTGATCAGGAGAAAGCGTTTGACAGGGTGGATCAGGGATACTTACTCAGAACTCTGCGAGCGTTCGGGTTCGGGATGCATTTTGTCGCGCGGATCCGACTTCTGTACACCGCCGCAGAGTGCCTAGTGAAAGTTAACGGGTCCCTCATGGCGCCGCTTTGCTTTGGGAGCGGGGTACGTCAGGGCTGCCCCCTGTCTGGCCAGTTGTATTCTATTTGTGTGGAGCCTTTCCTGCGCCTCTTGCGGAAGCGGTTGTCGGGATTGGTTCTGCGTGGGTCAGGCATCAGGGTGGTTTTTTGGTGTAAAATGATGATGTGCTCCTTCTGGTAGTGACCCGGCTGACCTGCGGAGGATGCGCGAGTGTCATGAGTCCTACTCGGCTGTTTCTTCTTCCTGGATCAACTGGGAGAAATGTTCTGGACTCCTGGTTAGTCAGTGGCAAATGGATCCCCTTCCCGCGGAGATCAGGCCTTTCACCTGGAGCAGGACCAGCCTCCTCTACCTGGGGGTCCATCTCTGCCCTGCTGAGGAATCCTGGCTGGTGAACTGGCAGGAACTGGAGACAAAAGTCACTGCTCGCCTGCAGCGCTGGACAGGACTGCTCCGAGTGCTATCTTACCGCGGTCGAGTTCTGGTCATAAATCAGCTGATCGCCGCCATGTTGTGGTATCGACTGGTCACTTTGACCCCTCCCCCAGACTTGGTGACATGAATCCAGATGTTGTTATTCCACTTCTTCTGGGACAAAAGATTGCACTGGTCACTGCTGAGGTCCTGAGTCTCCCGCTTAGGGAGGATGGTCAGGCACTAGTGTGCATACGCATACAGGTGGCGACTTTCTGCCTTCAGACCCTGCAGCAATACCTCTACGTCAAGCCTCCTCCTAGATGGTGTGCCCTGACGACGTATTACTTCCATCAGGTGCACGGCCTGAATTATGATGTGCAGCTCCTGTTTATAGAACAGAGGCACTTCGGTGGCTCCTTGCAGGTGTTGCCCGTCTTTTACCAGGACCTGATCAAAGTCTGGAACATGGTTGCCTCACAACGCAGCTCTCCCCCAACAGGAGTAGCAGTTATCGTCCGAGAGCTGCCGCACAGGAATCCGCCCCTCCGTCCTTTTCAGTGGTTGACGGAGAGGAGGGCTGTGTCTGCACGGGTGACCAGTATCGGGGACATGCTGGGCGGTGGAGGACTGGGCTGGATGCTCCCGCAGGAGTTGGTGCATCACGCATCTGTGAGAGTCCAGGTCGCAGCTGATGCCAACCAAGACCAGAGAACGGTCGTCCTCGGACCCGACGTTATTTTGGGTCTTCAGGTGGCCCAGGTGTGCAGTGGTCTTCCGTCTGAACATTGCCCTGTTCGGACAGAATTCCACACTGGCCCCAAGTTCCGAACCCTACCTCGGGTGCTGGTGCCCCACAATATGAGCAGCCTCGGGGACATGCCCTCTGTGCCTTTTGGCACGGCAAAGAGGAGCTTTTTGTAAAGACTGCTGCTGGACACCTTCCATTTTCTCACCCTTGTTCACCGCCTGGACACGCCCTGGTGTGCCTTGTTGCCATCGGGCGGCAGAGTCCCCCGATGGGAGGCCCTCTATGGAGGTATCCTCCCCCTTTCTATCGGGGACCTGGGTTGGAGGGTGTTGTATGCAGCATTCCCCTATAATAAGTGAATGCATAGGTTCACGGACTCTCAGGACACAGGCCCTTTTTGCAGTCTTGTGGAGTCCATGGACGATGCATATATAGGATCTTGAAGGCTGCACTCCCTTTTCAGTTATTTGAAAAACATTTTACTGATGTTTTGTTTGCACTTCAGCCCCAAGCTCCAGATCTATGGGCACCCGGTGCGGAAGGGGTTCAGGAAGGAGGAGGACCTCCTCGTGAACCTACTCCTGGGCCTGGCCAAGTTGGCCATTAACAGGTCCAGGCAGCGGGCGATCGATGGGGGAGTCCCGCCCAATTGTTTGTCCCTCTTCCGCAGCCAAGTTCGCTGCCGGATGTCCCTGGAGAGGGAGCACGCGGTGTCTGCTGGCACTCTTGAGGCCTTCCATGCTCGGTGGGCACCGCGGGGACTGGGGTGTTTTGTTGACGCCTTTTATCACATTTTGATTTAAAGTTTGTAAGGTTCGATTAAATTTTGTTCTTGGTATCACAGCTAACCTGAATTAGGGACTGTGCCTGATTTATCCCAATTTTGTTGATTTGGTTTAATTTGTTTTCACTTAAAATATTATTGCAGCTAATGAATTTAGTTTTACAGCTGACCTGAAATAAGGCTGTGCCTTATATCGCAATTTTGTTGAATGGTTTAATTGGTTTCACGTAAAAGATTATTGCAGATAATGAATTTATTTTTACAGCCTCACTGAATTAGGGGCTGTGCCTGATTTATCCCAATTTTGCTGATTTGTTTTAATTGGTTTCACCTAAAAGATTATTGCAGATAATCAATGTTTGGATTCGAGACATTGACGAGAGAAGGTGTGTTGGTGTTGTTGCTGCTCCAGAGTTGCTGCTGTTCCTACACTTGAAGGTGTTTGCTGCTGTTCCTGCACTTGAGGGTGGTTGCTACTGCTCCTACACTTGAAAGTGGTTGTTGCTGATCCTGCACACGAGGGTTGTTGCTGCTGCTGTTCCAGAGTTGCTGCTCCTAAACTTGAGGGTGGTTCCTGTTCCTGCCTTTGAGGGTGGTTGCTGCTGTTCCTATACTTGAAGATGGTTGCTGTTGCTCCTGCACTCAAGGGTGGTTGCTGCTGTTCCTGCACTTGAAGGTGGTTGCTGCTGTTCCTGCACTTGAAGGTGGTTGCTGCTGTTGCAGTTGAAGGTGGTAGCTGTTCGTCCACTCGAGGGTGTTTGCTGCTGCTCCAGGTAGGCTGCTGCTGCTGCTGCCCCAGCCCGTGTGGGGCCAAAGGGGAGAGAGGGAGAAGCTGTGTTGGTGCTGCTGCTCCATTGTACTTGCTGCTGCCCCTGCCCGTGTGGGGCCAAAGGAGAGAGAGGGAGAGAAAGTACAGTTCTTGCGACTACAGGATAGGAAGCCCAAGAGGCCAAAACTCACTTCACAAGAACGTCCTAGGTGGGTGTCTGGACTGTGTATTTTTGGTTAAGGTGGGGGCTTTTAAGGACTGTGCTTTGTAGGGGGAGGCAGGAAGGCTGCAAAAGGGTTGGGGAAGGAAGAGAGGGTTGTGGTTCAAACCATCTTTCTTTCCACCCCGCCCCCCGCCCACACACACACACACACACACACACACACACACACACACACACACACACACACACACACACACACACACACACACACAGACCTTTCTCGGAGGCCAGAAGTAGCTGGGGAAGACCTCACCTCCCCCGGCCTGAAGATCAACAGGCCCCCACCCAACGTACTTTCAAGCACCAGAAACACCCACCTGAACTTGCTCTTTTCCCACGTGTGCCTCCCTGCCCTTTACTCCTCCCCCTCCTCTCATTTACTGCCTAAAATTGGGGAGGTTATTTCTACCTCTCTCCCCCACTCCCCTCCCTAGAGAGGAACTTTATAATTATATTTGAAAAATAAAAACAAATAAAATGGCCAAACCTTCTCGGGGTGGGTGTGGCTCTGGTCCAAAGGCCACTTCAACATCTCCTGTGGCCGGGCCCTCGAGGGCTATTCTGGAGGCGGCCTTGTCATCGGCGGCAGGGCCTACCAAAAAAGACCTATGCGGGAGTGGCTGCTTCTGTGGCTCCTGCTGCTCCCGCTGCCCTGTCGCCTTTCCATTTGCTCACCAGGGCCCTCGGGGTAAAATGCTACGCCCACCCGGAGATGACAATAGAGGCATTGCTTTAAGGCTATGCCTGCGGTCGTCGGCCCCTCAGCCATTGTTGCTGCCTCTAAAATGAACAGAAAGGCCGTATTTTTCTTGAGGTCCGAGCAGGCGGTGCAAATCGCCCTGCAGAAGGAGCTCACTGTGGGCAGGACCTTTCTGGCGGTGGATCCCATTGAGACCACTGCCCAGAGGATTGTTATTTCAAATGTCCCGCCCTTCTTACCCAGTGAACTCCTCCTCCCCCACATTAGTAAACTGGGGGAAGTCAGGACGGGGTTTGCGCCAGTCCCGCTCGGCCTCAGAGACTCGGCCCTCCTCCACGTGTACTCCTTCCGGCACCAGGTTTTCGTCCGCTTGGCCCGGGAGGAGTGCCTGGAAGGGGCCCTTGTCATCAATTTTGAGGGGACATCCTATCGGGTCTTCTGGACCGCGGAGGTTGTGCAGTGCCATGCTTTAAGGAGGCGGGGCATGTAAGAAAGAATTGCTCCGTCTCCAAGGCCACGAGCCCCACCCAAGAGGCCACCGCTGGCAATACCCCTCCTCCCCCCGCCACTACTCAATCTCCCTCCCTGCAAGGGGAAGTGACCCCGGCAACCACTGCCATTCCGGCTGCCGGTGAGGCAGGCAGAGAGCCCCCGCGCCGTAAGAAGGTGCGTAGGAAGACCTGCAATCTGGAGGCGGCCCCTTAAACCCCTCAAACCCCTAAAAAACCTGGAAAACCCGTCTCAGGGTAGGAAATATCATTCGGCCCCGGCGTCTTTCCTGCGTGTGCTCCCGGGGCCAGCGGGGATGAGACGTGAGACCCCGAGCCGGAGATACAAGAATCAAAACCCCAGAGGGTGGAGAGTCTGGGAGGGCTGGACAAGGAGGAGGGAGCCTTGGAGATGGATGTCACTCTAGCCCCCAGCCTGACCTGGAGGGATGTCATCCTTCGGAGGAGGAAGTGGATGACACCCAAATGAGGAAGTTGGGAGTGTCCCTTCCCCTGATGAAGAGGTGGTGGCCCCTCCACCAAGTAAAACCTTGCCCTGTCCTCTGGGGGAACCCAAAACCACTACCCCCAAATCCACTGTCCCACCCATCAACCTGCTGCAATCCTCTGAACAGGGCCACTTGGGGGTCACTGAGTGCACCTCCCTTGAGGTGGTGCCCGACTTCAGTGCTCTTGATACCCCTGAGGTACCTTCAGGCTCGTCGGGGGACTGCAACCTTCTTAATTTAAAACATATAAATGGGTCATTGGGTGGCGGCGAAAAGGAAGGCCTTCCCGCTCCCTCCCAAACCTTGGCACTGGGCGTCCTGGTTCTTGGTCAGGAGCTTGTCCTGAGTTCCCCGGATGACCCGGTGCCGGGAGGAGAGCTGGCATCAGAACTGTCGCTGCCCTCTGACGTAAAAACTTTAGAGGAGACCAGAGAGGACCCTCTGGCCTTGATCCTGGGGATGGGATCGAGGTACAGGTGGAGCCAGCTGGCAGCTCCGTATCAGCTGCCCATATGTGATGCAGTGGAGGGATCGGAAGCTGGAGGTGACGACCCGGAGCAGGACGGGCTGTCGGTGGTGAGCATTGGGGATTACGCAGAGTCGCTCTCAAGTGAGGCGGTGGATCCCCTGGTGCCCTCCACTGACTCCTCCCTCATCCCCCCTAGGGAACTCCGGGACTTTTTGATGGGAAACTGTTGTCGCAGAGATAGGGTTCAGTTGGCCTTGGACCGGTGGCATTCGTTTCTGATGGTGTTCTGGTCCACCCGTGAGGCTCTCAAGGCTACCGAGTTGGATAGGAACGCGCAGCGGAGGGTCCAAACATTTCTCTCTGGGCTCCTGAAGGAGAGGAAGGATTAAAAGTCCTCTTCTTCTTTTTATTTACTTAAGGTGAAGGTTTTATGTACCTTTGACAATGAAGACAACTATAACCAGCCTCAAAATCCATGGCAGCAGGGACACACAGCGCAGGTTCCAGAACTTCTCAGTCCTCAGGGACGGGAAGTATGCGTTGAGCTTCCAGCAAGAAACCCTTACCATTCCGGGAGACGAAGCCACGTGGCTCCTGGAGTGGCGAGAGGGGGCCTACATGCGTCACCTAGCCTCCAATTATGGCGGGGTGGCTATCTTGTTGGCCCCGCATTTTCAGCTGGAGATCTTGGGGGTCAAGGAGCCGGTGGCAGGCCGGTTGCTGCACCTGACTGTGTGCCTGGGGGGGGCGGTGCTTTACTTTTTGAATGTATACGCTCCCCTGGGCACGCACCAGCAAGCGAGCTTCTTTGAAGAAGTGTCCACTCATCTCGGCTCCATTGGCGCTGGCGAGGGCATAGTCCTCGGGGGGGATTTCAATTGCACACTCGAGGCCTGGTACCATCACAGTACCCAGCACCGCACGCGAGGTGTGAGTAAATTTCGCGACCTGGTCAGGTCCTTCGACTTGGTGGACGTCTGGCGAAATCTCCACCATGACTCCAGCGTGTTCACCTTTGTATCACCTGGAGTCGGAGCATCCAGACTCGACAGCCTTTACGTTTTGAAGGCGTACATTTCCTGTGTTCTGGCTGCTTCTATACAGCAGGTTCCGTGCATGGACCACCGTCTGGTGTGGGCAGAGCACACATTGTTCTGCGCTTAGACGGTGTCCGCGTACTGGCATTTTAATAACCTGTTGTTTGAGGACCAGCGGTTCCTGGACTCGTTCCATCAGTTCTGGGCCGGCTGGAGAAGGAAGCGGGGAGGCTTACCCTCCTGGAGGCTATGGTGGGACGTGGGCACGACTCACGTCCGAGTTTTTAGTCAAGAATATGCGAGGGGTTCGACAGAGAGATGCAAATCCAGGGTCGAGGAGTTGAAGATAGAGGTGCTCGATCTGGAGGCTCATCTCCAGCAGCCATATGCGGACCCAGCCCTCCGGTCGGTGTACGATGAGAAGAATGGCGCGCTGCGGGACCTGCAACTGGTCTGGTCTCGAGGTGCATTCGTGAGGTCGCTGATCTGGTTCCTTAAGGAGATGGACCGTGGCTCCCCATTCTTCTACTCGCTGGAAAAAAGGCACGGGGTCCGTAAGCAGCTCCTTACGCTGCTGTCCAATGACGGATCTCTTGTCTCAGATCCAGGGGGCATCAGGGCCATCGCCCGAGATTACTGCACTGCCCTTTTCTCTCCGGATCCATTCAGCGAGGAGGCTTGCAGAGTTTTGTGGGAGGACCTGCCGCAGGTCGGCCCAGAGTGCACCGGAAAGCTTGACTCCCCTATATGTCTGGGGGAGCTGACCGGCGCACTCGACGGTCTTTCTAGGGTCAAATCCCGGGGACTGGACGGGCTGACTGTAGAGTTCTTCAGGGTGTTCTGGGACGTCTTGGGGAGCGACTTCGCAGGAGTTCTGGGGGAGAGCATTGCTACCGGGGAGTTGCCCCTTTCGTGGAACAGGGCCTCAATTGCCCTGCTGCCGAAGAATGGGGATCTTTGCCTCCTCAAAAACAGGTGCCCGGTCTCCGTCCTCAACACGGACTAAAAAATCTTTGCCTGAGTCATGTCTTCTCGCCGTGCTGGACCACATGATCCACCCTGACCTTTCCTACACCGTCCCCGACCGAACCATTTATGATAACATCCATCTGGTACGGGACATCATCCACCATTCCCAGAGGGCTGGTCTGTCGAGTGCCTTCTTGTCTCTTGATCAGGAGAAAGCATTCGACAGGATGGATCACGGATACTTACTCGGAACTCTGCGAGCGTTCGGGTTCGGGACGTATTTTGTCACCCGGATCCGACACACCGCCGTGCAGTGTCTAGTGAAGGTTAACGAGTCCCTGACGGCGCACCTTTGATTTGGGAGAGGGGGATGTCAGGGCTGCCCCCTGTCTGGCCAGTTGTGCTCTATTTGCGTGAAGCCTTTCCTGCGCCTCTTGTGGAGGAGGTTGTCGGGATTGGTTCTACGTGGGCCGAGCATCAGTGTGGTCCTTTCAGCTTACGCCGATGAAGTGCTCCTTATGTTTAGTGACCCGGCTGACCTGCAGAGGATGTGCGAGTGCCAGGCGGTCTACTCTGCCGCATCTTCTGCCAGGATCAACTGGGATAAATGTTCTGGACTCCTGTTCGGTCAGTGGCAAATTGATCCCCTACCCGAGGATCTCAGGCATTTCACCTGGAGCAGGACCAGCCTCCTCTATCTGGGGGTCAATCTCTGCCCTGCTGAGGTATCCTGGCTGGCGAACTGGCAGGAACTGGAGACGAAAGTCACTGCTCGCCTGTGGCACTGGACAGGACTGCTCCGAGTGCTATCTTACCTGGGTCGAGTTCTGGTCATAAACCAGCTGATCGCCACCATGTTGTGAATCGACTGGTCACTTTGACACCTCCCCCGGACTTTGTCAAAAGAATCCAGAAATTGTTAGTCGACTTCTTCTGGGACAAAATATTGCACTGGGTCTGCTGAGGTTCTGAGTCTCCCGCTGAGAGAGGGTGGGCAGGCGCTAGTATGCCTGCGCACACAGGTGGTGACTTTCCGCCTTCAGACCCTGCAGCAATACTTTTACGTCAAGCCTCCTCCTAGATGGTGTGCCCTGATGATGTATTTCTTCCATCAGGTGCACGGCCTGAATTATGACGTGCAGCTCCTGTTTATAGAACAGAGGGGCCTTGGTGGCTCCTTTCAGGCGTTGCCCATCTTTTACCAGGACCTGATAAAAGTCTGGAATGTGGTTGCCTCATGATGCAGCTCTCCCTGGTCAGGAGAAGCAGATATTGTCAGAGAGCGACTGCTCAGGAATCCAGCCCTCCGTGCTTTTGAGTGGTTGACAGAGAGGAGGTCTCTGGCTTCAGGGGTGAACAGGATCGGGGACGTGCTTTGTGGCGGAGGACTGGGGTGGATACTCCCATAGGAGATGGTGCGCGTGCAGCTGTGAGTGTCCTGGTCGCAGCCGATGCCATCCAAGATCTGAGAACGGTCGTGCACGGACCCAATGTAAGTTTTGGTCTTGAGGTGGCCCAGGTGCACGTTGGTTTTCCGTCTGAACGTTCCCCTGTTCGGACAGATGTCCACATTGGCCCCAAGCCCCGAACTCTCCCTCGGATGCTGGTGTCCCGCAATATGAGCTGCCTTGGGGACATGCCCTCTGTGCCTTTTGGCACGGCAAAGATGAGCTTTCTGTATGGACTGCTGCAGCACACCTTCCATTTTCTCGCTTTTGCCCGCCACCCGGACACGCCCTGGCGTCCCTTGTTGCCATCCGGCGGGTGAGGCCCCCGATGGGAGGCCCTCTACGGAGGTGTCCTCCCCATTTCTATTGTGGACCTGGGTGGGAGGGTGTTGTATGCAGCAGTACCCTATAATAAGTGAATGCATAGGTTTACGGACTCTCAGGACACATGCCCTTTTTGTGGTCTTGTGAAGTCCGTGGACCATGCGTATATAGGGTGTTGTAGGCTGCACTCCCTTTTTAGTTACTTGAAAAACCATTTACTGGTGTTTTGTTTGCACTTCAGCCCCACCCTCCTGATCTATGGGCTCCCGGTGCGGAAGGGGGTCCGGAAGGAGGAGGACCTCCTCGTGAACCTGCTCCTGGGCCTGGCCAAGTTTGCCATTAACAGGTCCAGGCAGCGGGCAATCGATGGGGGAGTCCCTGCCGATTGTTTGTCCCTCTTCCACGGCTACGTTCATGGCCGGATGTCCCTGGAGAGGGAGCACGCGGTGTCTGCTGGCACTCCCGAGGCCTTCCATGCCCAGTGGGCACCGGGGGGTCTAGTGTGTTTTGTTGACCCCTTTTATCACATTTTGATTTAAAGTTTGTAAGGTTCCTTTAAATTTTGTTCTTGGTTTTACAGCTGACATGAATTAGGGGCTGAGCCTGATTTATCCCCATTTTGTTGATTTGGTTCAATTGGATTCACCTAAAAGATTATTGCAGATAATGAAAGTTTTCTCTGAACTTTCGTGTGGAGCCGGGTTAGGATTATTCGGATTCAGTAAAATTCACTAATTCTCTGACTGTTTTCCCTCTGCTGCTTCCTAATTCTTTTTTTGAATGTCGATTCCCGCACAGAGATTGTTTTATTGCTCAGAAAGGGACAGACTGCTCACTCTAGGAATCTGAAATAAGAACAGAAGGTGCTGCAATCAGGTCCCACAGAGGAAGGGTAGTAAATAATTGATGTCTATCAAAGGTTTAAATAGCAGACCCGCTAACCAAAACTATCAGAGAAGACTAATTTTTCCTGCATTTTCCCATTTTTTGAGATGAGTTCTTTGAATATTTCACCTCTTTCCCAAATCAATGTTTCTTGTGAAATTTTTAAGGCTGTGCTCAGTTTCTTGCGTACTTATGGTTTATTTCAAGTGATTTAGGGCATATCCTGAGAAATCAGACTGAAAGCCTACTTATTCTAGGGTAATATGTGCATGGGTTTTGTAATCTGCCTTTGAGGGATAGCAGCATGAATTACTAGAATGGAAGTGGGCAGTGCAATCCAGTCTTAGTTTCACTGTTGCCTGTGAGCAGAACAATGCAAAGCTGTGATGCCTTCAAACGTTCTACCTATGGACAAATATTCACGTGTCCCTCATCTAAATATATGAAACCATATCAATCCCAACATGTTTGCTGACATAGCAAACTAGCTCCTGCCCGCCAATGCCTCAATTATAAAATCCTCATTCTCAATTTCAAATCCCTCCATGACTATGTTTCTCCCTTATTAAAGTGGACCTTGGAAATCACTTCGCTTCAATTAGAGCCGCATGTGTTTTCAGAACAAAATCTCATCTCATCAGAATCAACTCCTGCTTGGAGCTCCTGAACTCAGAAATGTAAAATGAACAAACTGTGATTGTTGCAGATCAACTGGTTGAAAAGCAGGTATGCTCACCACCAGACCACTATAGTTAACGATATGTACTTGATTGGGCCAAAGTATCTCAAAGCAGTTACCCTCTTTTTGAATGGTGTTTGGCGCCTCCACCATTATAGCAACAGGAAATGGTATTATGCGGTGGTCAGACAGCCTGGCATTAAGATTAGCTACAGATACGATTGGTGAACAGTGTCAGGTTGTGCTACATGGCATGAGGCGACTCTTGAAGTATTTTTTTATCAGACCTATAGAGAGTCGAAGCTCGGAGAGCATTGAGAAAGCAACGCCTTGACTGTCCAGAAAGGCTCGTAAGACAGAGTTAGAGTTCAAATGAAGCGGAGGGAAGCAGACAGATCCCACATGGTTAGATTGTAATGCACGGCCTGTCCGTTCAGTGAGTGGGAGAGGGTGTGAAGAGAACCAGCACCAGATTATGTCAGTCAAGAAAGGCGACTGACCAGGGGGTGGACCGGATTGACATAGTGCGAGGGAGAGCCAAATAAAGAAAAAAAAATAATGAAAACTGCAAAAGAAAAAACGGTCCAGAGAAGGCTGCGATTATATTGACACAACGTAGGAAAAGAAAGCAAAAGCAGCCACAGTGAAACTCATTCCAGGTACCACAGAAGATGGAAGGTGAAAGGGACTTTGTCAAAATGTCCACAAAATTCCCCAGGTTGAATTCAGATGCAGCTCAACTACCACCCGAATGCAAAAAGATTAAACAGAGCGATTGTTCCTTACTTCTTCTGTGCCTGAGCCAGACAAGCAAGCCATTAAAATTCTCGTACATTTGTGAACGAAGGTCTGCACAGGCTGAACGTGTCAGAATTAACAGCAGAAGAGCTAAAAGATGCGCAAAAATATGGGTTATGTTGGAAGACCGTTTCAGAATCACGTTCAACTTCAGAATTCATCATCGACAAGTCATGGCATTTCCACAACAGACCGAAGCCATTGACAACGTCATCAGCAGATGATGAAACGGGTCCATGTTTGATTTGTCAAGTGCAGAAATAGTGGGTAGAATTGTTCACTTGATAATCACATAGACACATTGCAGCAAGACCTGCAAGAAAAGCCCAATATTAATAGCATCAACGTGATACTCAAAGCTGGACGTAAGTATGAAATGATCTTCGTTGGTCAACAAAGTTTAAAGGTTCCAAGTGCAGCACCGACTGTTGATGCACTCAAACCAAGCAAGGTATGTGCAAGTCAGGAGGTCGCATTTAGAATGATGTGTGAACAGGTCAACATTTATTCACGTAGCTTCCCCTTCCAGGTAGATGTTAAATTGTCCATCACCATACATGACTCGATGTGGCATGATTGCAGAGCTTAGATCTGATTCAGCAGTGGTGCAGTCGTTTTGAAAATGATTGCCTGTGAGGCAGGAGACAACATTTTTCGTGGTGCAAGGAGCTTTGCAATGGGTGTAAGGCAAATGAGATGTTTTGAAGCACAATTTCAGCACCAGCTCGTGTATTGCGTCTGGTTCTGAGCTCTGCACTTGGGGAAGAATTTGAAGATGGGAAGGATGTTGGAAATAGGGCGGAGAAGGTTCACAAGAATTGTTTCGGGGATGAGGAACTTCAGTTATGCAGATAGATTGGAGAGGTTTGCACTGTTTTCCTTGGGGTAGAGAATTTTGGGAGCTGATTTGATAGAGGTATTGAAATTCATGAAGGGTTTGGGCAGTGTACAGAGGGAGAACGTGTTCCCACCCGTGAAGGGATCGAGATCGAGAGGGCACAGATTGAATTCAGTTGATAAATGAAGCTAAAATGACATGAGTGATTTTTTTTTTCTTTTCACTGCATGTGGTTCTGATCTGGCATGCAATGCCTGAGATTGGGTCGGGCAGGTTCAGTTGAAACATTAAAACGTGAATTAGCCGGATATCTCCAAAGAGAAAATGTGCAGCGCTAGAAGAAGCCAGGGGAATGTCTCATTCGGAGATCTGCTGCAGGCAGGATGGACCGAATGACCTTCTGCTTTGAGGTAACATTTCTGTTTTCCTGTGGGTACAGTAAAGAATACAAAATGTGTCCAGATGAAGTTTTGAGTGGCAGCATAGCAACCGCCTAAAGGTAACATGATGTAGAAAGAAAGAATCATGACAAAACCAAACCAGGAAAATGAAAATAGGCGCAAGAACCTACATGGAAGCAGATGTTATGATTTACATTTCTTGAACTCAATGTTCAGTCCAGAAAACTGTAGGTTAGTTGTTTCCCTCGTAGGTTGCTGTTGCTGAGGCTAGTTAGCCCCTAGAATATGTTAAATGATGTTCTGTCTACTTGGTGAATAGCTCCATCTGCTCACATTTGCCTCATTTTCCTTAATACCCTCCTTTAACAAAACTCAATCAATCTCAGATCACAAATATAACAATCAGTCAAACATTAGATTCCGTTCACAGGATGTGACTCTGAAGTTCTAGTTCGCTTTGTGTGTAGAATAGTTTCCTAATTTCCATGCTGTAATCTCTGGTTTTAATGTTTTCACTCCGAGATTCCCAGCCAATAGAAATAGACTCTTCGACTGACTGATCTGTTTCCCTTTGCATTTGGAAAGCTTGTGTCAAATCACTGCAGAAATCAGGAAAGGGGAGTTCATTACTGGGACAATCAGTGTCTTCAGCATAGGGACTGACCTGTGTTTTAGTGTCCGGAATTGAGGAGCGTTAGGAGGAAGTTCACGAGACAAACAGATCTATGGAGGAAAAAAACTGGAAGATTAGCAAGGAGCAAGAACGAGGAATGTAAATGTTGTTCAAAACTTGTTCGAAAACCTTCAAATGGAAAAGGAAACAGTGTAGTCACTGGAAAAAATAAAGAAAAGAACAGAAACAAAAAAACGGACCCAAAATTTTAGAAGCTCATAGAGCATCGTTATAGACAAACACAGTGACCTGTTCAGGTCAATGGCTTTTCATCAGAACCAAAGAAATGTAGAAGCATATAATGTTAACCAGAGGAGAGCGTGAAGCCGCAGGTTAACAACAGGGGTGAGTGAGGTCTTTTGGTGGGGTGGTGTGTTGTTGGGGTGGAGGAGAGAAACTGTGTCATGGTACAATGGCTGAACAGAATTGTAATGGTTCTGATAAAAAAAAAAAGCAAAGGATGTGTCCAGATGAGATTGTGAATGGCTGCATAGAAACCGGCCATTTTATTTTTAATGTTAATGCTCTTGGTAAGTGCATTGGCATTTTACCCGCCATTGAAGGGCCTATAATCAGCTTTGGTCGTGCAGTGGGGAATGTAATCTCTCTTCCGCGCAGTTGATTCATGTTCCATTCCCACAATCGCAGTTTGAGGAGGTTACGCCGACTCGAAACGTTAACTTGGTTAATCTCTCCACAGAAGCCGTCAGACTTGCTGACCTTTTCGAATATTTTCTGTTTTTATTACTGTTAATTTTAAGCCTCTCAAATAAGAAACGCCAAGCCCGGCGATTATTTTGATTCATTTCAGTGAGATTTTGTTCCGAAAAGATACGAGGGACAAATTCAAATCAGAATGTTTCCAACCGCCACATTCTTCAACACGGATATAACATTATCAATCCTCCAGTCCTCTGGTATCACTGGCTCTTTCACTCTCTGTCTCACTCCACCTCTCCATCATCACCTCCGCCTCACACATGCACACATATGTTCACCATTGCATTTTGTGGCATTATATATAATAGACTGCTTTTTACACAGGACGATAATTATTTTCGTTTAGGTCAGTCAGAAAGCATCTCCCTGCAGCAGCGATCATTGCTTTGCTGCGCTGTAAAGGAGTTTGTTGTGCATGTCAGAGGCATGGAAGATCTAAGCCTGTACCCATCATGCAGTTCAGTTTACTCGTTAGTATAGTGGTTAATATCCCCATTTGTCAGGCCGGAGACTGGGGTTCAATTCCCGACGAGGCGAATGCCCTGGTATTTATTGAGAGAAAGCACGCAAAATTGGAAACAGACCTTGAAATTTGTTGGTATGTGGCAGACAGATGCAGATAAAGATTGTATATCAACAGAGTCAAGAATCTGCGGTTTCTTTCAGAGATTCCCAGGAGATAAGAGCCCGTTAAAAAGAAGGGCGCTTAACCCACACAACAGGCGACATTTCCGTGTTTGGGTTAACACATAAACTAGTTTTCATCTCAATTGGGCTGAAGCGGAATTTCTGTGAAATTAGTGGTTTGGTAGATTGAATCGAGGAAAGTTTGCTGAAAAAAAGATACTTTAAAATGGAGAGGAACCGGGCTATGCTCGATTCGGTAATGAGTATACACGTAGTATTCATTAATAATCTGACAATAAACGTGCATCTTGTAAACCGTGACTGTAACATGACAGACTAACTTACATTTTAATCTCTGCCACCATTTTGTTCATTTTTAAAATTTCCTTTTTTCCTTCATTTCCTTTGCTTTCTGACTTCAGCTATTCAGAATCAGTCATCTTTTGTTTCCTTGCTTACGCCGTTTCCTCTCCCTCAGTAAGCACGAGAATTCTGATAATTCCAACTCTATTTTCTGATCACTACAGTAATCAGCAGCTCCTTGGCACAGCGATGATTTTCCCTTTGGGTCCTTCATTGAATAAAATTTGAAAGATGGTGAACGCCATTCACATTCCTCGCTATTCCTCCTCGCCTAACTTTCAGTTTTCCCCCTCTGGAACTTTGCTTGCTTCTTGAACTCCCTCCTCTTAAAATCCAGACAGTAGAGCACAGCTCAGTCCCTATATTTTAGCCACTGACAGCTTCTTTACAGAAACACATACTCATGATTGCAGGAGGAATTTGGTAATTCATTTTGAAAGTAATTTCCTATAACTTGGAACCTAGGACCCAGGGCCACAAGCAAGTATATAAAGCCAGATAACAGTGTAACTCTCTTGTTAATGCTTCCTTTGAACGTGCCTCCAGCACAATCTCATGCAGTGCATTCCAGGCCTTAACTACTTTTTGTAAGAAATGTAAAGTTTTTCCTTGTGTCACTTTTGCTTTTTTTTTAATGAACAACTTTAAATCGCTACCCTCTCAGTCTTCAACATTTCACGAAAGGGAACATTTTCTCCCGATCTCTTCTGACCAGGCACCTCGTGATTTTCAATCCTTCTATCAAATCTCCTCGGCCTTCTTTTATCCCAGCAAAATAGTCCTAACATCTCCGTTCTACCATCATAACTGAAGTTCCTCATTCCAGGAGTATTGTCGTGAATCTTCTCTGCCCTTTTTCCAACATCCTTCACATGATCATATCGTTCCTATATAGCAGCAACCAGAGCCAGACGGGATAAAACAACTGAGACTCAACTAGTGCCTTCTACAAATCCTGTGCATCTCATTCCCATTACAACACGTGGTTTTCGTGCCTATTGTCTCCTGTCCTCACAGACAATTTCTTTCGATATGGTCCCACAATCAAACGTTCAGATTTAAGCTGTGCAGAGCTTGCACGTCCAGTGGAGCAGAAGGATCTGCAAATTAATGTTGGTTTTAACAGCAATTCTCTCAACCAACTACAAAAAATAGTAAAAGCTGTTGATGCATCCCAAAACTCACAGCAACCCTAACCTGGGATTATTCCCAAGTCCAAGTTGAAAAAATCTCATGGTGTCCTCAACCTCATTGCCTACACACTAACATTTAAAATATAATCATAGAATGGACATAGCACAGTAGGCCAGTTGGCCCACCCTCTATGTGCTGGCTTTCAGAAGGAGAATTTCGCCAGCTATAAATCCTTCACCTTCTTCTTCATCCCGGCATAACATCGCCCCAAACTCTCTCCCCTTTACAGGGCTTCCAAACTTTTCTATTTCGTTAAGTATAGAAGAATAAAGATTTCAAACCTGTTAAAGTGATATGATAGGTTAAACACGGAAAAACTGTTCCTCCCGCCAGTAAGAATAGGGTTCAATCTTGATATGTTTTTGCCTCTGATCCATAGCGATCATGTCAACCAAGAGAAAAAATAGGAAGCACTTTTCACGCTTAGAATAGCTGGAAACCTGAAAACAATTCTAAAATCAATCGATACTACCACAATTACCAGTTGGTGAGTATTTTTCTGCAAATAAAAGGGTTCTCCGTTTCTTCAGTTCTCCCTGAAGAGTTCAACGTCCATGATTCGTTTTGTGGCCGTTTTGCTGGGAGTGAAAACCTTGAGCCAAAAAGGCAACGGTCAAATAGCGACGGAAACCTGGACCTTCGGGATAAAAGTCCGATGCTCTACCCCCGGAGGTACCTGGGCTTCGATTCACATGCTTCCCACAGCCTCCTTCACTGTCCACAAAGAGGCAGCGCAAACTTTTGTTGCATTTCTTTCTTTGGCAGTTCTTTTCTTTTTAATATTGGCAGCTTTGAAAATGCTGTGCTTTTCCACATTAAAGGATGGTGAAATCAGATTCATTCGGGATTGCAATAGAACTAATTTACAGGGTAATGGGGAAAGGCTGGATTGTGGAACATTATTGACGGATCTATCAAAGAGCATTGTCAGACTCGATGGGCCGACAGGCTTGCTTCTGAATGATAGGATTCCGCGATTCACGAGTTTCGTTTCGACATGGACTGGGAAATTAGAAAAGGGCTCATGAGTTGAAGGTGATGAACGCATTGTTGCAGGCAATTGTCTGATGTTTTGTACTTCACATTGTGCCTGGCATTTCATATCAATTTGTAACCACGCTGCATTTGTCCAGCTGCTGCGACCGAGTAGTTAAGGTGCTGTGCATGACTGTTGTTAATGCGGTTGGGAGTGAACGTTCAAACACTGATCGCAGACTGCATAATTAAAATGTTTATCTTCTCGCATCAGCTCCCTGACTTGAAAATGCATTAAATTAAACCCACTCACCCGAAGTTTGGAAACACAAATAATTTACGCAGAACAATTAGTTAACGTCGGTTTGGTAGAAACTGAACAAACCGCAATGACAGGTGTCCAGGAAACTGGTTGAAATTTATTTTAACAAATAACCTGAAATGTATTGGAGGAAAAGCAGGATTTTGTGTTCATGACCATTAACGCGTTTGCTTTCATTCATTTGTAGGGGGTTTATCTGCGTGAAAGGATGGTAACAGCTTGTGTAGCTGCATAAACGCAAGTTGTTGGACAGGAACTCAAATAAATCAACATATAAACAGATTGAGAGGCGATGTATGCCAGGGGTGTAAAATCGGGTCGGAAATAAAGGCTAAGCTGATAGTTACATAACAGACAGCAGCTGTCAACCACAGCATCATAAAACTGCCTGATATAGTGAACAGGCAAATAACGTGTTTTATTCGGTTCCCCACCTCTGTGTCATTCTGTTTCTTGCTGTTGTGTGCCGGGAGTCCCCTGCGGTCTCTGGTAGCTGTTAAAAATGCGTCTAACTGTCAAACAATTAATGAATAAAATAAAAAGAAAATTGAGAAATGGCGATAAAATACCTGCGAAAATTCCGCTACCCCGGAAGACAATGGGAACAAAAAATCCGCACCAGGGCGGGAGCCCCAATGAATCTTGTTAATGATCAGTTTGTTGATCACCCGTTTCTTCAGTTTGTTCAGCTGCTGATAAATGAATATTTGTGTTCCTAGACAACTGAATTGGCAAATTCTCCTAATACATCAGCACAGAGACCGTTGTTATGGTCACAAAAGCAGTTTTCAAAGTGACATAGTATGCTTTACAAATCTGGCCATATATCGCTGAAACTGACAGTGACAAATGAAGATTTGAAATGGAGCTAAGTTGCGAATGAGAATTAAGGTGGCCATTTCAGTGCCAACTTATGATGGGTGCTTCAGCGCGAAATGACGGAGTTCCTGCTCAAATTAAAGTTTGGTACTGCCATAACAATTACAGTGTTGGAGGGGATGAATGTGTAAAGATTGTGCTGAAACTTTGATATTCTAATATATGAAAAACATGATCAGTAGATCTGTTTTTGCCTGACACCAAATTGACCAAGATACATTTAGAAAGGCCACAGTTCCTTCTCGTGAGAATTTTGATTGTCAATAGGTTCTTCGTCACAAAGAGGGAAACGAGATCTTAATAGCGACAGCCAGATAAGTATCACAGTATGAAGTGGAGATGTTCAGATGTGTTCCGACTGAGACTAATGAACCTTGATTCTTTCCTATCATACAAACACTTTTACAAAACATGAAAACAATATGCGTTCAATATCCTTCCAGTAAACTTATTTGAGACAATATCAAGGCAGCAGGGGGTGGAGGGTTGTATGTGTGTGTGTGTGTGGGGTGGGGTGGGGGGTTGGGGGTATGGGTGCGGCTGGGGCAGTCACTCGGATTCTGTGTCTGGAATGGTAGTGAACAATGAACCAAGGACCATTGACACTCAGTCCTTCGTGACTGACCGCACACCAGCTGGAACGTTAGAACTATCATATTTGTAAATTCAAAGCTTCACGTTACCAGCGAGCTGGAAGAGAATGAGTTTTCCCCAGAGCTGTTTCACTGTTTCAATCTTCACAATGCTGCTCAGCAACATCAACGCTCCACTTTTGAATGTTGAAAACATTCTGCTCAAAGCAAACCTCAAGTTGAAAAACTTCTCACCATCAAGGTTGTCATCTTATCCAATCTCCCTTTTTCAATTTATTACAGGAGATATGGATATGCCTCCACGACCAGTATAAGTTGCTCCTCTGAAATTGCCTTCAGAAGGATTGCTACATTTACAAAGTGAAAACACTGCAAACATTGAAGCAAAATTAGTTTTGAGATGTTGCCCTTTCCTCAGGTTGATGCACGTGAAGCTTGGAATTGGAACTGGATTGTGAAAGAGAAGTAAGACGATCACAGTTTTTATGAATTATGAGGGGTTCTTTAGTGAGAAATGACGGAGAGCCTGTTGAATTTTAAATTTGGTATTAAAGGTCGGGGATGTTGCAAGTGCAGGGAACTAAAATATATTTCCACCTGGCTCTCAATCAATGGCTTAAGTTGGTTAGAGCAAGTTGAGGAACCAGTAAATGAGAGAACAAATAACAGGCCGACTGCCCTTGATGATTTATAAATCTATCCCAGTAACAGTCATACAGCAAAGCTACTAAAACATGGGGAGAGCTCACAGTTATTTGGCGTTGGGTTTACCCTCTGTTGGGTGTCTTCATGGCTAAATTTTCTGAATCTGAGATTGGAATTACGACAAGTTAGACGGGAAAACATTGGTTTCTCAGTGATCTAGCTTATCCCTCGCTTACAAGTAGCTCAACAATGACATAGACGTTGCGGTTCAGTATTTTACTACGTTCCGGGCATGTTTGAGAATAAGTAACAACAAATTAGGAATATGTTGTGCTGCTTTTTTAAAAGACATCTCGAAGCAGCAAATGATTGTTCGGCGTCGCCAGCGGCTGAGTGACTATTGACAAATTTAACAATGCATAAATTTTGCTGACAGATAGAGTATTTATGTGAAATTGTTGTCAAGCGAGTTATTGTTGTCGTGTTGAGAGCTGTTGATAGCTGGAATGCAATCACTTCATGGTAGGCTAGTATGATTGGTTGCACTGATACTTGCAAGTTGGCTTGAGTGAATTTGCCTGCAGCACTGCAGCGAATGGCAGGCACGGGCACAGGTGACAGCGATGTCACTGCTCGTCTGCAAGTGTTTTGCTGTACAGGAGAAAATATTTGTTGCCATGATGCTGACAGATTTGTTGCAGAGAAGTGTGAAAAGAACGACAGAATTGTCAGGACAAGAGGCAGAAACTTTCCAAAGGCAGGAAGTGTGGTAGAAGAAAAGACTCAAACTGGGATGCCGCAGGAAACATGGCCCTATTGGAAATCCTATTCCGATGTGAAGGGATAGGAATTACAACTGAACCTCTAAAAACGTAACAGTATAAGGACTACAATTTAACTGAAATGGGGGCAGACTTACTATACATCTCCCAGTCTGGTTGTTCAATGGGGATTGAGCCCGTGAGTTTCAATTCTATTAGCACCATCCTCTACCCATTGGAGCTAGTTGATCAAAAACAGAAAGTGCTGTAAAAACTCAGCAGGTCAACAACATCTGTAAAGGGAAAGACACAGTTAACATTTCGAGTCCGTATGACTCTGAAGACTCTGCTTTCCAGCATGTTTTGTTTTTGTTTCAGATTTCCAGCATCCGCAGCATTTTGCCTTTACGTAGGAGCTAACTTGTCGCCAAGCTGCACGTTTCCTAGTTTGATCAAATGCTTTTCAAACTCAGTCTAACAGTGAGTCGAGAATTCAGCCTTCTTCTTTGCCTGACTGATCAGGCACAGGCTAGAACTCTCGTTTTTGTCCAGTCAAACTTTCAGGTTACCAGGGAGCTGTAAGGATATATTTGCTGAGCAGAGCATCGTTTGCAAGAGTTCCGTTGTACAGTAGCAAATATTTGTTGTCTTGTCGCACACAAATTTGTGGCACAGAATTGTTAAAGAAGGACCGATTTGTCAGCATTAGAGGCAGAAATGTTCCAAGAAGTAGGAAGCATGGATGTAAAATAAAACAGAGCCTGCAACGCTGCAGAAGAACATTTCGAAACCCTCTTTCCACGTGACAGCGTAGGAAAAACAGCTGAACGGGGTGTGGGCTTTAATTACTTCTAAGTGGAATAACATATGTTGGCGTGTACGGGGATCCAACCCGCGACTTTGGCGTTATTCGCACCACGCTCTAACCATCTGAGCTAACTGGCCACCCGATGCAGGGTCCCTAATATCTGGTTTTCAAATTTAACGTTCAGTGAGTGGAGGATTCAGCATTCTTCCTTGCTGATTGATTGCGCAAGGGCTGGAACTCTCCTATTTGCCCAGTAAATGCTTCAGGTTAAGAGCAACCTGCAAGGGTAGGTTTTTTCTCATAGCTGCTAAATGATCCGATCTTAAGAAAGCTGTTATCCTTCTTCTCAATGATGAAAGTAATCTGTCCAAAGAAAACATTAAGTTGCAAAAGCTCCCGTCATCAATAGGCTGATATCTAATGCAATCTCTCTTCTGTTTATTTCATGGGGTGTGGGCATGTCGCGAATGACAAGTACAAGTTGCTCATTCACAATTGCCTTCGTAAAAAGGTTCAATTAAATATAATGTATACGCACCTCAAATACTGAAGTAAAAATAGTGTCGAAATGTTGCTGTATCTCAAGGATGTTGGAATTGAAGCGTGTGGATTCCATGGCGAGTTAGAAGGAAAGTGTTCACATTCGGACAAATGCACGACGGGGGCTTAAACGAGAAGTTGTCGATTGTCTGTTGAAATTTACATTTGGTGCTATCATTCGGGGGTGTTGTAATGTCAGGCAGCTGAAATATGTTTACCCCTGTCCCTCAATCGATGACTTTGAGGTAATCAGAGCAAGTAGGGAAAGCGGTAAGTAACACGCCAACTGCCCCTGTGGTTGATATATTTATCTGTTTAACAGTCATAAAACAGCGACGCTTCACAAATCCCAGAGCAACATTGTGGGGGAGCCCACTCTTGTTTTGCCTCTTGTTTACCCGCTTCTGGCTGTCTTCATAACAAATCTTTCGGAATTGGTTCGAATTAGACGGGGGCAGCATTGATTTCTGAGCCCAGGAGGTTATGTGTCACCAATCAACGGCGTGTAGTTATAATGCAAAATTTTCAAATCCGTTTTGCACTGTTTTGCTGCAAAGATCATTGATAATTCTTCATCGGGCTGCATGGCAGAGCCAATGGAGAACTTACATTTAAAAGAGGGCCCGAGCTCCGATGTGAATCCTGAAAACATCAGCGTTAAGCGTATTGGGGACATGGATTTGCAGCAAACAGATTTCTCTACTGAAAAAAGCCACATGCATATTTAGCCGTGCTTTTCATGACACATATTAGCTACTTGGCAATATATATATATATATATATATATATATATATATGTATATATATATATAGGGAGAGTCTTCATGAAGTTTTCAGGCAACGAATAAAGAGTCTGTGTTTGAGAGTGAGGAGGTTTGATATCAAGAAGATATCAAATGACTGGTTAGATGGTCAGAAAAGTGCTAAAGAGAATGTGGGAGAGACATGCAATGCAGTTGGGGAGTTCACACAGGCCGAAAGGAATACACAATTAATGAAGAGAGTATTGCGAGGTTTTGAGGAAGTGATAAGACATTGCAGCGAATCTCCACAGATTCCCGAATATTACTTGAAAGGCCAATGAGGTGTTTAAGAATGTCACTTTTCTTCCTGCTATCTGCTGTCTGTCCATTCACCAATTCATTTTCCATGTTAGTATTGACGCCAAATCCCATAATTTCTAAGTTTGCATAAGAACCTCTAGGGATACTTTATTGGATGCTTTCTGAAAATCCAAATTTAGTACATTCACTTGTGTTCCCTTTATCCTCCTCACAGTTACATCCTCAAAAACGCTGATAAGATTGCCGTATTCAATTTCCCCCTCACAAACTTGTGTTGAGTTATTGAATAACATTTTGGTTTTCCAAGTGTTCTATTAGCACATCCCGAAAAGAAAAGAAAATATGATTTTGTCTAGCAGTGATGTTAAGCTAATAGGTCTCCGTTTTTTATTCTTGCTCCCTTCCTAAATATCGGGATTCGCTACTTTCCAATCATTGGGAATTGTTCTGGATTCTAAGTAATTCTGAAATATCTAATCCAATGCATGTGCTATCTTTGTAGCTACCTCTTCTGTAAAACTCCATATTGTAAGTGCAAAAGTCTAGGAGATTGCTTGCAACTTACCCTCATGAATATCTCCAGAAATGTTTCTTTTCTGGTACAGTTTCAAAGCAGTTCAATATATTCACTTGATATTTGGTTTCAGGTTTATTCTGAATCGTTTTTGAGCTAAATCCCCATTCTCCATTATAATTTCACTTTTCTCTGAGTCCAAAGGGTCAATGTTTACTCTCAAGATTATTTTTGTTCTCATCTGCATAATTTATAGAAATGTTTACAAACATTTTTTTTAAATAGCATAGGTGTACTATCATATTCTTTTTACTGTATCCTTGTAAATTGCAGATCCTTTTTGGCTGAAATCTAAAAGCTTTCCATTCCTGCGGTTTTTTACTATGGTATCTTTAAGCACTCTTGTTTGTAATGGTTGTGCTGTTCTTCTTTTGTCTTGGGGCTCATACAACTTAAATGTATGTATACGTGTTTAAAATTGCACAGAAATTATTTTAATGAGAACCATTGTTAGTCCACAATCATACCTTTAAAAGTGCTGATCCAACCTGCATTTGACAGCTCGCATTCAAAAGCTATTTGTTTGCTATCTTGAGAGTCATCATGCGAGATTCAGCGTAAACCAGATCATTTACGAAAACAAAATCTAAGCGTCTACCTTATTATTTTCTATCTCTCCTAGAAATCGCGTTTTGTAAGATTATTAATTAAACCGTCCTCAGTGCACACTACTAGATCTAAAAGGGATCTAAACTAGATCCAGAACCTTTGTTGAGTCGTTGAAACACTGATTCACAAAATTATCATGTATACATTGAGGCACATTTCCATTGGGATTTCATTCTGATGATGAATTTCAATCACAGGCGTTTGGTGGACTGACCTGCTCAACATTGCCATTGCCGTTCTGAATTCACTGAAGCGGAAGCGCTGTTTGTTTGTTAAGTGACTGGAACTAACGTCAAATGCAAGCTGCTTTTCTCAGCTGGGCACGGATTGTACTATAAAGGGGATGTCTTAAAGATCTCAGATACATTCCAATATGAACTGCAAAACAGCGCAGCAGGCGAAGATTCTTCTAAAGAATGGAACGGCCAATAATTCTACAGATCAAGGATATTTACTATCCTGCGCTCGTAGCCATTGGTACTCCTGGTGAGTCAATATTTCCTTCTGTTGGATAGCTGTTGAATATCTCACTTTTAATGATTATGTAACAGAATGAGAATTTCCTCCTTGCCTAGCCCTTTGTCCAGCGGAATCATTTGATGAACATACACGGGAGATTTAGGAGTCTACTTCGCCGGTGAGGGGGACTGCTGGTCGGCAAATTGGGAGAATCAATTTGCTTCCTATGTTTTCGATGCTCCATTATTTTATCAGAGCATAAAATCAAGTGAATTTACTTATTCACTCCTCGGATGTGGGCGCCGCTGGGTCTGTCTGCAGATGACATTGACCAAGCCATCCCCGTCCACTGTTTTACATTGTCTTGTAGTGAACTGGGACTGCACTCTCTTGTTTCAATAAGCATGTATGAATTCGTTAATGGAAAATCTTGTTCCACGAAATTGCTGTAGATTCTTTCAAAGAGCTAACAGAGACGGTTGATAAGGGCACAACTTTGATATGGTCTTCATGGTCTTCCAAAAACCATTTGATACAATGTAACGCAACAGACTTGTGAGCAGGTTTGCAGCTCGTCCAATAAATGGAACAGTAACAAGGTGGAGAGGGAACTCCCTGAACGAAAGGAAACGGAAAGTTTTCCTGAATGGATTTATTTTCAGGCTGGATGAAGTTTTGAATTCCCCAGGGGTCAGTGTTGGGACACATGCTTTCCCTCATATGCATTAATGACTGAGACCCTTGTTTAAAGAACAATATTTTAATCCTTGCAGATATATAAACCCTTGAGGTATTCCAAAATGTGTGGAGGATAGTATAGAACATCAAAGGATCGTCGACAAGTTGAAGGAATCGGCGGAATAGATGAAGATGAAGTTTAATGCAAAGTGATCTGAAGTGATTAATTTTGGTAGTAAGAAAATGGAGGGTCATTATAAAATAAAGCGTACAACACTGAAGGGTGTGGAGGGACAGACAGACTTGGTTGTAGACGTTCATAAATTGGTTAATGCTGAATGAAGGCATTTTCTCAAAGATTTTTGCCTTGCTGAAAGATAATGACAATCGTAAGACTATCAAATTCAGTGAAGTAACATCTTTATACTGTCTGATATGAGAGAGTACTCAGTGACTGGAAAGTGGACTCAGATTGGTAGAGGTGTTGCCGTTGAGAAAGCACCAGTGGATGGCTACTTTATTGTTTCAAATTTTAAACTGTGCAGCTTGGAATTCACCAAGGATTTGCATCAAGGAAAGAAGGAACGATTGGCTATTACTTATTTTGTTTCACTGAAACAGGAGCATTGTGTGCATGTTCTTTCTGGATGCAAGGAGCACTGCTGTGAGTATTGATACATTTAGCTCCTTGTGCATACAGATGCGCCACACTGCAAAAACAACTCACAGTCTTAACTTGGTTTTCAGCATATTTTTTTCTCACTGAGGAAGATTTAGCAAATGTTGCCCAATCGCAGAATCTAATCTAAATTGGAGACTGTCTTTTGAGTTTTGCTAGCACGGGCTGGTTGGGTACGATCTGCACATTGCCATTTGTGAACAGGAGAATGGAGCTGCTGTTTGATAGGAACCCTATCAAATCGTATCAAGCAGTACGTCACTTCTGCTGTCAGAACGCCGACGGTACCCAAACAGACTGTTGTTGCAGAACTCAAAATACAGTGTCTGACATTAGATGTGATTCTCTGATCGGTGAGCATTTGGTAAAAATTTCCCTAACATCGTTATTCATGTGATTGTCCACAACAATGCAAGACAAAATGTATTTTTTCAACAGCACTCAAGTTCTGTATTACTAAGCTACCGTTTGCTCATGAATATTGAATTGAACAGGACATGTTGACAGTGCTCTGCCGTATCCTGGAGTTTATTAATAAATTATAATTGCAAGAAGTTCATGTTGCATTTGAACAAGGCCTTAGTTTGGCCTTTGCTACAGTATTGTTTCCAGTTCTGGGTACAACGTTTCAGGAATGATGAGAACGCATTAGAGAGTTGCAGAACACATTGACCGGATTGGTTTCAGGGATGAGGAAATTTGGTTATAAAGATAGATTGGATAAGTTAGGGGCGTTTTCCTTAGAGAAATGAAGTTTGAGAGCTGGTTTGATGGAGGTATTCGGAATCATGAGGCGTTTGGACTGAGTAGATAATTGTTCCATTCGTGAAAGGATCAATAAAGAAAGGGAAAATGTGTGCAGTAAGTACTTAAAGAAGGAGAAGTGATATGAGGAGAAACATTTTTTGTGCAGCGAGTGTTCAGGTTTGGAGTGCACTGCCTGAGGATTTGGAGGAGACCAATGCAATGGAAGCACTCACAGTTAATTAGACAGTTATCTGAGAGGAAGAATGTGCAGTGTTTCGGGAAGTAGGATTGCGGGTGGGCTGGGGTGGGGAGGAGAGGGGGAAGTTGAGGTGCGGGGAATAATGCTAGATGTGTTGCTCATTCGTAGAGCAGGAGTAGACAAGAGGGGACGAATGGTCCCCTTCTTCACCATAGCAATTCTATGATTCCGTGTGCGTCATTTTCATTTAATCAGAGCCAGAGCATCGATTGCAAGGGCTTATCTTCCCTCTTCTGCACCATTACCTCTGATATTGAAACTGCCACTCGGACCTATTCCTGTCCGCTTCCTATTTCCCATCAACATTCTGCAACTCATCAGCATCACCCTCAAAAGTTTCGATTGTTTTCACATAAATAGGGACTCAATCAGGAACTCACCTAGACACTTTTAGCCGCATCTTCAAAATCCACAATCATTTGGAAGGACATGGACAACAGACTCGAGGGAACAACACAACGTCAAATTTCCCCTCCAAGCCACTGATCACTGTGCTTCCTGCACTTCCATACGGTCGAAATCCTGGAACTCCCTCCGTAATAGCATTGTGGGTGCACCTACACCACATGGACTGCCGAGGTGCACCAAGGCGGCTCACCACCACCTTCGCAAGTACAAAAAGGGATGGGCAACAAATGCTGGCCTAGCCTGGGAATGAATAAAACAAATGCCCACTGTTGACAGCCAGATCTGCCTCGCAACGAACCTCTAGATTGCTCCACCTCGACCGAATCATCAGGCTGCTTATCACAGATCCAGCAGTGAATGATCATAAATCTCCACCCATTAAAAATCAGGAAGCCAGAAGCCATTGTTTCTGGGCCCTTCAAAACTCTTTTCCCTAATTTTGACTCATTTCACCAGCTGATAAATTGTATGGAGCTAAATAACATTGTTTTGGTGTCAGATTTTCGCTGTTATCCGAGCTTCTGACCACAGTTCCACAGTACTTCTTGACCAAACTTTGTTCATCTCCATAACATTGTCGATTTTGCCTTGTCCCTGTTGTCCTGCTGTTGAATTCCGCATTCTAGCTTTTGTCACCTGCAGACTTTGCTATTTCAATATACTCCCGCCCAGCCTCCTACATTCTGCCTTCCATAAGCTTGTGGTGATAAAAATCTCTGCTCCCGAACCCTGATCCACGCTGAGTCATGTTCGCATATCATGCTTGTGGTCGCTGGTCTACTTCATTTCCTGGTTATACAATGCCTTAATTTTAAAACCTTTATCCTTGTGTGCAAATCGCCACCTTCCCCTCCCCCAACAACAGCACCCCCCCCCCCCCCCTCACCACCCCCGGCTATCCACTGCTCTCCACACCGCACCGCAACACCCATTACCCCCACGTCTCGCCCATTGTAAATCTGAAGTCTCCTGCAAACCCACAGAACAGGGTGACATTTGCGATCTTCTAAATTTGGCATATTGGACATCGGAAGTTTTAATTGTTCCACTATTCATTCCCGTATCTTTGGTGCTGAGGTCCAACTCTTTGAATTTCCCGCCAAATAGCCCCTTCCATCGGCTCGCTATGCCTCGTCAGCCTTTCTAGATAGTCATTGAAGTTTCACTCTTTGACGAAGCTTTAAGCCACTGTCCTAAAAGCTCCCCACGTGTTCCCTGTCTAGTTTGCTTTTACGACACTTCCTTGAAAGTGCTATATAAATAGTTACTTTTTAGTTGTTGCTGTTTACACCCCATCTTTCCTTAATCGCACAGCTATGGAAAAGATGCAAACCTTTTTGCATTTTAATGTTGTTATGCATCGAAAACAAATCATTGTAGAAAAATGACAGATAATTAACTGTTCACTCATGTTTTATAATCTCCTCCCAAGTCGGTAAACCTCCACCATCACCCAACAGAGAACCAACCCCCTCCCCCCGGTGCACACCATGGCCCCAGCCCCCGGACCTCTGCCATGTGTTATCAGCGTCTGGGCCTCAATGTTGTGGGCCGTTCTCTTTTACCAACCCCCTTCCTGAATCCGAACGAAGCTGTTAATTCCTAAATGAAATATGTATGAGGTATTTGAGTCTTCAATGAATTACTTGATTCAAAAGAAGTGTCATCAATGCTGGCCGAATATTCTAAAAGGAAACCGTGTCTTATTTCTTCTTCCTCTTTCTTACAGTGAACCTTTTGACAATAGTGACCCTCTGCAGAGGAAAGTGCGGCCTTTCCATAAGTATCTCCATTCATATGGTGGCCATGGCAGCAGTGGATCTACTGGCCACGCTCCTCTATAGAGTTGCTCATCAAATTCTCAGGGAACGTTTTCCATATTCATTCCTCTCCCACACTGTCATTTGCAAAATTATGCTGTACATGACTTGTACCAACGTCGGCTTGTCCGTGTGGTTTACAGTCTGCTTCACATTTGACCAGTTTGTAGCTATATGCTGTGAGAAACTGAAAACCAGGTACTGCACAGCTAGAACTGCCTCCATCGTCTTAATACTTATTTCTGTACTTCTGTCTTTAGAGAACATCCCTTTTTGGTTTGCATTTGAACCTAAAATAATAATCAACAATATTCAGTGGGGTTTCAGCCCCAAAGTGGCCTTTTTCAGATCGCCTGCAGGTGGAGCCTACTTCAGATTACAAAGTTTTCTACTTTCATTGGTTCCTTTTGCATTGATATTGCTGTGTAATTGTTTCACCGTCAGGCGCATTGTAGTAACCAATATTGCTCGCCGGAGACTCCGGACTCCCAGGGCTGGGAATCAGCGTGATCCAGAGATGGAGAGCCGAAGGAAATCCATTATTTTTCTGTTCGCCGTGTCGGCCAATTTTATATTGTTGAGTCTGACATCGGTGGTCAGTCAGTGGACTGATGCCCTGGTCCTACGTAACCAGCAGGAATATACAGATCCTGCATATATTGCCAATGAGATGGGATATATGCTCACCCAGTTGAAATCTTGTACAAACACGTGCGTTTATGCAGCGACGCAAAGAAAGTTCAGGGAAGAACTCATTAATGTTGTGAAATCTCCTTGGAGGTTTATTTTGTCATTGGGTAAAAATATGAAAATTCAAACCCAAACGACCTGCCCAAGTTAGAGCAGAATTAGAGACAGTGATTCCATAAAGAATGGCGACCTTCCGTGTGGATCTAAAGGATTTGTTGTCATTGAAAATGAACAGGCATCACGGAGCATTTCCTGACCTCAGAGCAGTGTGTTTCATGTCACTCCCCGAAACTGTGCAGCTCAATTTCCTGCTGAAACCTTCCACATTTTTCCCCGCATTAAAAGGCAACAGTCATACTTGAGTTTCAGATATGGAGTCAAACACGTGGGAGTTGGCGCTTACTGACTTCCAGTCCAGCTACAGGAATAATACTTCCTGTTATATTAATAAATAGATTGCTCTAGGAAAGAATCAACGAAGTGGGTGCTAAAATCGAGGTTGTTTATTTTTTTCCTCTAATATTGGTGTGAATGTTACAAACCCTGCACCCCCGTCAGGTTCCACTCTTCATTGTTACCAGGAATAATAGACGAGCGTCATGTCTCCTGATCAGTATCTAATTAAAACGACAGCAAAAACTTGGCTCATTGTTTTAACTTAAATTCTCAATTGGTCATGAACATGTCGGTGTTTTATTAAAAGGAAACAGATCATTACAGACAGCCAAACCATTTGGGCCTTTACGCTCCAGCCAAGAAAATCCTCCCAATAATGTTACCTGCCTTGTATGAACATCACCTGCTTATTTTTAGTCACCAGCTTGTTTATTTCCCTCTTTATTTTGGAATAATTTCTGAATCTGTAAATTCTACCATCTCCCAGTTCTGCACGTAAAGACGTTTCTTCACCAAAATTTCTAAATCGTTCTGACATTTAATATTTTATATCTGGCGTTTAGTTCTTGATCCCTCAACTGACGTGCGCTATCTGCATCTATTTATCTAGTCCTCCTGAATAAAATCCAGATGGTCGCGACTCGACAAATAAAATCAACCTGATATCAATAACCAAACTAGTGAGTGTCTGGGAAGTGGAGTTAAAAAAGTTCATTCATAGTTCTGTCTTGCAGTTGGTTGTGTTATTAGTTATACTGATTAATGTGAATATTAGCTTTCATGACTTGAACAGTAACCTAAACATTTCGGTAATGAAGGGCAAGATTCCAAACAAATGACTCTAGGCCACCGCCAACACCCCCCCATACCCATCCTCCCTCCCCTATCCCCACCCCCACACCCCACCTCCACCGCTATATTCTCCTAGACAGCCAGAAAGGAGATAATTTTTTTGTACTGAAAAGGTGATGTCCATAATCTTGAGGCATCTATGGACATGCATAAGGGAAACTATGATTAGGAAACGCCAAGGATGATTGAAATGTTCCAAAGAGCAGTTCCAATGTAAGACCATAACTACTAAATAAAATGCTTATCTTTGATCTGAAGAGCAGAATTCACTAAACGAGCGGATGGAGGGCGCAGACATAATATAGGTTGTAGTAAGTATATGATCTTGAGGAGATCTAATTTAGTGTTGAATTTAAATACTTTAACCTCAATAACATGCACTTGAACAACTGGTTGATCAGACTATCCTAGGTTTCCTTGATTTTTCAGCGATATTAAGCTTAATCTTTTCTGATGAAATGGGGAAGTAACAGTCTTTCAAAAGTACTTTTGAAATGGCCTCAGCCTACACTGCAGCAATAGTCACTTCTAGGGTGAAATAATAAGGTATTTAATTTGATCCACCCAGTGCATTTGATGTCAACATTTTAAGAGGACGGAATGAGATCACGATATTTTCACTAAAGTAGTATTCACAGATCTGGGGCAATGTTCGGGAGACCGGGGTTCGAAGTTCGCTAAGGCAAATAGTGAAAAATAAATTCCTCAAAATAATCTGTAAGCAAAAGTTTGATGTTGACCATGAAACTATTGCCAATCGTCATAACAACCACCTGCTTCACTAATGTTCTTCAGGGAAGGAATCTTTCTGACATTACCTGGTGTGGCCTACGTGTGACTCCAGACCCACAGCATTGTGGTTGACTCTTAAACGCTTCCTGAACCATAAGTGGGCAATAAATTCTGACCGAGACCCCCCCACCACCCCACCACCCCCCCACACACACACCGCATAAATAAATAAAAAAGTCGCATTGGAGAACCGTCTTGTGTCGTTCTTTTGTCGTTCTTCTTAAAGGGCTCCGTTTTTTTTAATATGGTAGATACAAAAATAAGAACAGACTTGCTGTTAAAATATTTGACAAGAGTGAAATTATCAATAAATAAATCTTTCAGCTAAATACAATCAAACAATGCATGTTAGGGGCATTGTCTAGTACACGGAAACAAAGGTACACTGACCCAAAGCTTTACTGTCTATTCAGCTTCAGATACTGAACTCAGTGCTCTGCTATGTTTGGGTCTCCCACCAACAGTAGCTTGGTGTCATTGCAATTTCAAATTCCCGCTTGTGTATTACTGAAGCCTTAATAAACGTATAGCACATCACCTCAGTTTTCAAGAATGTTATTTTAAACCTTACATGTACAATGGATTTTGTACATCAATTGTGAAAGAGCTTCATTTGTTGAGTTTGGTGACGTAACCCTTTACCCGTCACATTTTAATGTTCCACATAATTGTGATGCTCTCAGAAAGCCAAAGCCTAGATTGTTGCAGGATCACGTGGCAGCCAGGCGCTGCGAATCCCACTGGCAGTCAGCTTTGAGGAACTATTGAAGTTCTTCTTTTATTTCTGTGCAAGAACGACAGTTCCCTATAAATTAAAGGCAAAATACTGCAGATGCTGGAAATGTAAAGCAATTACAAAAATTGCTGGAAAAACTCAGCAGTCCTGACAGCATCTATGGAGAGAAAGACAGAGTTAATGTTTCGAGCCCGTATCACTCTTTTTTTACAACCAAAGAGAAGTAAAAATGTGGTGAAGTGTATACAGTTTAAGGCACTGGGACAGTTGAAGCTAGATAGAAGGCCAGTGGTCGGTGGTCGAAATGGAGAGATCACAAAACATGTAATAAGCATAATTCCCAAGTGGTGATACGACTAAAGGAGATGGTAAAGGTGACATTAAGACTAGAAAGCAGAATTAACAAATGACAGATGACCCTCGTGCGATTGCTTTGGGGGAGGGGACAATGTGGGGAAAAATCAAAATAGGCAAAAGGCGGGGTATAAACAAAGGAATACATTTTTTTTTTAAAAAAGTAATTGAAATAGGTGGGGGAAAAGTATAACAACATATTTTAAAAAATAATCAAAATTCGCGAGGTTGGAGGAGAGAGTTCATGATATAAAGTTGTTGAACTCAATATTAAGTCAGGAAGGCTGTAAAGTGCCTAGTTGGAAGATTAGGTTTTGTTCCTGCAGTTTGCGTTGAGCTTCACTGGAACATTGTATCAGGCCAAGGACGGAAATGTGGGCATGAGAGCAGGGCAGAATTTTGAAATTGCAAGCAGCAGTAAGGTCTGGGTCATGCTAGTGTCCAGGCCATATTTGTTCCACAAAACAGTCACCCAGTCTGCGTTTGGTCTCTCCAATGTAGAGGAGACTGCATTTGGAGAAGCGAATGCAGTAGACCAAACTGAAGAAAGTACAAATGAAGCGCTGCTTCGCTGGGAAGTAGTGTTTAGGCCTTGGAGGTTGAGGAGGGGGGAAGTAAAAGGGCAGGTGTTGCACCAGCTGTGATTGCATGGGAAGGTGCCGTAGGATGGGTTTGAGGTTTTGGAGATGGTGCAGGAGTGGACCAGGGTGCCCTGGAGTTAATGGTCCATAAAAAATGTGGACATGCTGGGTGAAGGGATGATGTCTTTGGTGGTTGCATCATGCTGGAGTTGGTAGAATTTGCGGAGCATGATCCTTTGAATGCGGAGGCTGATGGGTTGAAAAGTGATTACATGACATATCAAGGTTCTGGCAAGCGGAGGAAAGTCTGAGGGCAGAGGTGCGGGAGATGAGTTTAATACTCTTGAGGGTCCTCTCAACCACTGTCTTTGGAAACCGTGGTTCAGGAAGAAAGAATAAATTTAGAAGCCTTGTTTTGGAATGTGCATTCATTGGAACAGATGCAAAGGACTTGAAGTAACTGAGAGAATATGATGGAGTCCTTATATGTTGCAGAATGTGAGCAGTTGTAATCGAGGTAGCTGTGCGAGTCGGTTGGATTGTAATGAATATTGGTGGACAGTCTATCACAGAAGTTGAGACACAGAGGTGAAGGGAGGGAAGAGACGTGTCAGAGATGAATCATGTGAAAGTTATGGAAGGGTGGAAACTGGAAGCAAAATTGATACCTTTTTCGAGGCCCAGACGAGAGCATGAAGCACTGATGAAACAGTCATCAATCAGTGGAGAAAGAGTTGTGGGATGGATCCTAAGTAGGACTGGAACAAGGAATGCTCCACATGTTTCATGGAGAGACAGGCATAACTGGGGAACATGTGGATACTCAAAGCAAACCATTTATTTGTGGAAGTGAGGTGAGTTTAAGGAGAAATTGTTCAATGAGAGAACACGTTCAGCCAGATGGAGGAGAGAGGAGGTGGATGGGGATTGTTTGGGAGTCTGTTCAAGCAAGACTCTGTGAACACTCAGAACATCCTGGCAGGGGATGGAGGTGTATATGGATTGTACATTCATGGTGAAGAGGAGGCGGCTGGGGCCAGGGAACTGGAAATTGTTGATATGATGTAGGGCATCAAGGGAATAGTGGATGTACATGGACGAGACGGCAGAAAGTGAGAGAGAACAGGGTCAAGATAGGAAGAAATAATTTCCGTGGGGCAGTAACAGGCTGACATGATCAATCTAGCAGGACAGTCTTGCTTATGGGTTTTGGGGAGGAGGTAGTAGCGTGCTGTCCGAGGTTGGGATACTATGATGTTGGAAGCTGTGGAGAGGCGATCCCCAGAGGAGTTCAGGCCAGTGACAGCGTAGGAAACAATGGCCTGATGTTTGTTGGTGGGATCATGGTCCATGTGGAGGTAGGAGGAAGTGTCTTGAAGTTGGTGCTCAGTGTCTGCAAGGTATCGATCAGTGCGCCAAACAATAGCACTATCCTTATCAGCATGTTTGTTAACAAAGTCAGGGTTGGGCCTGAAAGAATGGAATGTGGTAACGTCAGAAGGAGACAGGTTAGAGTGGTTGAGAGGAGCAGAGAAATTGAGATGGCCGATGTCACTCTAACAGCTCTTAGTGAAAAGATCAAAAGCTGGTAAGAGGCCGGGTGGAGGGCTCCAGGTGGAGGGAGAATATGCAAGGCGGGTGAAAAGATCCGTTGATGGTGGTGGTGGGGGAGAGCGGGGGGGCGGGGCGGGTGGGGGGTTGGGGTGCCTGTTGTCCCTCTGCCAAAAGAGGTTATGGAGCTAAACGTGGCAGAAGAAGACTTCAGCATCGTGCCGAGCCCAGAATTCATTGAGGCAAGGGCGTAAGTTTAGGAAACTTTGTCCTTTACTGAACACTTAGAGTTCAGCATCAGAGAGGGGCATGGTGGATGGAATGGCGCCAAAGGGGTTGGGAGGCGTTGAGGGTCCTGGATGGGCTTTCATATCAATGACTGTTGGAGCCTGCGCCCCTTAGCACCTGAAATAAAGGCTTATTGTTAAGGTCTCGTATCAGGGGAAGAGCACAATTAAACTGAGGACAAGAACAGCTTTGAGATAGGGTAAATCGGTGCTGCTGCACGGAATGCTCAGGTGTGATCGTATAACAGTGCATGGCACTGAGTGTGGATCTCAGGATGCGGCGAGAACAGCAGACCAAGGAGGGTTGTATGTCCCAGGGATACCTGTAACGCTGGCGGGTTTCAAAACATGAGGGACCGAGCTCAGGTGGAAACACGGGGGGTAAATTAGAGGTAGGGAAAGTCACTGAGGAAGGAAGTATGACTGTGAAATCGAGTTTTGTTAAAAACCTTGTCAAACACCAGAAGGGAAATGGAAAGCAATGAAGGCAAACAGGGGAAAAGAGACACGCGGAAATCCTGTCAGAGTGTAGAGCAGTACTTCTGCAAGGTACGCATTCCTGGAAGAGAAGTGGCAGTCAATTAAACACTAAGTTAAAAACTAAATACTGCGGATGCTGGAAATCTGAAACAGAAGCAAAAAAGGCTGGAAAGAATTAGCAGGTCTGACACCATCAGTGGAGAGAAAGACAGACTTAACATTTCGAGTCCGCTTGACTCTTCGTCAGAACTAAGGAGAAGTGGAAACTCTTTTTTTTTCCCCCCTCCACAGATGCTTTTCGAACAGCTAATTTTTTCCAGTATTTTCTGTTTTCGTTATGTATAATTAGACATGGAGTAATTGAGACAAAGGGAAAGGGGACCAGAAGGAAACTTGTCACTATTTTGCTGAATTTATGGCACAAATTTCGTAATTATTCACAGATGAACAAAAATGAGAGGGAATAATGCATCGTCGTTGCCAATGCGATCAGTTAATGCCAATACCCATTTGCCCATGAGGAGGCGGTGGTGAACTGCCTTCTTGAACTGTTGCATTCGCTGTACTGTAGGCACATCCACAGTGTTGTTAGGGACAAAGTTCCAGGATTTTGACCCAGTGACAGAGCAGGAACGGAGATGTATTTCCAAGTCAGGAATGCGAGTGGCTTGGGAGGGACTTCCAGCTGGTTGTGTTGCCATCTGTCTACTGCCCTGTCCAACTAGATGAGACTGGTCGTGCATTTGGAATGTGCTGCCAAAACAGCCTTCGTGAGTCTCCGCATTGCATCTTGCACATGGTACACAATGCTGCTGCTGTTTGTCGGTGGCACAGGGAGTGAATATTTGTGAGAGGGGTGCCAAGCAATCGGGCTGCTTTGCTCCGGATGGTCTCAAGCTTCTTGAATATTGTGGGCGCTGCACACATCCAAACCAGTGGAGAGTATTTCATCACACTCCAGATTGTGCCTTGTAGATGGTGGACAGGCTCTCAGGAGCCAGGAGGTGAGTGACTCGCCACGGAATTCATAGCTTCTGTCCTACTCTTGTAGCAACAATGGTTCGCTCAGCTCAGCTTCTGCCAGTTATTACTCCAAACAGCGAAATACTTTCCTCCTGATTCACATTGGTTCCAGTTTTGCTAGGGCTTCTTGATTCCACACTCAGGCAAATGCAGCCTAGATGTCAAGGGCAGAAAATCTCACCTGCCTTTGTTGAACATCTTCAGAAATGCTTTGCCTTGATTTATACCCCTCTAAGAAATTCAGAGCAAATGAACCTTCACACAGTGCAATGACATATTCCGGTTCTATATATGTAGACATGGACAATTTCCATTAATTACTCTCTAACCCATAACTCTAATGGCTTTGACATAGATGCATGGTACACATGTTCTTCTTTCCAGTTTAATTGAAATTAATGCATCCAACACATTGTTGGGTTGTGTCCAATGTGTGGGTGAAGAGAGTAAGCATACTTTCTGCTTTTGTGCGCTGAATGTCATCTCAGCTTCATCCCACACTGCTGGCTTACAACAATGACAAAAGTGTAAATCTCCCTCTGTTGGTGCAGGGCCTCTCCATGAGCAAGTTCTCAACTGCACATCTTCACAGTTAACATGGAAACGGGTTCCTCACAGCCCCAGTCTGAAGTTCCAGTGAAACACAGAGCAGGTGAGCCCCACTCATGCCGAATGCAGGCCCACTGCCATGTAGACTCAGGAACCAAACTCACAACTGTGGGAAAATAGATCCACTGCGATATGGATGACTAGGGAGAAATAAGGAATATGCGAATAACCCATGTGAAAATATCGCGAGTGGAGCCCAAAGGCATATTGATGTCTGAATATGTTACATTCCTGGCTACATTTGAAACCAAGCTTGTGCCAATCGCAGTCTTCTGCAATGCTGCAGATTCAAGCGGGGAGGTCAAAAGTAGCACCCTGCCATTTAGGCAGCCCAAGATCTACATACATTTTGCCAAACCTGGAGCCCTGGAGAGAGGGCATCCAATTTTCATTAAAGAATCTTAACACAAAACGGGAAACAGTAGCTATGAGTGATAAGTCCAATTTGATTGCCATAATGAACGAGTGCTACAGGCAGCGTCCGGCGGTGCGATGGACAATCGCATCTCTCTGGTCATTCACCACCCACCTCACATCGGGCAGCGCCTGACTGCTAAGATGCTTAACAACTTAATAGGCTGAACAACAACACAGCATCCCAACAAGTGAGAGGCTCGCAGAGAGTGGATCAGTAGAAGGACAACATGGCACGTTGACCTGGTAGCAGAAGTTCTCTGCAGAAACGTGTGATTGAGAAACTAGCCTTTGCTGCAAGGAACTTGTTGCTCTCGATAATAGAACACACCACTAATGCAGCAGAACGTATTCTCTGGATTCGTTTCTGAAATAGAATCTGTCCTTTCAAAGCTTGTTTTATTTTATTGATCCATGCCCAATCCGAAAAAGGGAACAGAGAAAGGAAACTGATCCTGCCAGTAAACAAAAGTGAACAAAAATTAACACTGAAATTTGAAAACCAAACACTCTGCGCAAACTGAAACTCGTTGGGCTGATGTAAAGGGAAACAGACACATCCAGGTTCGGGAGTGGAAGATGAGGATTCAACTTGTTCAATGCAGAAAACTCTTCCCACACTCATTCCTCTCCGACACTGCCGTTGGCAAGCTAAACATGCACATGAATAAAAATGGTCTATATACGTCTGCGTGGCTTACAGTCTCATTCATTTTTGACCGTTGTGTATGTATGAGCTGTCAGAAGGTTAAAATAAAGTTTTGCGTTGTCAAAGTTGCTACAGTGACCTTAACAGTGGCCTTTGTGCTGAACTGTTTGGAGAATATCCAATTCTGGTTTGCCTATGAACACAAACTGATCATTTACAATGTTCACGGGGGTTTCCGCCCAAGCTGGGATTTATTTGTATTTTATCGCCTGCCGGCGTAGCCGACTTTAGGTTCGGAAGTATTTTCACTTTTTTACTCCCTTTTGTTTTCATTTTGTTATTCATTTGACAATCAGATATAATTTTACAGCTACCAGCGCCCGCTGGGAACTCCCGGCTTACAACGCTAAGAATCACAGTGATCCAGAGGTGGAAAATGGAAGGAAATCCAGTACCTTCCTGTTCATTATACCAGGCAGTTTTATAGTGTTGTGGCTGACAGCTGCTGTCTGTTCTGTAACTCACAACTTACCTGAGCATTACCGACCCAATTATCTAGTTTCGCAAACATCGCTTCTCAATCAGGTTATATGCTGATGTTTTTGATCCCCTGTACAAATACGTGTGTTCATGCAGCTACACAAACTAAATTCAGGAAAGAACTGAATAAGGCGGTTAAATCTGTTTGGACCGTTATTCAGCTATTAGGTAGAAAAGTAAGAAAAAAACGAAGCCATGTTTCCTGTTCAAACTCGAGTTCAATTAATGCCCCTGTTCTAATTTATAATGACTTTCTTTCTACTACGAAGTAAATAAATTGTTGTTGTGAAATTGCAAACATTTTCTCAACTTCTTGCCGTACGGTGTCTGCTGCTTTCCCAGTGTGAACATCGTGTTTTCCTGTTAAAACAACACAATAACAAACAAGATTCATAGAAAACAGTCAGAATGCAGCTTCAGGAGTGGATGAAGTCTCGGGGGCAATGTGTGCTAAGTACATTGTGAGTCAATTTCTTGAATGTATCTGTAGCATTTATTCACATTTGTTTGCTGGAAGTTTGGCTTGTCTCATGGCCGAATGCATACGGCGTTTTTGCCCCGTTTATCAATCACTGTTAAGAGGGGAAGGAAGATTCCAGTCCTACTGCGGTCGTTTAACACAGATAAAACTGAAGGAAATCATATCCCGTTAACGCTCATGAGCTGAAGGCCCTAAGTTTCCTCCCAACCTGGTTCTCTATTAAAATACATATCAATCTATTTCTGACCATGTTGTTCACCGGTTGTTGAAGTTTTTTTCAATATCTCACAAATGAACATTATTCAACTGATCTGGATAGCTTAATTCTATTACCAAGTTCTTTGTCAATGGATTAATTGAAATGCATTCTCGAGTTAAGAAGCTGGTAGAAGAACATAATCATTTCAATCATGGTGGCTGCGGGCAGTGTCTGAGCATTCACAGCGAACCCCATGTACAACTCTCATGTACAATAACTTAGACACTCGGTCACCAGAGCTGGACTCGAGTAACCTTGTTACATGCTGGTACAAAACATCAGGCATAATAGTCGATACAAAGCATGGGGGAACTGCCTGGAATCATTCATTACCTTCGTGTTTTGAGCCGTTTTCTAATCTCCCAGTCCGTGCAGAAATGAGATTCGTGAATCATAAAATCCTGGTGTTCCAGGAGGAGGCCTGTCGGACACTGTCGATGGTCACGACTGAGATAGTGCCGAATTGTCAGGGGTCAGGAGTACAGGGGCGCTGCTCTGTCAAAGATAAGGGCTGCAGTAACGCTGCATTGTCAAAGGATCAGGATTGAGGCAGCACAGCATTGTCAGATGGTCAGGTTTGAGGGAGCGCCTCACTGTCAGAGGTTCAGGAACGAGGGCGCACTGCGCAGTCAATGGTTCAGAACTGAGAGAGTTCTACAAAGTCAGTGGATGGGTACAGAGGGCCTATTGCATACTTAGTGGGTAACAAGTGGAGGAGCGCTGCACTGTCGGAGAGTAGGCTCTGAGGGAGGGCTGCATTTTGACCGGGTCAGGATTGAAGGAGGGCTGAATTTTCAGAGGGACAGGCTGAAGGAGCCCTACCTTCTATGAGGACATGGACTGAGGGATAGCTGCACAGTCAGAGGATTTGGACTGAGGGAGCGCTGCACTGTATGTGAGGATTGAGGGAGCGTTGCACTGTCAGAAGTCAGGCCTGAGGTGGCACTGCAGTGTGCCCCAGAGATGCTGAGCATATTTTCCCCAGTGATGCTGAGCACAGCGTCGTTTCCATTTGTCCCGTTCTACAGTAGGAAAGTTCTGTTGTCTTGACACCCACAAATTTGTGGCACAGAATTATTAAAAGGACGGATTTGTCAGAATGAGAGGCAGAAATATTCCAGAAGCAAGGAGCATGGAGAAAAAAAAAACAGCCTGCAACGCTGCAGAAGAACTTTTCGATATGCTCTTTCCATGTGACAACGGAGGAATAACAACTGAATCGGGTGTGGCCTTTAATTACTTTTAAACCGAATAAAATGCACTGGCCCATACGGGGATCGCATCTGCACCCTTGGCGTTATTAGTACTACGCTCTAACCATCTGAGCCACCCGGCCACCTCGCGAGGGTTGTCACTCTCGTTGTCAAATTCAACTGTCAGTGAGTGGAGGATTTATTATTCTTTCTTGCTGATTGATTGCGCACAGTCTGGACCTCTCCTATTAGCCCAGTTGAAACCTCATGGTACCAGCGACCTGTGAGTGTATTTTTTTTCACAGAGCTGCTAAATGATCCGATCATCACAAAGCTGTTCAGCAACATATACGTTCTTCTTCTTACAGTTAAAAGAGCGCCAGAGCACTGACGAGGATCCTGAAAAAATCAACTTTAAGTATATTGGGGAGATGGATTTATACCAACCAGATTTCTCTCCTGAAAAAAAGCCACATCATATTTAGCCTTGCATTTCATGACAAATATTAACTATTTGCAAATATATAAAGATGGAATCTTCATGAAGGTTTCAGGCATCAAGAAATGTGGTTGCGTTTGATAGTGTGGAGGTTTCATAGCAGCTCGATATCAATTGACTGGTTAGATGGTCAAAACGTGCCAAATAGAATTCAACCCAGGGGAGAGAGATGTAATGCAGCCGGGGAGCTCGAACAGGTCGAAGGGAATACCCAATTAATGAAGAGAAAATTGGGAGGTTTAGAGGAAGTGATGGACATTGGAGCGAATCTCCACCTATTCCTGAATGATACATGAAAGGCCGATGAGGTGTTTAAGAAGTCAAGTAGAAACATTTCGTTTATTAGACGAGGCATAACATACACTAGCAGGGAGGTGATGGTGGAGCTGTAAAATCATTAGTTAGGCCACAATTTGAATACTGTGTACAGTCCTGGTCAGCTAATGGAAATTACCAAATTACAAATCGATGCTGGAGTTCCGGCATGATGAACTTGGACAGTCTGTGGTATCTGCTGCTAAAAATGGGAGCCAACGTTAGATAAAACTCGTCATCCCCGATTCAGCAGTGATCCTCATCAATATTCCACAACACGAGCTCTGACCCGAGGGATATGTTAACATTTAACACAATTTAATTTTGAAGCCCGCTCAACTGAACAACAAAGCAGAATCTTCGATGTATCTGTTGCATTTCACAAAATAACACTGCCCACCGCTCCCCTGCCAATGTGCTTGAAAGGAGAGTTATACATCAACATTTAGAACGCATGATAACAAACGAGGTATTTTGGAAAACGATGAATTGTCTGGCGAAATGGGTAGATTTGAACGAGTGTTTGAAAGAAGAGAGAGGAAAAGGAGGGCAGAGCTTAAGGGACGGAGTTGCAGATGTCACGAACGTACAATAATTCTCATGACATTATTGTGATTCAGTGTAAAAGTAGGTAATATTAGAGTGTAAGTGGCATTTAATTGAGTTGGAGACAACTGGTCTGGAGGCTTTGACTCATCAAATAAAGCTAGTTTTGAAATGCTAAATGGGAAAACATGGCTGAAGTCTTAGAATGTGAGGTGAGCAGAATTTGCAGCTTTAGATAAATCACAGTAGTTTTAATTACAAAGAGATGGTTGGATTTACACCTAGCCAGAGAAGGCAACCAATCAGCATGTTTATTTTTTCCAAACGGTCCTGATTATATTAGCACTATGATTAGCAATATGATTCATAATATGAGAAAGGTAAAGTTCCAAGGGCATATGGGAACAATATGGCGCACATTAAAATGGACAAACATGTATAAAGGAGAACGAGGGCAGGGAAGGCATTCTAAGGTCGACTGGAAGTGCAAAAAGCCTTGAGTATTTGTGCATTAAGCCTGATGTCTAGACAGACCGAAGCTTGGAATAGCCCGTTTGAATACTTCTGCCCAGGGTATTGTGTCGACTTGCTGGGGTCTGTTTAAATATATATTTTTTTACTGTTTCCTTAACAGGAGTGTAAGTGGAGTGAGGTTAATTAAGACTTTTAGGAGTCAATATAGTAGTAATTTGCAGACCTATGTTGCACTTGAAATCCTCTTACAGGTATTGCATGTTCGGTGCAAAACATCAGACAATTACCTGGAACCATTCGGTCATCACCTTCACGTCTTCAGCCATTTTCTAATCTCCCGGTCAATGCAGAAATTAAAGCTGCGATTCATCAAATCCTTCAGCTCAGAAGGAGGCCTGTCGGCCAAGCTACTCTGTGCCCGTTCTTGGAAAGAGCTGTCAATTTTGTTCCACAATCCAGCTTCCAAGTCACCCTGTAAATTAGTTCTCTTTAAATTCAGATTGAATGTGATTTCACCAACCTTTCTGATAGTAAATCAATGCAGCGTGATTGCTGGGAATAAAAAAAACACATCCTGGAAATACTCAGCCGGTCAGGGGGCAGCCACGGAGGCAACAGAGTGAACTGTGCAGGTCGATGATTTATCATCAGAAATAAAGAAAGATACAAATATATCAAGTTTTAAAAATTTGGAGAGCAGGAAAGGGCAGGATGTTCAAACGTGAATGTCTGTGATGGTGGAGGTAAGGGGAAAAATGTTTCTTGATGGAACATCTATAGAGAGTTATAACGGTTATGGTAAAGAATCAAAAGGTATGTCCAGATGGGTTTGAGAATGGCTGCGTAGCAACCGTCCGAAGGTAACATGAAGGGGCAAAGATAACATCATGACGAAACTAAGCCTTTTAAACCCAATACGAAGTAACATGGAGGCAGATGTTATGAAGGTTACAACAACGTGTAACAATGTCCGAAAAATTCTTTTTAAGTTTACGTGCCGATATTAGGAAGCCCGAATGGAGCAACATTACATTTAGAGGTGTTTACTTAAGGAAGCACTTTGATTTAATACAGGTTTAGTAGACCATTTGAGGAGATTGACTGTTTTATGTTACTGCACGTTATACAAGAAAGATTGCGGAGGGTTAAATGGTGGATAGTTTTAATGATGGTCTGGGGCTGGCAGATCTATTAACATCCCTGCACTTAGTGATTCCCACAATTTTAAAGTTACTGCGAGTGACCTGTATTGCTTTCAAGGGAATAGTATCACAATTTTCCCAAACAATCACCATATTAAATTATTTACCTACTCGTGAAATCCATGTCTGTGCCTTTGGAGCTTCCGTTTTCAATTTCTGCAACTTAATAGCTCCCTGAAATAAATAAACCCTTCAAAGCTTTGAAGGTCCAGTGCACAGACGAGGATAAAACAAATTGTCACGTCACACGCCACTGGCCCGGAGCGAATCGTTGATGCAAGTTGGAAGATATGTGACATTAAGCCAAAGGGCGGCAGCGGGTCTGTCTGTGGGGGAAATGCGCTGCAGTCAGTGAATTGCCAAAGAACGAAATGCAAAAAATATTAACACTGTGAGGAGTCTTGTTCGACAGTGAATGCAGCGATAGGAAACGCGTTCAATACAGCCCGGAGAACATTAGGCATTTATTCCGACGGCCCATGGCTCCTGTCGTAGTCTACGTGCAGCCTTTTGGGTCAAACGGCTTAGTTCCAGAGAAATGACAGTTTAACAAAAGCAATTAATGCTGACTGATACAAGAGAACAGAAGAGATGAATGTGATTAATCGCTTTGTAAAAAATAAAGATTTTTTTCTCGAAATTTCGGAGTCCTCGATCATTTTTAGGAATTATTTCTGGATTCCCAGCTGCTCTCAGTGTGGTAAGTTCTTCTGGACTTTTCCCTCGGTTGGCCGAAACACTGACGCTGTGAATTAGTGCCAGCAATATGTGCTGGTTCAACTCCATTCGACCCGCCGGCGGAAGCAGTTTCTCTCTATTTCATCTAACCCTAGATTCTAACTGGGTAGAAACCTCGATCAGGCCACCCGTCATTCTTCTTTTCTCAAGAGATTAGAAACGCTTAGAAGACCTGTAAAGTGGGACAAAACTGCAGACGCGGAGGATTGACAAAAGGTGAATGTCTCCTTCAGCGAACCAGCAAAGACAGGACGGAAGCCATCTCTGGTTTACCGGTCCTGTAATTATAGAAATCAAGGATTAGCAGTGCTGAACTCCTAAATTAACCAACTAAACTCCAGAATCAGCACTGCTTCTAATCCATGCCAATGTAATCCTAGTGCTTCTTCTGAGCAGCTTCTGTAAGAATATGAGAAATAGGGGCAGATGTTTCACGGCTTCACAAAAATTCACGAACTTTCTGGCTGATCTGTTGCCTCAAAGTTACCATCCTGAGAATTCTCAATTCATACCGTCATAGAGTGCCATCAGATATAAAGTATTCCTAATAAGCTTGCGACCCCAGAAGTGTTGTACCATCATGTTTACAGCAAAATGGTGGTATGTAATTCGCCACATTGCATTACAAAAATCCTTTGTAGTTTTTATGCCTGTTACATAGATCCGCGTAGCAGCAAATTTAAGGAAGCTATGTAAATATTTATTGGAATGAGTGTTACCTCGGACATGACAGCCTGGAAGTTGAGATCGTTAAATGATTGTTTTCTCATGTGCACTGGCAGATAGTGAGCGGTTTATCTGAAGATTTAAATCCTTTTGCATCTACTTGTTCTCCCGTTTCTCACCACCTAGGAAATACGCCCATTGCTCATTTGGTGCCTGAAATATATGCTCTATGTGTGCTCTGCACATCCTTTATGATTGGCTCTGCATTGACTCTTCAGCTCTAAAATCATTTATTTCGATGTGCTTTACAAGCGTCGCACAACAGGGTATTAATGTATTGCGAATTGCTATAAACTACGTCTGAGTGAACCAAAACACCGATATTCCAAAATATACATCGGCGAAAAATAATTCACTGATTGAGAAACCAATGCTTTCCCCGTGTAACGTTTTTGAATTAAATTTAACTAGGTTTCATTTCTTATGAAGGACACTCAGCACAGCGCAAATACTAGCGAAAAGCAGGCAGAACTCTCCACAGTGTTGTCTTCTCTTCCGTCAAGCGGTGTTGCGATTTGACTGTCTCTGAGAACAAAGCATAAATGACGACTGCCGTTGGATTATTTTCCCTGCAGGTTAGTTGTTACTATATTTGCTACAAACACAACAAAACTCTGAATGAAAGCCAAGTAGAACGATCTTCCACTTCCCTCTACTTGCAACTCCGCCGAATGCTGGGAGTCAATTGAAAAGACAGACACAGTCGTTGGAAGCACTTGCTTTTGTGCTGAATCGCCGGTCACTAATTTAACTAATTTCCCGGCATGCCCTGCAAAATTCAAGCCATTTCTCCTGCCCCCTCTGCTCCTGTATCTCATTTAGCATTGACTAGTGTACCTTATATCACCTTTCCTCTCTGTTCCTGAAAAAAAATGAATCACTTCATTCTTCTCCGCATTAAATTTCACCTCATGCCATCTGTTGCCCCAGCCTGACAATGTCCTCTCTTGGTTTAGCATCATTTTCCTCCGAATCTTACATAATTTCTTGAGTTTTGTGTCATCCAAAAATTTTGAAATTGTGCCCTCCACACTGACGCCGAGATACTATGTAGACGAAAAACAGCATTGATGATGATACTGATGCGTGCAGAATCCAACTATGTAATGATTCACCAGGACTCCTGGTTTCCTATCATTCAGTTGACTTTGTTACCATGCTCCACTGACAGTCTTCTTCATAAAACAATAAAGTTAACGGAATCCAACCTACCTTTAAAAAATCAAAGCATTTCTTTTTTCCTGAATGAATCCGTACTTATCCATGTGGTAATTCATTGTGTCTCTGGATGTCGTTTCCAAAAGCTCTTCCCCCACTCCAGGTTAAACTGGTTTGTATGTGGTTTACTAAATGATCATTGAATCCATTTTGTGAACAATGGTGTAACATTTGTAATTCTACAATCCTCGATCACCGTCTGTGATACCAAAGCAGGATTGGAAATTTTTGGCCATTGCTTTTGACAAATTCCAACAAAACCTTCCTCAATACCCCGTGTCAGAGCCAATACAGGCGAATTATCAATATTCAGCACATCCAGGTTTCTAATGCCCCCTCTTTCTACATTATTAGCCCATCCAATTTCGCAACTGCCTCGGGTTTCGCTCTGCCTTTGGAAATATTTTTCTTTCTTTATAAATACAATGTAGGTCCTCTGGCTCCAGGCGTCAAACCATGTTTCAGTCCCTAATTGGTCCGTTACTGTTTTGACAACTTTTATATTTCCGTCCATAGAGCAACATTTTGCTGTTAATCGATTCTCCCAGTAGCTCTTTCTTTGCCTGTATTTATTTTTCACTTCCGAGATGAACTGTCAATATATTCCATGGTTCTCACTTGCAGCGTCGTGTCCTCAGGGCCTAGCCTCGGCGGAACCATCATTAGTTGCTTCATTAGTGATCTTCCGTCCATCGTAATGTCAGAAGTGGGGATGTTCGCTGATGAATGCGCAATATACTGCACCTTTCGTGACACCTCGAATGCCGACTTAGTCCATGTTCAAATGCAGGAGAACCTGGAGAATACCCAGGCTTGGTCTGACAAGTGGCAAATAACATTCGCAGCACACAAGTGACAGGCAATATCCATCTCCAACAAGAGAAAATCTAAATAACGTGCCTTGATGTCTGAGGGCATTACAGCAACAAAATCCCACCAATCAGCATTATGGGTGCAAACATTGACGTGAAACTAAACTGGACTACCTATATTAATAACACAAACAGAATTACCTGGAAAAACTCAGCAGGTCTGGCAGCATCGGCGGAGAAGAAAAGAGTTGATGTTTCGAGTCCTCATGACGCTTCGACAGAACAGGAGTTCAAGTCCAAGGAAGAGTTGAAATATGAGCTGGTTTATGGTGTGTGTGTGTGTGTGGGGGGAGGGGGGGGGAGGGGGGCGAGGGGACTTGGGGACGGACGGTTGGACGGAGAGAGAGAGAGAGACAGAGAGAGAAGTGGAGGGGGTTGGTGTGGTTGTAGGGACAAACAAGCAGTGATAAAAGCAAATCATCAAATTATTTCACCAACAATAGAACAAAAGAACACATAGATGTTAAAGTTGGTGATATAATCTAAACGAATATGCTAATTATGAATGGATAGTAGGGCACTCAGGGAATAGATCTAGTGGGGGTGGGGAGAGCATAAAAGATTTTAAAATATTTAAAATATAATGGAAGTAGGTGGGAAAAGAAAAATCTATATAATTTATTGGAAAAAACAAAAGGAAGGGAGAAGGAGAAAGGGGGTGAGGATGGGGGAGGGAGCTCAAGACCAAAAGTTCTTGAACTCAATATTCAGTCCAGAAGGCTGTAAAATGCCTAGTCAGAAGATGAGGTGTTGTTCCTCCAGTTTGCGTTGGCCTTCACTGGGACAATGCAGCAAGCCAAGGACAGACATATGGGCAAGAGAGCAGGGTGGAGTGTTAAAATGGCAAGATTCAGGGAAGTTCGGGTTATTCTTGCGGACAGACCGCAGGTGTTCTGCAAAGTGGTCGCCCACTTCCCATTTGGTCTCTCCAATGTAGAGGAGAGCACATTGGCAGCAACGAATGCTTTAGACTAAACTGGGGGAAATGCAGTGAAATGCTGCTTCATTTGAAAGGAGTGTTTGGGCACTTGGACTGTGAGGAGAGAGGAAGTGAAGGGGCAGGTGTTGCATCTTTTGCGTGGGCATGGGGTAATGTCATAGAAGGGATTTGAGGAGTAGGGGGCGATGGTGGACTGGCCCAGGGTGTCCCTGAGGGAGCGATCCCAACGGAATGCCAATGGGGGGGTTGAATGGAAAATATGTTTGGTGGTGGCATCATGCTGTTTTTGGCAGAAATGGTGGAGGATGATCCTTTGAATGCGGAGGCTGGTGGGGTGATAAGTGAGGACAATGGGGACACTATCATGTTTCTGGGAGGGAGGAGAAGGCGTGAGGGCAATGCGTTGCTGATGGGCCGGACACAATTGAGGGCCCTGTCAACGGCCTTGGGTGGAAAACCTCGGTTAAGGAAGAAGGAGGACATGTCAGAGGAACTGTTTTTGATGGTAGCATCATCGGAACAGATGCCTCGGAGGTGATGGAACTGAGAGAATGGGATGGAGTCCTTATAGGAAGCGGGGTGTGAGGAGCTGTAGTCGAGGTAGCTGTGGGAGTCGGTGGGTTTGTAATGGATATTGGTGGACCGTCTATCACCAGAGATTGAGACAGAGAGGTCAAGGAAAGGAAGGAAGTGTCAGAGATAGACCGCGTGAAAATGATGGAGGGGTGGAGATTGGAAGCAAAATTAATAAATTTTTCCAGGTCCAGACGAGAGCATGAAGTAGCACCGAAGTAATCATCGATGTACCGGAGAAAGAGTTGTGGAAGGGGGCCAGACTAGGACTGGAATAAGGAATGTTCCACATACCCCATAAAGAGACAGGCATAGCTGGGGCCCATGCGGATTCCCATAGCCACACCTGTTATTTGGAGGAAGTGAGAGGAGTTGAAAGAGAAATTGTTCAGTGTGAGAACAAGTTCAGCCAGACAGAGGAGTGTAGTGGTGGATGGGGATTTTTCGGGCCTCTGTTCGAGGAAGAAGCTAAGGGCACTCAGACCATCCTGGTGGGGGATAGAGGTGTAGAGGGATTGGATTTCATTGGTGAAGAGGAAGCGGTTTGGTGCCAGGGCACTGGAATTTGTTGATACGAAGTAAGGTGTGAGAGGAATCACGGATATAGGTGGGAAGGGACTGGACAAGGGGAGAGAGAAGGGAGTCAGGATAACGAGAAATGAGTTTGATGGGGCAGTATCAAGCTGACACGATCGGTCTACCGGGTTAGATCTGTTTGTGGATTTTGGGTAGGAGATAGAAGCCGGCAGTCTGAGGTTGTGCGACTATCAGGTTGGAAGCTGTGGAAGGAAGATCCCCAGAGGAGATGAGGTCAGTGACAGTCCCGGAAACAATGGCTTGATATTCAGTTGTGGAGTAATGGTCGAAGGAGAGGTAGGAGGAAGTATCTGCGAGTTGACACTCAGCCTCCGCGAGGTAGAGGTCAGTGCGCCAACTCCTCACACCCCGCTTCCTGTAAGGACTCCATCCCATTCTCTCATTTCGTTCACCTCCGTTGCATCCGTTCTGATGAAGCTACCTTCAAAAGCAGTTCCTCTGACATTTCCTCCTTCTTCTTTAAATGAGGTTTTCCACCCATGGTCGTTGACAGGGCCCTCAACCGTGTCCAGCCCATCTCCCGTGCATCCGCCCTCATGCCTTCTCCTCCCTCTCAGAAACATGATAGGGTCCCCCGTGTCCTCACTTATCACCCCACCAGCCTCCGCATTCAAAGGATCATCCTCCGCCATTTCCACCAACTCCAGCATGATGCCATCACCAAACACATCTTCCCTTCACCGCCCCCCATCGGCATTCCGTAGGGATCGTTCCCTTCTGGACACCCTGGTCCACTCCTGCATCACCCACAACTCCTCAACCCCCACCTATGGCACCACACCATGCCCACGCAAAAGATGTAACACCTGCCCTTTCTTTTACTCTCTCCTCACCGTCCAAGGGCCCAGACACTCCTTTCAAGTGAAGCAGCATTTCACTTGCATTTCCCCCAGCTTAGTCTATTGCATACGTTGCTCCCAATGCGGTCTCCTCTACATTGGAGAGACCAAACGTCTGTCCACAAGAATGACCCATACCTCCCTGTCGCTTGCCATTCTAACACTCCACCCTGCTCTCTTGCCCACATGTCTATCCTTGGCCTGCTGCATTGTTCCAGTGAAGCCCAACGCAAACTGGAGGAACAACACATCATCTTCCTTTAGGCACTTAACAGCCATCCGGACTGAATATTGAATTCAACAACTTTAGGTCTTGAACACCCTCCTCCATCCCCACCCCCTTTCTGTTTCCCCCATCCTTTTGTTTTTTTCCAATAATTTATATCGATTTTTCTTTTCCCACCTATTTCCATTATTTTAAAAACTTTAATGCCCCCCACCCCCACTAGAGCTATACCTTGAGTGCCCTACCATCCATTCTTAATTAGCACATTCATTTAGATAATATCACCAATTTCAACACCTCTTTGTTCTTTTGTTCCTTTGTCTCTGACATATTTTGATTATCTGCTCCTATCACTGCTGCTTGTCCTTACAACCACACCAACCCCCTCCACTTCTCTCCACGCAACCCCCCCGCCAACCTTAAACCAGCTTACATTTCACCCCTGAACAAAAAAAGAATTACCTGGACAAACTCAGCAGGTCTGGCAGCATCGGCGGAGAAGAAAAGAGTTGACGTTCCAAGTCCTCATGACCCTTCGACAGAACTACAGTGAATCCATGAAAGGGGTGAAATATAGTCTGGTTTAAGGTGTGTGGGGGGAGGGCGGAGGGCGTGTGGTTTGGGTGGGGGGAGAGAAATGGAGGGGGTTGGTGTGCTTGTAGGGACAAGCAAGCAGTATATTTCACCCCTCTCCTTGTAAAGAAAAAGAAGTTTCGCAGATAGATGGGAACACCACCACCTTGAAGTTCCTATCCAAGTCACTCACCATCCTGACGTAGGGTTAAAACACACATATATCAATCTGCAATGCAGCTGCCGTTTACCTACTCACCTTCACTGTTACATACCCTCTGCTAGACGTTCTCTCAACCACATGCTCACTTTCACTGATCTGCCCCCTGCTAGATGCTCTCTTAATTACTCACACTCACCTTTACTGTCTCATAATGTATGCTGGATGTTCTCTGAATTACACACACTCACCTTCACTGTCACATACCCTCTTGCTGGATGTTCTCTGAATTACACACACTCACCTTTACTGTTACATACCCTCTGCTGGATGCTCTCTGAATTACACACATTCACATTCACTGATCTACCCCCTGCTGGATGCGCTCTGAATGACAAGCACTCACCTTTACTGTCTCATACCCTCTGCGGGATGTTCTCTGAATTACATGCACTCACCTTTACTGATCTACCCCCTGCTGATACACTTTGAATTACAACCACTAACATTTCTTATCTCATACCCTCTTCTGGATGTTCTCTGAATTAAACACACTAACCTTTACTGTCTCATACCATCTGCTGGATGTTCTCTGAGTTACAAACACTCACATTTCCACATTTACCCTCTGCTGGATGCTCTCTGAATTGCACACACTCACCTGCACTATTACATACCCTCTCCTGGATGTTTATTTTTTCACTCAGAGGGCCGTGCGTCTTGGAACTCTTCCTCAAAAGGCAGTGGATGCAGTGTATTAGAATATCCTTTATCTTTCATACAGAGGTAGGTAGGCTCTTGACAAGCAAGGTATTGAAACGTTTTTCGGGGGTAAGTGGGAATGTGGAGCTGAGGCTACAAATAGATCAACCATGGTATCATTGAATTCTGAGGGGCCGAGTGGCCTACTACTGCTCCTAAACCCTATGTTCAAATGTCTCACTCTATCTCGGCCTCTCTATCTCTCCCTCGCCTCTCACACTCCTACAGTCTTCCACTCTCAATCTCTCCCCAAAGACGTTTTCCCCTAATCTCTGTCCCCAATTTTATTCAGTGCAGTCTACATAGAATAACAGATACTCAGGTGTGAGTTACAGGCTGCAATCTGATCGAGGGTTTCAGGGGGTTTATATATAGAATAACAGATACCAAGGAGTGAGTTACAGTCTGGAATCTAATCGAGGGGTTCAGCGTGGTTTGGATATAGAATAACAGATACCTGGGAGTGAGTTACAGACTGGAATCTAATCGAAGGGTTCACGGGGGTTTCTATATAGAATAACAGATACCTGGGCGTGAGTTACAGACTGGAATCTAATCGAGGCGTTCGGGGTCATTTATATATAGAATAACAGATAATCGGGAGTGAGTTAAAGACCGAATCTAATCGAGGGGTTCAGTGGGGTTTCTATATAGAATAACAGATACCTGGGAGTGAGTTGCAGAATGGAATCTAATCGAGGGGTTCGGGATGGTTTATATACAGAATAACAGATAGCTGGGAGTGCGTTACAGACTGGAAACTAATCGAGGCATTCGGGTTGCTTTATATATAGAATAACAGATACCCAGGAGTGAGTTACAGAGGAGTGAGTTAAAGACCGAATCTAATCGAGGGGTTCAGTGGGGTTTCTATATCGAATAACAGATACCTGGGAGTGAGTTGCAGAATGGAATCTAATCGAGGGGTTCGGGATGGTTTATATACAGAATAACAGATAGCTGGGAGTGCGTTACAGACTAGAAACTAATCGAGGCATTCGGGTTGCTTTATATATAGAATAACAGATACCCAGGAGTGAGTTACAGACTGGAATCTAATCGAGGGGTTCGGGGTGGTTTGTATGTAGAATAACAGACACCCAGGAGTATCAGCCTGACAGATTTGCCTGATTTGTCCTGGCCGTTTTCTAAATAGTAGTTTTGAAAATGAAACATATACTTTTTTCATAAAATATCTGAAAGAACATAACAAAAAAATTCTAAAGCGCCATCACAAAAAGTGCAATCAGATTCAACATTTGCACGTGGGTCACCAAGTGATTCAATACGATAAATGAATATTACCCTCATTTCAATATGGCCATTAAAGACATTCAGGCAGTGCAATGCTATTGGAGCTATCAACATACATCATTTTGAACCTGAGGTTCTTCAATACAATTAGAATACAATTAGTATTCAATGCGTGCATTCATTGTGAGTCCTATAGCCCGAGCGGTCCATATCTTTGCAAATCCCGCAGTGAGAACAGTTTTTTTTTAAAATTTAAATATACTTTATTATTAAAATATCAGGAAAAAATTTAAAAAATACTCCTAAATTGCCATCACAGAAAGTGCAGTCGGTTTCACTTTCACACATTGATCAGGAGGTGTTTCAATACGATCAAAGGATATTACACTCTTTTCAATATGGTCATTACAGACAGTCAGGCTGTGCCATGATATTGGAGTTATCCACATACATTTTCTGAAGAGTTTTCAGCACAACCTGTAACTCAGGATCTGTTAATACCGTGTCTGCTGCACGCCCGCAGTTTAATACTCTGTCAGGTCCCATCCCAAGCAGGAATTGGTTGGAACCAGGTAGGTTTAAACCAAACTCTGACCATGAAGTGAAACACGGGAAACTAGAGGCCGCGATTGGCGGATCTTTAATTAGACAATTTCCAAACCTGCAGGAACCAACTGTTTCAATAAAATGCAATTTGCTTTAATTTTGTATTTAACATAACCATCACGAGAAAGATTTAACAAAATGGTGACAAATCGCCTTCATTCACAACTTTCTGAATTCAATAGAAAGCGGATCTATTCTGCTCCACCTGCCCATCCCCACCTTCCGTGCTCGGTGGGCACTGCAGGGACTGTGGTGTTTTGTTGACCCCTTTAATCACATTTTGATTTAAAGTTTGTAAGGTTCCTTTAAATTTTATTCTTGGTTTTAGAGCTGACCTGAATTAGGTGCTGTGCCTGATTTATCTCAATTTTGTTGATTTGGTTTAATTGGTTTCACCTGAAAGATACTGCCCATCCACACTTTAATAAACAGCATGACATCACATTTCTACATGCCCCTGATTCCGAAGAAGAGTCATATTGGCCTCATAAACTTAACACCGTTATTTTCCTCTCCACAGAAGCTGCCAAAGCTGCTGAGTTTTTCCAGCACTTTCCTATTTCTAATCCCAATAATTCCATTCCGATTTCACACTGCAGTCCACGAAAAATCATAGTTATTATGGATAAGGATCAAACGTGAGTAAAATTTTAAATAAAGCTGGAACGTATTTTTATTTGAATTGCACCCGCGTACATTTGAAAGTAAAAATATATTTAGGTGAGTACTTGAAATGCCACAGCTTACAGGGGTACTTTAAGTGGGCATTTCGATGGGCTAATTGCCGGAAAATAGGATTAGAATATATAGGTACTTAATGGCCGGCAAGGGTACGAAAGGTTATTTCTGTGCTGTTTAACTCTAAAATGCCCAAAAACCACATTTGTCAGATTTACTGGCTTGAAGGTGAAAGATTGCAATGGTTGGGAATCGAACCCAGGTCAACTGCTTGGGAAGTAGCCACGCTCACCACTACACCACCATCACTAACTGTAATCTAATTGCAGAGTATCACTCTGGATTTTGATACTGAACCGGTCTCTATTGGTTCCTGTTTTTTCTTCAACCATTCACAACAAATTTGTAATGCACACGGCCCCTTTCAAGAGAGTAGCGGATACCTATAATATCTGATGAGGTTTAGATGGATTTTCCTGAAGTTCAAATCAGCCATTAATGGACTTAAACCATAATTGGAATTATATTTCAATAGATAAAGCACTAATTCTTTTACTTCCCCACTCACTGAAGAAGAACACATGTCCCGTTCCGTAACTTTTATACATACAGGCCAAAATTCATAGGCATCTTAGGGAGCAAAAGACGCACATTCTGTTTGGAGCTCTAGGTTAAATGAATAATAACACATGTTCCATCGTATAGCAACTTTTCACATGGCTTACATTCCAGGGGCAAAAATTTCCAAAGTAAGGAAATTGTGATGAACTTGTGTGAAACGCTGTTTGGACCTCAGCTGTGGCAAGGCGCTCGGTGTCAAGAAGATATAATAATTCTCATAATCTCACTAGAATTTGTTGTAAAATTGAGTAAGCATGTGATGTGCATATGTAACTGCATATGACTGTGTGTGATTTCATTAAATTAGAGGCAGCTAGCCTGGGTGCTTTGATCTAAGAAGAGAGGTTAGGTTTGAAATCTAAATTGATGAACATGGAGGAGTTTAAAAGTTGAGGCCTCAAGGGGGCACTTGCATTTTGTAATACACCATTCCAGATTGTTTTCAAAGCGGAGTGGGGAGTGGGGCTGGGGGGGGGGAGGGGGGGGTGGTGGCGGGGTTGGTGGCGGTGGTGAAATGTGTCACCTATCGCGGTGAGGTTTAGAAATAGTGTTATCTTTCCCCAAAGATTATTCATAAATCTTAGGACTATGAGAAGTGTTTTCTTATCTGGGAGATAAAGCCCAAAACATAGCGATGAAATGGACATTTGCACTTCAAGATGAAGGTATGCATAAAGAATGATAAAGGGCTGTGTGTAAGGGAAGGCATTTTCAAGATCTTACAAGTGTGTGAAAATGCCCTCAGCATCTCTGCATCAAGCTACTGTCTTCAAAGGGTTGAAGATAAGAAAAGCACTAATAAGTTGACGTGCTCAAGGTCCAAGATTCCTTTGCCTGGCTCTTTTATAATCTCTCTGTCTTACTGTTGCCTTTATGAATGTGTAACCTGGAGTTAGTTTGAGTAGGGATTTGGAAGTTATCATATTATAATTTGTATATCTATGTTTATACATTCTTCCATTTTTCCATTAATAAATGTTTAATCAAGCGTCATAAAATTCTATAAAAATGCATGGTCTTGTTACCACTGAATTCAGGGCACTCATTCAAAATTTCTACAATTTGCAGAACAATTTGTGGCAGTTATTTCAAATTTCTCATTTGGCATTAAACAACTCAGCATTCACTATCGGCTGTGCGATAGCATAACTGGGAGATCCTTGCGGGATATACTTGAAGTTCCTTGATATTTTTGTAGTTGCTGACTCTTAAGGTTACGAGTACCAGAAGCTTTTGAATTCAGGAGTTGGGGTGAGTTATTTTGTAGTGGTGAGACTGCAATATGGCTTTGGCAGTTGTTGAGACTTGTTTGGGAGTTGAAGCTATGACTTTGGCTGGCTTTCAAAAAGTAACTAACGTCAAGTCACTGGAAATGGCAGAGAGATTACAATCGGGGCTACCTGCAATGGGTGAGAAAGCAGATATGATTGAAGGCCTAGCACAGCATTAAAAAATCGAAGTTATACATAACACTAGTGAGTCACAGCAGGAGGTCGTGAGATTTCAGTTAGAAGTGAAGAAGCTTGAACTTGAACAAGCAAAGGGACTGAGAAAGCTTGAATAGGAGGCAAACGAAAATGAAAAGCAATGGAAATGAATAAACTGTTAAAAGACGGGGCTGGATAATAAAGGGTAAAAGAGAGATCATTTCCAAAAGAAACGGAAATCCGAAGACTACTCTCTCGAGAGGGAAAAGTTGACAATAGGAAAGAGGATTAAGGAAGGCCCCAGAGAATATTGGCTTGAGAGGCTGGTAGTTAAAATAGAGACCTCAGATTCTGTGTAAATTATTGATGATGAAAAATCTTTTAACCGAAAGCCCAAAGGAAAGATGATTACATTTGTAAAAGCTCCTCTAGAGTTTGAGGAAAATAGATTGAAACATTATTTATTTCATTTCAGAATATAGCTAAAATGATAGAATGGCCATAGGTAAACTGGACATGGTTGTTACCATCCAAGTTGGTGGTTAGAGCACATGCCGTAATGCTTTGCTGTCAGGAGAAATGTTGGCGAATTATGATTGATTTAAAAAAGGCTATTTTGAATGCATATAAGCTCGTGCATGAGGTGTACGGACAGAAATTTAGGAATATAAGAAAACAGCCTGGGCAAATTTACATTGAGTTTTAAAGAGTAAAACAAAACAATTTTGACGGCTGGATCCCACGAATTTTCACATTCTCCTGAATCTTTTCTTCACTATTTCCAACATCCTTCACATCTTCACAAGCTTCCTGAAGTGCAAGACAGAGAACTAGACGGGATGCACCAGCTAATGCTAAGGAATGGCTTCTACAAATCTTATTGTTCCATTTCCAGGACGAAGCTCTTTGGTTTTTGTGCCATGAAAGCTTCCGACTCTGTCCTCACAGACAATCAATGTTCGAATTGAGAACTTTCAGGAAAAACTCTTGATGCGAGCGACCAGTCAGGAAACTCTTGCATCTTTGAGAAGGCGTGAAATGCATGCCGCACGTTCTCCTATTTCACATGTCATTACAGGCACTGCTTAGGGGAAACTTTAGCGTTTTATTGACCTTGGAGCGGAATCAATGCTGATACACAAGTGGGGTTTGGGAGTTTGGTAGGTTAGCTTAGGAATTCAGGTTTGATAATCGGAGAGTGGTGTCCTCATAGGCTAATTGGCCCTTCCAGTCCCTGCTGACTCTCTGAAGAAGATGTTTACCCCGTGTCAATCCCCAGCCTTCTCCCTGGTCTCTGCACGTGTTTTTTTTCCTCTTTTCAGGGCTTCTCCCTTTTATGTTTTCTTGTGCATTAGAGAGTGAGTGGTGATTTGATCGCGGTATCTACCCCGGTAAAATTATTTATTAGGTTCAATAGAGACCAACTTTCTTCGTGGCGGAAAATGGGGTTGAATTTTAACATTTTTATGCCACTGTTCCTTGGCGATAGAGTACAATCCAAGCAGTCAGAAAGTCAGGAAGCACTTTTCACACCTAGGATAGCTGTAAATCTAGAAAAAAGTTGTTAAAAATAATCGAGGTTACCTCAATTGCGATAAGATTGGTTTATCTTTCTTTGTGTACCAATTAAACGTCTCATTTTCTTCTTTTCTCCTTGAAGTATTCCGCGGACATTGCTCGTTTTGCTCTTGTAATTTATTTGGGAGTGAACACCTTGAACCAAAATGCACCGTGGAAACAGGTCCTGGAGCCCTGCACCTCAGGACAAGAGTCTGATGTACTGCAAACCTGGCTATCGAGGGTCTGGTCGCCAGATTTCCCAAAGCAGGTAAGGGGAAGAGGCGTCACAACCATCAACATATTGCACTCATTTAAACGAGATTTGCATTTGCAGAACTTGGGGAGGGATACAACAAAGGAACAGAGATAGATTTCGCGAGTAGGTAAACGGGATCATATGTTGCATTATGTGGTAAAGTGTGATACCATCCCATTGAAAGCAAGAAAGCTCATTAAGAATTACGTTCTAAATTGGATGAATCACAAGGTGTGGGGTGTAAATAAATCTGTCAGCCCAAGGTCTTCATTAACAAGCTCGAACACTTATCCCTCCCCACCCTTTCTTGCATAACGCGCAGTAACATAAATCAGTCAAACCCTTCCACCCTCGCAGCTATTGTCGGCAATAAAACCACAAAATGCTGCTTATGCATATCCCCGCGTAATAATCAGGGCTCCTTCTGGACTTAGTTGATCTAATTTAAATTCATGCATGAATAGAAGCATTGGAGGGATTGGATTTCAGCAACTGTTATTTACTAAACAGGCGTTTTAACAAAACAACACATAGACACAGCTTGCAAACTTGGCTTCTGATGCGAAACTTTGAATTGTATCGCACTATATTGCTGCAAATAGCATTTTGGGTCTGTTTTACGGCGGCGTGACACTGCAAATAGAGACCTTTCCTTTGAAGGATCGCCCAAGCAGCGGCATGACTCCTGAAGCAATCAGTGAGAAGGGATAGAGCAGATGAATTCGTCTCAAATATCAAAGAATCGGAGGAGATTTGATTGAAGGATTTAGCATTTTATGGGCCTTGACAGGGTAGATGTTGGAAATATTTTTACTAAGGCTAGGGATTATAGCACTATTGGTCAGGGTCTCAGAAAAATGCATCAGCCATTATCCGCCAGATGAGGAAAACTGTCTTCATCCAAACGGTTTGGAATCTTCTGAATTCCAGACATGGGAGAGTTGTGGAAGTTCAAGACAGAGATCGATATCTCCCGGTGTTCTCTGGGCTTTAGTGGTACAATGTGATCGTTGAGTTAACCGCAATTAAGGAACATCAGCCAGGAAGTTTGAGAAGCCGGAAATACCAGTACATGGTAGACTTGTTCCTAATTCCTATGTTATTAAAGACACGACTCAGAGGAACAAACACGATTATAATGACCATGGTGTGGAAGCAGTGCAGATTAACGACTCAGATTCCAGGGTTTAGGGTTTTATGATCGGAGTACAAGTTCCATGCTCACAGAATCATAGAATGGTTACAGCATCTAACGATGTCATTTGGCACAAAGGATCTATGCTGGCACTTGAATGAACAATTCATCACTGCCACTGCCCAGCCTTCTTCCAGTTCCCCTGCACATTATTCTTTTCAGGGTTCCAAACCTTTTCCCTTCCCTTGAGTATAGAAGAATGAAGGTGATGTGATCGAGGTTCTTATCCAGTGAAAATGAATTGCCAAGTTAAATAGGGAGAACTGTTTCCCGGCAGAAAGAATAGGGTTGAATCTTAGGATGTTTTTGACACTGATCCCCAAGGATGGCCTCTTGGCCAACGAAGAGAAAAGTCAGGTAGCACGTTTCACACTTTAACACACTTAGGGTAGCTTGAAATCTAGAAAGCTTTTTTAAAATAAATTCCGAGCCAGCCACAACTTCCTGACGATGACATTTTATGCAAATGCAAGAGTTGTCTCGGTATCTCCAATCTCCCTGTCTCCATGAAGCATTCAGAGGACATTGCTCGCATTGATTTTGCCTTTTCATAGGAAGTAAACACCTTGACCTAAAATCGGCGATCAGACGTGCATTGGAACGCTGCACCCTTAAATTAACTGTGCAATGCTTTACCAAATAAGCTAAACGAGCTGTTTCGAGATCCATACCTCCATCCACTGCCTGACAGGAGGCACACACTCTTCTTTTTGTCCATTTCCTTCCACGGTGCATTTCCCTCACGGGCAGACGAACAGGCAGGCTTCCTTTCGCTTCATTTCACAAATCTTCTAACTTGTACAAGTGTTCTTTCCTTACCAGTGGCGTGTGATGTGATAACTGTTGTTACCCAGGTATCTATACCAGGCCTTCGAAACATCGATTGGTAACTTTGATCGTTTCCGGCTTCTCTATAATATGACATAATGCTCAATGCTATTTCTGGCCTTTGTTTAGCTTAAAGCCATATATTGAATCAAACTAGTAGAGGGACCACTGAGAACTGAACTCAGGAACTCCTATCCTGAGACATGGCGCCATCATGCGGCACAGCTTTGCAATGTAAATATTTGAATTGTACCCCACTGTTGCTGCAAACATCAATACTCACTGAGAGAATTAAGAAGTAATCGGCACTGGGTCTTCAAAGCTTTGGAGATTGGATTTATTTCGGGAGATATCCAATGGGAATATACAAAGGCAAAGAGATGGATTCCGCGAGTGGGTAAGCGATTTTATTTGCTGTCTGTTGTGGGAAGTGTGAAACCATCCCTTTGAAAGAAAGAAGTTTCATTCCTTGTAACGTTCTAAATTCTGAGAATCACACATTGTAGGTTTGTAAGTAGGTCAGTCGGCAAATTCTTCATTAAAAATCACCAGCATTTATCCCTCTTTTCTGCATAACGTACAGTAACATAAATCAGTCAATCCCTTCCCCTGCTTTCTCCTACCGCCGGTAACAAGTCAAAGTTCTTCCTTAAGCATTAACCTCCAAAGGTAATATTGATTCAATTGGGTTTCGTTATATTGACACGTAAATCGAAATGATTTGTTCGGACTCTGTTGCGTTGATTTAAATTTCATTACCTCAGATTCCAGATGTGTTTTTGCCTTTGTTTATCACCGTTCTTTCTTTATTCCTTCAGGTTACATTCGGTGAGTTACTATGCAGCTATCCACAACCTTATCTGGATACAGTGTTTGTTTGTTTCTTTACCATTGCCATTACAACGCTCTCCAGGTTTTCTATCATGAAACCTTTTCTCCCTAGCAGTCTACCCTCACAGATATTCGCTTTTGTACATTCTCCCACCTGCAGCTATCTACTGGATTTAAAACTGTTATATTTATATTTTCTTTCAGTTCTGATGAAAATCCATCGACGTGAAGTGCTCGCTTTGTTTACCTCCGCTGATGCTGCGCTGTGAACTCTGAAGAGCATTCAGTTGGGCAGTGATAATATTTGCAAATTGCGGCTGCATTTGTTTTCCTTCGAGATCATTTTTTTTTAAAAATGTAGCTTCAGTGGTGTATTTAAATGTATTCCGCCAGCTTCCATTTTTTTTAGTATAGATCACGATTTAGATTCGAATAGACTGGGTATCATTCACGCTAGGTTGTTTAATGCCAGACTAAATTTGGAACACGATGAAAAGACTGGAAAACTTTGTATAGCTGTTGAGAAAGTTCAGTAGCTGCTGATGACTCTCCTTGCAGCACAATAAATGAAAGCAACTGTGCCGTTAGATTTTGGTTTAATTTCGAAGGACAGGAGACACACAATATTCCGCTAAGAAACTAGAGATAAATATGCAACTGAGAGGGAACAACCGTTGGTAAAAGAATGCTTATTTTGCCTACTGCACTGTAGCATGTGTCGTAATGGAATTACGCCATTTGGGAGCATAATTCTGTGGCTCAACGTTGTTGAAAAAAGATGCATTCTTTAATAACATGTGTGAATTCAGAAACATTATGTCAATGTAGCTTTAACTGGTGATAACTTTGATAACGATGATTAATATGATCGTTTTTGTCTTGGCCATTTCCTACTTTTGTCGCTCCCTTACCTCTCATTTTTTTTCATTTCGCCTGATCCTACTTATTGACTTCTATACTCTCCCAATTTGCAATCGGCTCCTCCCATACACTCCCACCCAAACTTACTGCATTATTCTCAGGCCAATCCCCACTCTGCCCCGTCCATGTCTTGTCCATCACTCTGCTCCACTCTCAGACGAACCGTATTGTACAACAGAAGGGCACTGCGGATCACCAGCACCATGAGCAATGTAACTGAAGGCCAGTCAGTACATTGAGCTGAAATCATGAGTGAGATGGTCAATGAGAATCTTTACCTAAGTTAACAAAATGGATCGTGAGGTTAAATTGAAGAGGAGCCGTCTCGAAAACATATGTTTCCAATTGCTGCCCTGAATCCATGTGTCATATACAATCAATGGAATGGAATATTGGTGGAAGTGTATAATGGGCATCTGATAGCAGTGTCTTTTTATTCAGTCTTCAGAAATGGTCACTTTCACCTTTGAAATATGAAATGGATTACAGATGGATCAGGAGATTTATTAAAATTCGTTTGATTCTAGAATTTTGATCACGACATATGGGTGAGTGCAGCAGGAGCTATTGGTGAGGGTGGGGGAAGAGACAATGACAGGTTCGAGATTGCTGCCAGCTGCTCCCACTTCACACATTTAAACAGCGCCAAGTGGGTCGTTCGTGTTTCAGATGGTGTGTGAAAGGTGGAATGTTATCCTTCACTGGGGATCAATGTAAGATGTTGCAAAAGCGATTTGATAAGGAGGCAGTTATAGACCTAAGACAAACATAAACTAAATTGAAGTTAAATGTAAATGTAGAGATGATCAGACGTTCCGGTGAATTGGAAAGAAACAAGGAAGAGAAACAATGAGGAAACACAGAACAAGAGCTACAACAGGTAGTACGAAAGGAAACTTGCAAGGATATTAATATCAAAGCAATTTCCTAATTACGTGAAGGTGAATAAAAATACTGAGACACGAAAGCAAAATATTGGCATAATACACTTTTAAGGATGTCAAATACTCTTGGAATCAATGGGAGATGTTGAAAAAAGTGTTTGATACGGAGTCAATTATAGCCCTGCGGGATAATGTGCTACTTCCCAGGAAAGCATCCATGGAAAGCTGAAGTGGCAAGAGTGAAAGTAAAGTAAAATAAAATTTAAGAAGAGATTCTGGAAATAAATCAGTTGACAACGAAACAGACGGAAAGTTATAGAGCAACTGTTGAACTTTAAATTTGCGATTAACCTCTGCTGGGAATCTTGATAACGCTTTTATCTGAGAGGGAGTGGAAGGAGAATCATTTATATGAGTGATCATTGGATTCACACCCACGCGGATTATGTGCCGCTTCCAAATCGCTCAGCAGTGATCACATAGTGCGTTTTGGTATTTTGCTTGTTTCCCCAGGTGCTTCGGGCTAATATGTAAAACATTAGGAGGGTAGGATGGTAGGGTGGTAAATAGTAAGAAGAATAGCCAAAAACTGCAGGACGATATGAATGGACTGGTCAGGTAGGAAGAGCAGTAGCAAGAGGAACTCAAACCGGCAAAAAATGTGTGGCAATGCCCTTGGGGAGGGCTAAAAGAATAAGGAAGGACACTAGGAATAGTAGGTCATGGGAATTAATGAAGATGAGTGGGACCTTGGTGTGCCTGCACCAAGATCCATGAAAGCAGCAGGGCAGATAGATTAGGTGCTTAAGAAGTCATATGGGATTCTTATCTTTATTAACCAATGCATAGAATAGAAGAACAGGGAGCCTGTGCTGGAACTCTTTAAACACTGGTTAGGCCACAAGTGGAGTATTGTGTGCAGTTCTGGTCACGAAATTATGGGAAGGATGTCTTTGCACTGGATGGGGTGCAATGGAGTTTTACTATGATGGTGTCTGGGCTGGAGGCTCTGAGTGATGAGGAAAGATTGGTTAGGCTGCGGTTGTTTTAATCGGAACAGCGAATGTTGAGAGGGGATCTGATAGAGGTGCATAAGATTATGAGGGGCGTAGAAAAGGTGGCCAGGAAACAACTTTCCCCATTACTACAGACGCCAATAACCAGGGTACATAGAATTAAGGTAAAACGTGTAAGGCTAAGAGATGAGTTGAAGAGAAATTATTTCACCCAGAGATTGGTGGAAGTCTGGAACGCACTGCCTGATAGGGTGTTTGTGTCACAGACTCATGCAACATTTCCATGGCATCCGGGACTATTGTCAAGCGCTGGGAAATTGGATTATCCTGACCTAGGTCGTTGGTAAGATTTTAGAGTCCATTATTAAAGATGTGACATCAGAAAAAATTGGAAGTGCATGGTAAAATAGGGCAAAGTCACCATGGTCTCATCAAGGGGAGGCCATGCCTGACAAGTCTGTTAGAATTATTTGAGAAGGTAACGAGCAAGCTAGACAAAGGAGGGCCAATGGATGTTATCTAATTAGACTTCCAGAAGGCTTTTGACAAGATGCCGCAGAGGAGGCTGATCAGTAAGATGAGAGACCATGGTGTTAGAGGCAAGGAACTTGCACAGATTGAAGATTGGATGTCTGGCAGGAGGTAGAGAGTGTTGATAATGGGTCCATCTCAGCATGGCGGCCGGTGACTAGTAGAGTTCCGCAGTGGTTATTGTTGGGACCACACATTTTCAACGTATAAATTAATGATCCAGATGAAGGAACTCAGTGCATTCTGGCAATGTTTGCAGATGGTACAAAGATATGTGGAGGGACAGGTAGTATTGAGGAGGGGTGCAGGCTGCTGAAGGATTTAGACAGATTAGGAGAATGGGCAAAGAAGTGGAAGATGGAATAAAAAGTCGGAAATTATGATGTCATGCACTTTGATAGGAAGAATAGAGGCATAAAGTATTTTCTAAATGGGAAGAGAATTCAGAAATCTGGAGTGCAAAGTGACTTGGGATTCCTAGTCAGGATTCTGTTAAGGTTACCTTGCAGTTTGAGTCAGTACTTAGGAAGGTAAATGAAATGTAGTCATTTATTTCGAGAGGACAGGAATATAAATGCAGGGATGTGCTGCGGAGGCTTCATAAGTCTCTGGTCAGAACACATTTAGAAGACTGTGAGCAATGTTGGGCCCCAATTACCAGGAAGGAGAGGGTCCATAGGATGTTGACAAGAACGATCCCAGGAATGAAAGGCTTAACATATGAGGAATATTTGAGGATTCTGGATCTATACTCGACGGAGTTTAGAAGGATGAGGGGAGGGATCTGATTGTAACTTACAGAATACTGAAAGGCCTGGATCGAGTGGACGTGGGGATGTTGTTTTTGTTAGTAGGAGATACTAGGACCCGAAGGCACAACCTAAGACTAAAGGGATGGTCATTTAGAACAGAGATGAAGAGAAACTTCATTAGCCATAGAGTGGTGAATTTATGGAATTCATTGCCACAGAAGGCTGTGGAGGCCTGGTCATTGGGTGCATTTACGACCAAGATAGATAGGTTCTTGATTAGCAAGGGGATCAAAGGTTACGGAGAGAATGCATGGGAATGGGGTTGAGAAATGTATCGGCCTTAACTGAATGGCAGAGCTGATTCGATGGGCTGAATGGCCTATTTTCTGCTCCTATGTCTTATGGTCTTATTAGTGTAGTCAAATCTTTGCTACACGAATGGCCGAGTGGCCGCCTTCTGTGTTGTACACATGTATGGGTCAATGAGAGTCCGTTGTGCAATATGTTTAGAAGACATATAGAAGCAGCAAATGATTATTTGCCGAGCCAGCATCTGACTGCCTGTTTCCTTATGAATCGGCTTTGCTGAAAGGAGCAGCATATGGTTGTTAGGTAGCGACTTATGTTTCATATAGCGGGTCGTTGATAGTTTGAATGCAACAGGTTAAACAAAATATCAGATGATAGATGGCACGGAATTTTGTACCTTCAGATTTGCTTTCGGCAGAATGGTTTCAACATTGAGAAAAAAGGGGAGCGTACGCTTTTCTGAGCAACTTTGTGAAGTTTGGAACATTGAGACAGCTCTTCGAATAAATTTGTCCTTCCAGCTTGCTGGTGACCTGAAGCTTTCAGTTTGCAAATATGAGAGTTCTAATGTTCCAGCTGGTGCACGATCAGGCAATGAGGAAGAATGCTGGATTATCCACTCACTGATAGACTGAATTTGAAAATCACTTGCTGTTACTCGGAAAATTTGACGCTTGAATTGTTCGCTCATGTGTTTAGTACGTGGCGCGTATAACTCACAACTCGCAGGTCTAACCCCTATCCTGACCAGTGAAGCTTTTGTGTCTTATATCTAATGGTGATTGTGATGTTCAGTTACAGTACTGAAGTAGTGTCTGACACGCTGCAAGGGGGTTTCAACTAGGGGCATTTACCCCTGCTGGATTGCAGTTTTAATTTCTTCTTTGCTTCTTGGAAAATGTTGGCCTTTTGTTCTGACAAATCCCGGCTTCTTTAAACACTTCTGTGCCACCGGTCTGTCGGTATCATGTGATGAATCATTTTCTACTGTACAGTAGAATACTTGCAAAAGAACAGTGACAACACTGTCAGCTGTGCCCCTGACTGTCGTTCGCTGCAATGTTGCAGGCAAATTTTCTCGAGCCAACTTGCAATCGCCAGTGCAACAAATCATGCTAGTTTACCTTAAAGGGACCGCATTGAAGACATTAATGGTCCTCTACCCGGATGAAAAGTCAATTCCAAACAACTGCACGCAAATGCGCCCACTTTCAGCAATGCTGTTGATAAGCACATTTTTCAAAACTCAGCTGCTGGCTGGGCCAAACACATACTTTACAGAATCAAAGAATCACAGAATCAAAGAATCACCGTGCAGAAGTGGTTCTTCGGCCCATCGAGTCTGCATCGACACGTGAGAAGCATCTGGCCTATCTACATAATACCAATTATCAACACTTCGCCCATAACCTTGAATGTTATGCCGTGCCAAGTGCTCATCCAGGTATTTTTTTAAGGATGTGAGGCAACCCGCCTCCATCACCCTCCCAGGCAGTGCTTCCAGACAGTCACCACCCTCTGGGTAACAAAGTTTTTCTTCACATCCCCTCTAAACCTCCTGCGCGAACATTTGAACTTATGACCCCTTGTGACTGACCCTTCAACTAATGGGGACAGCTGCTCCCTACCCAAAATATCCATGCCCCTCATCATCTTGTAAACCTCGATCAGGTCGCCCCTCAGTCTTCTTTGCTCCAACGAAAAGAACCCACGTCTATCCAACCTCTCTTCATAACTTTAATGTTTCATCCCAGGCAACATCCTGGTGTATCTCCTCCGCACCCCCTCCAGTGCAATCACATCCTTCCTATAATGTGGCAACCAGAACAGCACATAGCACTACAGCTGTGGCCTCACCAAGGTTCAATACAACTCCAACATGACCTCCCTACTTTTGTAAGCTATGCGTCGATTGATAATGTCAAGTGTCCCATACGCCATTTTCACTACCCCAGTAACATGTCTCTCTTACTTCAGAGATCTATGGACACACACGTCAAGTTCCCTTTGTTCCTCAGAACTTCCTAGTGCCTTGCCGTTCATTGAATACTTCCTTGTCAAATTACTCCTTCCAAAGTGTATCACCTCACACTTTTCAGGGTTAAATTCCACCTGCTACTTATCTGCCCTTTTGACAATCCCGTCTATATCTTCCACTAGCCAAAGACACTCAAGCTCACTGTCAACCACCCGGCCAATCTTTGTGTCATCCGCAAACTTACTAATCCTACCCCCACACATAGTCATCTATGCCGTTTATATAAATGGCAAATAATAGGGAACCAAGCACAGATCCCTGTGGTACGCCTCTGGACACTGGCTTCCAGTTACTAAAACATTCTTCTATCATCACACTCTGCCTCATACAACTAAGCCATTTGTAAATCCACCTTACCAAATTACCCTGCATCCCATGTGCATTTGCCTTCGTTATAAGACTCCCATGAAGGACCTTGTCAAAGGCTTTGCTCAAATCCCTACAAACTACATCAAATGCACTGGTCTCATCTACGCGCCTGGTTACCTCCTGTAAAAATTGTATCAAATTTGTTAGGCATGACCTCCCTCTACCAAAGCCATTCTGACTATTCCTGATCAAACCTTGCCTCTCGATGTGGAGTTATATATTCTCCTTCAGAACATTCTCCAATAGTTTCCCTACCAGTGACGTAATGCTCCCTGGCCTATGTTTCTCTGGCTTATCTCTACAGCCCTATTTAAATAGCGGAGCCACATTAGCTTTTCTCCAGTCCTCTTGCACCTCCCACGTGGCCAGAGAGGAATTAAAAATTTGGTCAGAGCCCCTGCGATCTTCTCCCTTGCCTCCCCCTGCAGTCTGGACACAAATCATCCGGTCCTGGACATTTGTCCACTTTTAAGCCTGCCAATACCTCCACTATCTTGTCACACCCTATATCAATTTGCTTAAGAACCTCGCAGTCTCTCTCCCCGAGTTCCACATCTTCATCCTCATCCTCTTGGGTGAAGACAGACGTAAAGTATTCATTCAACACTCTAGGGATGTACTCTGGCTCCGCCCATAGCTTACCCCTTTGTTCGCTTATGGATCCTAATCTTTCCCTGGTTCATCCTCTTCCCATTGATATACGTGTTGCTTCTATATATCTTTCTGAAAAGCTGCACAGCGGACTCCCAATGTTTTGTTAATTACTTTTAATGAAGACCGGAACGAAACTAAATACTTCACCGCCTAATGTGTACGTCATTGCTGAGGTAAATTTATGGGACACATTGGTTTTATGTGGCTGAGAAGCCAATGCTTTCCCCGTATAAGTTTTTCCAGTTCCAATCTATCTCACATCTACTCTTTATGAGGGCACCCAGTAGAGCTTACACGCATGACTAAAAATTAGTGTGCTCCCCCTACCGTGAATTGTCGCTGCTCTATGATTTTTACCAAAGTAAATACATCAAACATAAGGGCAGTTGGCCTCGTTCTGCCATTTACTGGATTCTAAACTTGCCCTAAACACCCAAAGCCGTTGATTTAGAGGTAGGACGAAATATATTTAAGTTCTGTGCCCTTGCAACTCCGCCGAATTATTTTAACAAAATGAAATTATACAGGCACTGGGCCATTTCCCGCTGAAACCCCAGTCATGAGTTTGCATTTAGTAACCACCTTACTGCTCATTCACAATTTCAGTTCAAAAGGTTGAACTGCAACAAACTTGCCATACGGCAACATTTCAAAGCTATTGTTACTTCAATGTTTCAACTGCTTTCTCTCTTTATGTTCAGCAATGCTTCTCAAGGCAATTCTCGATGAGCAACTTATACTTTGCATGGGAGACATGTCAAATCCCAAGTTAGAAATAGAAAAAGACAGATTGCATAAGAATTGATGGCGATAATTTTATTCAGTTTGAGATTTGCTTGGGATATCCGCCTAATGATGGCAAAACATTTTGAACTTTGCGGCAGAATATATTCAACATTGAGGAAACGAAAGTCACTGACGCTGCTGAGCAGTTTTGTGAAGATCGAAACAATCAGACTGCTCTGGGGAGAAAATATTTCCTTCCAGCTCGCCACTAAACTGAAGCTTTGAGTTTTTAATATTTTTTATTCATTCACGGGATGTAGGTTTCGCTGATTTGTCCAGCATGTATTGCCCCTCCCTAGTTTCCCTTGAAACGGTGGTTGTGAGCTGCCTTCTTTAGCCGCTGCAGTTAATGTGGTGTGGGTACATCAACAGTGCTTCAAGAAGGGAGCTCCTGGATGCTGACCCAGTGGCAGTGAAGGGACGGCAGTATTTTTTCCAAGTCAGAGCGATGCGTGGCTTGGAGGGGAACTTCTTGGTGGTGACCTTCCCATTTCTCGGCGGCCCTCACCTTTCTAACTGGTAGTGGCCATGCACTTGCAAAAGCTGTTACCAAAAGATACTTATTGAATTCCTGCATTACATCTGATAAATAATACACATTTCCGCTACTGTGAGTTGATGGTGGAGGGAGTGAATGTTTTTGGATGTGGTGTTGATCAAGTGGGCTGCTTTGTCCTGGAAAGTGACAAGCTTCTTTACTGTATGGGAACTGCACTCATTCAGGCAATTGGATAGGTTCCCATCACACTCCTTGCCTGTGCCTTGTAGATGGTGGACAGGATTTGGGGAATCAGGAGATGAGTTACTCGTCACAGGATTCCTAGCCTCTGACGTGCTCTCGTAGCCAAAGTACTTATATGGATAATCCAGCTCAGTTTCTGGATAATGGGAACAGCTGGAGTGTTGATAATGGGGGATTCAGTGAAGGTAAGGATTCTGAATATCAAGCAGTGATGGTTGGGTTCTATCTTATTCCATATGGTCATTGCTTGGCACGTGTGAGGCACAAGTGCTACTAGCCACTTTTTACGCCAATCCTAGATTTTGTCCAGGATTTTTGCATTTGGACATGGACTGCCGGACTATTTGAGGAGTCATGAATGGTGCTGGACATTGTACAATCATCAGTGAACTTTTCAACTCCTGACAATATGATGGGAACAAGGTCATTAATGAAGCATCTGAAGATCGTTGTGTCGAAGACACTAACCTGAGGAACTTCTGCAGTTCTGTCTGGGTGCTGAGGTGATTGACCACCAACAACCACAGCCATCTTCCTCTATGCTAGGTACGACCCCAACCAGCGGAGAGCTCTCTCTTGATTCACATTGACTTCAGTTTTGCCAGGGCTCCTTGATGCCATACTCGGTCAAATGCTGTCTTGATGTCAAGGGCAATCACTCTCTCGTCACGATATTAACTACCCAACACGATATTTCCTACGTTCCAGTTGGTGCACGATCAGTCAGCAAGACAAAATGCTGTGATCCCCCCTCTACTGCTGGTCAGAATTTGAACTCACTTGATCACACGAGGGATATATGGAAGCAGTCGCTGTTTAGCTCAGATGTGTCGAGCTTGGAATTAATAACATCAAAATCGCGGGTTCCATACCCTGTTGGGCAATGTCGTCTTGAATTAAGCTTTTGTTTTCCGTCAGAACCCATGCATGTTTGCCTGCAAAACAAAATGGAAAGCGGCACTTGCTCTTTGAGCAGCGAAACTTTTCTCCATTCTTGGAAATTCCTGCCTTTTGATGTGACAGATCCGTTCTTTTAACACCTCTGTGCCACAAATCTGTGGGTTACATGCAATCAAACTACTGCAACTTAACAAAGGAACAGTTGCAAACGAGCAGTGATATCCCTCTGAAATGTGCCATGCCTGCAGTTCGCTGCAATGCTGCAGGCAAATTCACTCGAGCTGACTTGCAACCGCTAGTGCAACTAATCCTACAACCATACCTTATAGGGATAGCAATTAAGCTATCAACAGGCCTATACACGAATTAGTAACTCTGTTCCCTATAGTAACTCCACGCGAATGATGCCTCTTTCAGCAATGCTGCTGATTCGTAAGTAAATTTCCTTAAATGCCGCCAGCTGCTGGCTAGGCCAAAACAAAACATTTGATGCTTCGAGATGTCTTCTTAAAAAAGCTGCACAACGTGAGCTTCACTGTTGAGCTACTTCTAAGCGACACATAATCTGAGTTGCTGAAAAGACAATCCCTTCCCCTATGCCTTTTTTTTAAATCAATTTCTACTAAGCTGTCACCTACCCCTAACCTTACATATTGTTCTACTTGCATCTCTCCCTTCAAAACAGTATAAAATCCATCACAATGATATTCGTGTACATGCTTTGTCTATAAATTGATATGTAACAATGAGGCTAGCGAGTGCAGTCTCACTGAGCTGGTCAATGGAGGAACGATATTTCAGATAGATTTTGTGTTAATGGTTTGCAAGGCTATAAGATTGTGCAGGATGAGAATTGAAAATTTACCGTGGTGTTGCGGACCATGATGAGAGGTGTGTGGATTTAAATCTAGCAACACTTCTCCACGGGTGGCCACAATCCTTTAAATGTTTAAATAACTCACCAAATAGTCATCTATTTACATTTCATACGGCTATGACCAAGTATAAAAAATATTTAAAAAGGCTTCTCTCAAGTAAAACAAAATAATCGATTTGTTAGAAAACAAACATATGTTTTTTTAAAAAAAAAAACAAGTTTCAAAACCGGTTCAAAAAAACTTTGCGATTTGCAAGTGTAATGATTTCAACCTCTTTAAAAAAAACACGTATCCCACCCGTACACACACAAACACAAACACAAAACAAATACGATTTTTGCAGGGGCTAGACTATGGGAGAATTTTTTTTTTAAAGGCTGAAGTTAGAAATGTTCTACACACTGTTGACCTAACAGCACTCTGGTCACAATAGATATGGAAGTGTTTTCAGACGGATCTATGGTGAAACGATGTCTTTGATAATTCTCGTTTGTCACAACTTGGTAGACTATTTAAAAATTCTAGATGAGCTATTCTGAGGAGAATTTTCAGGTTGAAGGTTAACTCACTTGCACTGTAGGCAATTCTATGCAGAGAGAGAGAGGGGAGGGGGGAGAGGGCTACAGATTCCCTTTGCAGACTGCTCTCAAGGCCATCACAAACACACTGACTCTCAGTTCAAAAATAATAAATTGTTCGTACTTCTTCCAGGCTGGGTGTTTTCAATCAATCAGCGAGAGCCTCTCGCCCAGCAAGAGTCTCTCTTCTTTTACTCTGCTAAACAAAGAAACTCCTCTCACCACGTGTCCCCGCTTGAATTCTAGCTGTTGATCTGTGGTTTCCGCAAATATAATGCCATAAGCAAAGGTCAGAATTAAACTTGTAGAGTTGTTAAAAAAATCAGGAGGATGAGGAACCAAAATTCATTGTTTTTCCAACTTTCCAATTAGCGTGTTCCTCACAATGGTCACATTTATTATCGAATATTTCGAATTGCAATAATTATAAAGTGACAGCATGGAATGAAATTTGAAAAGGGACTGATTTGCAATGCTAGGAATTCAGCTATTGTTGAGATTCGCTTTCATATTGCCGTTCAAATAATTTAGCAATTAGAATAAATGGATATTTAAGCGAATTCTTTAACTCCTCTCTAAATTTACTCAGGGTTAGTGCATAAATGCAGGTGTTGGTGCACGAGCTCAGAAGCTGTAGCATGAATGCAAATTGTTGGATACAATAGAATGGATTACGAAAATACTTATTCGTAAAATTGTAGTTTACAATTTGCCAATTTAATGAATGTGCACCAGATGTAATCCAAAGCAGTATAAAATTGACAGACAAAGCAAAGAGTAAAATCAAGGATTTCCTTCGGTTGTCCAATTCTGGGTCACTATCATTATCTGATCTGCCTTGGCATCGGAGGCCCTTCCGGAGCCGATTGACAATTATAATGTTCCTGATATTCATAGAGTTGAACACCAAAATCAGGACAAATGGAAGCAACGGTATTAATATGCTGTCAATCATCTCACACGCTATCCAAAAGGATGAAGTATAAAACTTTTGTGTTTCAATGCAAAATCATGGCATATTGTTGATAGATATGAAAGGAACAAAGGCGACGTACCAGGGAATGGATCTCACACAGCTAACAACGCTCACAGTCCCTATAACCACAGTTGCTGTTCTCTTGTTGCAATATTTTGCTTTTAGTTTCTGACAGGAACTGGCTACAAATCGATCATAGCTAAGAACGACTGTGAACGACATGGAACAGTGCAGCGCCGCAAGAGCCAAAACTATTTTCAGTTTACACACTGGAGTGATGAATAAAAAAATAATTGGGAAATGGATGTTATTAATCCGATTCAGTATAACATCAATGGTGACAAGTAGCAGATCTGCTGTTATCATTGCCATTAGGTACTGTGTGATACATTTGGAAAGGCCACAATTCCCTCGTTTGAGGATCACAATCACCACAAAGTTGACTGCAGGAAATAGGATTAAACAACAACTTCTTAATAGGCAAATTTCAAAGAAACATGGCATCAGTTAAAATGATATACTGTAAAAGTTACGATTATGCATCAATTGCAACAAATCTATTGTCATTCCACAGAACATTACAATGCTGCTTTAGGGTGTCATTATATAACAGGTATAAAAATTCAATGAAATAAATGGAACAAAAATTTCCATGAGTAACAAATGTTAATAATGAATAGAGAGATTATAGAAAATAAATAAAAATCAACAAGGGTCTGTAATGAAATTGAAGATTTTGATTGGTCCTGTTATAATTATATTTAGGATCCACAAGCCCAATATTGTGCTTTCAAATCTCAAGTTGTAAAACTAAGTTAAATGAAGCTGCTATTGTCTAGAGTGGCTCTTGACATAATATTGGAATCTGATACCGAGACCTAAAACAAAAATTCTGTTTCAGTGTGCCCTGACGTCAAGGAACCAATGCCCTTACGGACCGGTAGCCTCGAACATATTATCAGGGTAAATTATGGCTAATCGAAATTCAATGGACTGCTATCAGAACTGGGAGAAAACAAAACACACATAACCTAAGGAATAGAGTCATAGAGATCCACAGCACAGAAAAAAGGCACTTTGACCCATCGAGCCTGCTCCGGTCACATAAGTTCCTGGATATTCTAACCCCATTTTCCAGCACTAGGCCCATAGCCTTGTAGGCCATGTCATCGCAAGTGCACATCCAAATACTCCTCAAATGTTAGGAGGGTTGCTGCCTCTATCCCATTTCAGGCAGTGAGTTCCAGATTGACCCTCTGGGTGAACAAATATTTCCACACATTCTCCTTACCTTAAATCTATACCCCCCTGGATATTGATCCCTCCAGCAAGGGGAAACTTTCCTTCCTGCCTACACTATCTATGCCCTCATAATTTTATATGTCTAAAAAATGTACCCCCTCTATCTGCTCTGTTCCAGTGTTAATAACCCCAGTCTATTCAATCTCTCATCATTACTAAAACTCTCCAGCACAGGCAAAATCTTGTTGAATGTCCTCTGCACTCTCTCTAGTGAAATAGCTTCCTTACTATAATGTGGATTCCAGACCTGCACGCAGCACACTAGCTGTGGCTTAACCAGCCTTTAATACAGAGATGGAGTAATCCATATGGCCCATTGAGGCTGCTTCGCAATGCAATATTACTATGGTTGATCTAATTATGGCTTTAACTCTGCTTTCCTCATTGACCCTCATAATACACGACTCCCTTTACAAATGATAATGAGTGTAACTCAGCCTTGAATATAGTCAATGACAAAGTATTCACTTCTCTCTGGAGAAAGATATTTCCAAGGACTAGCGACCCCCTGGCAGAATTTATTCTTCCTCAATTTACAGTCACAACCAGTTTAAGCAAATACAGGGGCACGTAAGTGAGTGCTGGCGAACAACAGGAGGACGTGTAGGGTAGATTAGTTGACGGACGGAATGAAGTTGCAAATGAAAAGCAAAGCTTAATGGTACAAGGAAATAAATAAAAGGTGGGCCTACAGTTTGTGTATGTGGAAAAGACAGTATCACGAGCAACTGCTCCTTTACGTTGATCATCATCCCTATCATCATTCATCCACTCATTCCTTCCACACTATCACAAACATGCCCCACTGATCTATCCTACCTCTCCAATTTTCTTTTTTCGTCTATTGCTCGTGGAATGCCAGGAGAAAATTGGAAGTAGGAAAGCATACGGGGTATGGGAAGGAGAGGTGTTAATGAGCAGCGTTAGTGTTAGATAGCAGGGTGATGATGCTTATAACAGATACAGTAGTATGGAGTTTATATTATGGGACTAGTCTAAGCTTGAATGTTTGTTTCTCATCATGAATTTAATTTAAAAATAACTAATTTTCTCATTATCGAAGCTCATGTCATTAACGGGTCAGCATCAATGTGAATTGGAATGTGGCTGTGAATCAGAAAACTGAAAATATTACTAATTTCTTTCATTCCACTCCATGGGGTTGCACACGCATCTCGCCGGGTATCAAAAAAACCTCATCTTGTTGATATAAACTAATGAGCTGAATTTCGATATAAAGATAACACTTTCAATATTTACGAATGAGACAAGCCGTGAAATTATAGAAAATCGCGAAGAGAAGCTCTTCATAAGGAGACAAACTGAGAGGTGAAAGGTGCAAAAACATGACAGGTCAAAGTTAATTTGGATAAATGTGTGCTTCAGCCTAGAAGAAAAACATATATATGATAGGCTGTACTAACTTCATGGTGAAATAGAAAAACAGCTGGATGGATCCCTGTAGTGAACTAACAAATCAGTGATGATGGCAGGTGAGAAAGATAAGAAAGCCGCTAACAAGAAATAACAATGATAAATAGAGGCACAGAGAAGAAATACCTGTAAGCCACGTGAAACATTAATGAAGAACTTCAACAGGACTGATGGACTTCAGTTACCTGTAAAGTATGGAGATGCACGAATTATTCCTCTTTGAGCGGGAAATGTAAAAAGAATTACATAATAGAGGTGTTCAAATACCTTAAGTGCTTTGCTATTTAAGGTAGTTAGAAGCGCTGCCCATTGGCATGTGTCGGTAACCAGAAGACATGGATTTATGATAATTGACAAAATAAATAACCAGGGAGGACATGCAGACTTTTTTCCATTTACACAACATGTTGATTTGGTCTGAAGTATTTATTTAAATTAATGGAGAAAGCAAATTGTTTCGTAACTTTCAGAAGTGAACTTACTCAACTTAAAAAACAAAGAATGTTTAGGCTACTGCGAAAGAGCAGAAGCGTGAGACGATTTAACATCTTTAACAAATATATTTGAATGATCAAGAAAATGGATTATTTTCATGGTGTATGATTTAATTAATTAAATATCTTCGAGCAGTAAAATTGACCACCTAGACTTTGAATATCGTAAATACCTAAATGATGCGTTATTGCCCTTCAGGTAAGGAAGTAAAACTTTACTCTCTAAGCTACCATCTGAAGATATCCAGCAATCCATTCAACTGTAACTAAAGAGAAGAAGCAGCAATGTGGAATCACATTGACCTCGCGGACTGTAACCTTTAAAGATGGAGGGTCACAAGTTGTAGGAAATAAATATCAGTTCAGCCAGTGACGCGCATATCCCAAAATCGAATAAAATCAGGATTTTTTTTCAAATTACCAATTCGTTTCTCGTTCTGCAAATAAGATACAAATTAAGAAAGTTGTGTTTGGGAAGGTGTATATTTTAAATAGCCACGCATCCTACTTCCTGTATTAAGCATTCATTTAGACCTGCATTTGAAAAGAAAGCGCAGGACACACTTACTTCATCGCTTTCACGAACATAGGGCGGCACAAAGTTCCTCAGAGCTAACTAATTGCGTCAGTCAATTTGCGCTGAACAAACTCTCACAAACACCAGTGTTAAAAGCTTAGAGAATCTGCGGTCTGTAGCATTTATTGCGGGGTCAGTATTGGCGATCTTATGGGATCATTCACCCTGTTTATTGGGTATTGCTATGAAATTCTGAAAAGCCAATTCAGAGTATACAGGGAACTCCATTTGCCGACTCATCCGAAAGACAATGTAACGCTCCCTCAATACCGCACTGAAATGTCGGCCGTTATTTTTGTACCCAAACCCTGGGGTCCGGCTTGAACATATAACGTTCTGACACAAAGGCGAGAAGGCTACCAAGTTAGATATATTCGATCACAATATTTGCAACATTAAAGAGTTTTTGTAATGAATTACATTCGGATAATAATTCAAAATGTCTGTGGCGCTCAGCATAGGATTTAAGATGTGGTGTCTAGTGTCAGGTCTGGTATTGAAGTGGTGAGAAAACTTTCAAGGTGCATTTATCTCCAGATGCGCCTTAGGCGCTGAAGTAAGAAAAACTTGTTGCAGCCATCATTCAGAATGGCTTTGTCCTCGGGCGAACTACTAATTTCACATGAGAGCTAAACGATGGAGGGATGAAATAAGCGGGAGATTTCTATCTCAGACGTTAGCTACAATTCTCAAGCATTGGGTTATAAACAACTTATTGCGGATCTTACCTTAATTTGTGGCCATTAAAACACATGTTCAGTGATTATGTTCAGTATCTTGCACGGTGCTGAACGTATTTTCTATCCTATTGCTCGTATAAAGAGTGCATAATATGTAAAGTTGATTAACTTTATTTAATTAATTTGCTATTGGCTTGCCTTATCTGTATTTCAATAAGGAAAATATATATATTTAATGCTGCGTTAAACAGTGACCGGTGGAAAGTCGACAATGAGTGAATGAGTGAATCGTCTTAGTCGCCCATTGCGAGCAATGCTGGGTGTTTGATTACGTTGACAGTAATGGCCCTAAACATCGGATGCTGAGTGTGAAAGTCAGTTGATCCAACACCAGCACGTGTGCATTAATATCTGAAATGAATTTCTATCTCTCAGAGTTTAAAACGACAGTACATAGTTACAGAAGATATGGAGTGTACAATTTCATCGGAAATTATGAAACATCTCGTGATATATGAGTAAAGTTAGAAAGGTTAACATGATCGTTCTCAGATTTAAGTTAATATTGAAATTTAATTACAATTATTGTTACACTGTAGAAGGACACCATATTGTATTGTATTATTTTCCTTCTCATTGGCCAACGAAATCAATCAATCAAATGAAAGGTCACTCCAACACACCTGCCGGCAAACCAAATTAAATGTTTATTTATCGCATTCAAAAAATGCATTCAGAAAATCCAAACATAGAAAGTTCATTGGCCTAGATTGAATAAACCACTTACAAGAATATGAGAATTAATAATGGCACTTAACCATGAATCTACATTAAAATTCTGATTGTAGTATTTGTACTGGAAATTAGACTGTACAAAAGTCAATACAGGGGAATATTCCAGCAACAATAACTACATTGAGCACTGAAGAAAGCCAAGAGTGTATCTCTAAGCAACCCTCCCACAGCAAACAGGAAAACTACACTTGGTTGAGCTAGTAATAATCAATTTGTGACTTCATAACACACGGAGCAATCTGAGTATGTTCCTGTACAATGCAGGTAGCAAGAATAGTAACAAATCAACATTGCTTACAGCATTAATTCAGGATCGAAAGGCTTATCAGTAACGCCCATAGCTGTAAGAAAAGGGTAGAATATGCTTTCTGTTTGCAAGATTTATGGATATCCCATTGTCAAGGAGGTAAGTATAGTTGTGACGCCAACGGCTTAAATATCATTGCGCGTTCGAAGAAGCCACCATTTATATTAGAGAGAATTCTCCAGTGAGGCTACTGGGCTGGTTACATCATAAACAATATTAGTTAGGGTTATTTAACAATAAGGAAAAAATGTAGACCAAATATAATGATGATACGAATGTTTTGACATTTCTTTAGAAAAAAGAACAGAACTGCTAGTGGAAATATAGCCAATCTTATCCACGTATTATTAAAGGTGCATACACACTTCAGCTACTGCTCCGATACAAATATTCTGAAAGCAGATGTAGTAATAGTTATTCGAGGGGATCTTGGCTTTGCAAATTAATTTGAACATTGCGCCTCAAGCCACACGCCATCCAGACATTGGCATATATGTTTTTTCCTTCATCCTTTCCATCCAAACTCCTTGGAAATAATTTCCAACACGACTAACCACAACTTTAACGTCTGCAAAAGCTCAAGAAGAAACAAGTGCTGGCCGGCGACGAGTGATGTTTAAGAAAAGTGGCCTTGCCAATATCACTCACACCCTAAACACCAGGTGAAAGCAAAAACCTTGACAAGAGCAATGCCGAAATGGGTCCTGCTTGTTTTCATTCATAATAGTTCATTTAACTTGATGTTAGATTTAAAAGGTCGAGCCTGAGGAAGACTGCAGTAAATGTTCAACACAAAGTTTTGACCAGAGTCTGCAGAAGGCATATATCGCAATTGCGAACACAATTTCAAAGTGGGTTCAGCACATATAACTAAAAGCTAAAGTCCAGTCAACCAGATATTCCCTTCAAACGTTCCAGCCGATTAATTCATACTGTTTCCTTCAACTCATATAGCCCATCTGCGTACAGTATTCCATTCAACCCATCTAAATTTCTCACTCGACATGATTCCTTCAGCAATCATTTCCTGGAATGAGGCCTCTATGTTTCCTGTGTTGTTAATGGTTATGGGGTTAATACTGACGCTAATGGCATTAACTGGTTCAAGATACCCAGCCCCTGACCCTGATCCCCTCAATCCGCCCCATTTCCCCTCCACTCCACGCAATCACTTGGTCATCGAGTCGCTAGCTGGTTATAGCCGATACAGATATCGTCTTACACCACATCTCACCCATTGAACGATTGGCCTCGAGGCCAAATCAGGTTGACATTTCCCGATGAGTTCTTCATACTGCACTCATGGAAATCACATTAAGTTTGCAGGACAGAAACGGACAATCGTGCCTGCACGGGCCTAAGAACACGCTACCTTGTTTAATCTGACGGTATGCCAGTGTGCTGACACGCCTGGTGGGTCTGGTTTGCCTTAAATTTGGTTGTTAATTCGGGGGATTTGCAAGTGCAAATAACTGAAATAGTTTCCGCCTAGACCGCAATGCACGACTTTAGGCGTTTTGAGCAAGTTAGAAAACCAGTAAATAACAAATATCAGGCCAACTGCTGTTGTGATTTATGTAATTATCTGATTAACAAACATACAGCGAAGCTGCTTTATGGTGGGAAGAGCTTATTGTTATTTTCCCTCCCCTGGATTTCTCGGTAACAAGATTTTTTGAGAGATTTGGAATGACAGCAAGTTGCACCGGGAAGCATTGGCTACTCAGCGACCTAGTTTCTGTTTCAACTACACGTGCAATGAGGACGACTTTGCCCGGTTGGATATTTTGTTTCGTTCCTGGCATGTTTCAAAGTATTTAACAGCACATTAAGTGTTCGTTGTGCAGCTTTAAAAAAAATACATCACGAAGCAACAAATGTATTTTGTCCTTGCCAGCAGCTGACTGACTATTAAGAAATAGGCTTATGAATAGGCTTTGCTGAGAGAGCAATCGGAAATTAAATGGCTTCGGACAGCTGCAGTCATTAACAGGGCCACAGCAAAATGCGAGCAAAAACAACTCAAATTTAATATTTACAACACAGGCAAAATTTTGCTAATGGGAAATGTGCGCAGTAAAAATATTCGCCCTCAATTATGGCAACTCAGCGTTGGAAGCCCGTTTTTTGCTCCTTCAACATTTCACCACCAACGCATTTCAAAGTAAACTCATAGTTTAATGCAGTTAACGTACACTCCAATTGTCTCAATAACAGTCGAAACTTGCGGTTGAGTATAATTCCGCAGATGATAGGATGCACCAGGAGGTGGATTAACGTAGCAGGTTGTGAGTTATCCATCGATTCATTCAACACAGATGGAGCTAATTGAACTAAGCATACATTCGACCATTTTTAAAATAGCCGTTCCAATTGGTAGGAATGCAACTGCCTTGCACCGTTAGGGCTGCTTTTTTTTTCCATAATTCATGTCGGCGTTCGGACGCTCTGTTAAGTACATGTTTTCAATTGGCCGTACAGCTCCTTCAACAGGAAGAAGACCCAATGATGTTTGCAGCACTATCGTGACGCATAAAACACAACTCTGCGTTAACCCTCCGGAGTTCAGAATTCTAAGGAATAGCTTCTCTTCCAGTGAAGGAATTTCTCTTCACCTCAGTCCTAATTTTCGGCCTCTTATCCAGACACTGTGGCCACAACGAACCCCCAAACCCACCCCCGCCGGCAGTCCCCACCCACCCCACCCCGATCCCCATCCCCATAATTTGGATCCCCTGTTAGCAGAAAAAATCTCTCAGCGTCTCCCCTGTCAAGCAGCTTCAGAATTGTGTATGTATCGCTTAAGCTACCTCTCGTTCTTCCAAACTCCAGAAAATATAGGCCCAATTAACTTAGGCTCTCATAATAGGACAAGCTTTCCTGCCAGGGACCAATTTAGCGACCATTCCCTCTAGCATCTTCAGTGCAAACATATCCTACCAGAAACGTGGTCTCGAAAACTGCACACATTATTACACATGTAGTCTCAGCCAAACTCTGTGTAATTATAGAATTAGTACTTTATTGCTGTGCACCCCTGGCAATGATGGTCAACATGCATGTTGCTTTCCTAATTGCTTCCTATTCCTGCCTGCTAACTTCGTGTGTTCATTCAACAAGTACACCCAAGTCTCCCTGAACATCAACATTTATTATTTCAACACTTTAAGAAAACGGATTTTCTACACTTATTAACAAAGTGAATAAACTCTCACCTCTCTACATAACACCATTTTGTTGCTGATTCACTTAACCTGCATTTCTATCTGAAGATTATTTCTGCCCTAAGTAAATCAATGGCATTTTATCCCTCTTGCTCATCTCTCTGTCACAAACTTTATGCTGCTGCAATTTCGGAGGTTATTTTTTTCTAACCATCTGAAACTTTTTTTTTTCACATGCATCTTCTCACCAACATCCTACCTGACTCATTGTCTTTCACAGAAACTTACACAAAAACACAACTTGAATTAAAATAATACCTCAGAAACGCACTTTCTTTCTGTAACACGCACAACACTCACGCCTGCCACCCACACCCCACACAGCATGTATCGGTCACTCTCTCTTCTCTTTTCTCTCTCTCTTTCACACACAAACAAACATACACATAGAAACACAAACACACAAACTCACATAGATTTTCTCTCCATTTGGATTTTCAAAGCACATTCTAAATATAAATCTGGCTAAAATCAGAAAATGCACTTTCAGGACACAGTTCAGTAAGTTGGCTCTAAAAGCAAAGAAGAGAGTCTTCAGTGACTGGTAGAAGGTCGCTTTTCACACAAACCGATGCTTGGCCCACTGCCGTTAACCTTATAGATTTGGAAACGCAATGGGGAGTCAGAAGAAGAAGTTTGTGAATGGCACGATTTAAGGGGTAGAGAACTGTGATGAAATATAGGGCGGCATTCATAACTGAGGGAATGTAAATGGAATTGACAAATGTACTTCAATGTGAGAACACAAGAACTTGTGAAACAGGAGCAGGAGAAAACCAAACAGCCCATTGAGACTGCTCTGAAAGCCAACAGGAAAATGGCTGATCTTTGGCTTCAACTCCATTTTCCCACACGCTCCCCATTTTCCTAGATATCATGACAGTCCAAATTCGGTCTATCTCAGACTTCAATGTTTTCAATGTTGGATCATCTATAGGCTTCTGGAACAAAACATTTCAAAATTCATAAATTTTGAGTGAAGAAATGTTTTCTCTTTTTTTTCAAATAATTGGCCATTATCCTGAGATTATGACCACATAGAGATTGCCCAAAAGGAAAAACTAACTGCATCTATTATGTCAAACCCCTTCTTACGTATTTCAGTCAGATCGCCTCTCATCCTTCCAAAACCCACAGAATATTAGAGAATATCATTAAGCCTCGCACAATATGAGCAATCTAGTTAATTTACGCTGTACTGTCTCCAATGTCCTTCCTAAAATATGATGACCAAAACTGCACACAATATCCCAGGTGCGGTCTCACAGAAACCCCGTGCACCTGGAAAAGTGTGGTTGTTTCTTGTTATTGCGCCTGCAATATCCAATTGCAATAAAGGCCAATGTGCCGTTTGCTTTCCGAATTGCTTGCTGTGCCTTTTCCTGAAGAAGGACGATGCCTAGAATGTTAGTGGAATTTATATTTTAAAATAGAGCTCTATGCGGACTTATTTAATAGAAGTAATTTTGTAGACATGCATATGTAGACTTACAATCGTTCTTGCATTAATAAAGGTTTAACTTAGTTTTAAAAATCCTCTAGAGAATCAGTTGCTTTATTACGAATGAATTCATATCCTGCATCTTAAAACATGCAAATTGCAAAAATGGGTTATGACAGTTATTTCAAGTTTCCCTCAGTGACTTGAATAACTCAGCCTTTACCATCGGCAGTGTCATAATGATTGGGAGCTCCTTGCAGTATACACTTGTTATCCTTGCTGTTTTGGAATTAGTGAATCTAACGTCAACGAGTACAATAAGCAATTAGATTTCAGGAGAGTGTGTGAAGTAAATTCGAATTGGTGAAATTGCAAAAAATGGCTGTATCCGTGTCTAAATCTTTTTTGGAAGTAGAGGATATACGTCTGGTTGGGTTTAGGACAGTATCCAAGAATAAGTTAAGAGAGTTAGCTGTTATATTACAATTCGGGTTACCTGTAGCAGCACAGAAAGCAGGTGAAATTAAAATAATAGCACGGCATTTGAAATTGGAAGGAATGCCTAAGGCACAGAGTTCTCCAAGTGGTGGGTAATTGGGATGGGCTCAAATTCAGGTGCAAATGAAACGAATGAAATGAAAGGAAAGGAAATAGAAATATAATTCCCAGGGAAGAGGCATAAAGGCATCGGAGAGAACGAAAACATGGAGTTAGAACTTGTGAAGATAAAGAAGTAGGAAAGAGAGAGAGAGAGTGGGAAGCGAGAGAGAGAGAGAGAGAGAGAGAGAGAGTGATAAAATAACAACTGACAATGTTAGGAAATAAAACAAAAGGGACACCGGGAGATGAAGGATAACTCATCTACAGAGTAGAACCCATTGGGAAAGATGTTTAAATTTGTACAAGCTCTTCCAAAGTTTGAGGAAAATGATGTTGAAACATTTTTTCTTTCATTTGAACAGTTAGCAAACCAGATGAAATAGCCACAGGAAACTGTTGTTGCAATCCAGATTATGCTTAGAGTACATGAGCTATAATCTTGGCTATCAGAAGAATAGACTGTGTATTATGGTGTGGAAAATAAAGGCTATTTTGAGCGCATGTGTGTAGGTTCCTGAAGCATTTAGGCAGTACTTTAGGGCTATGAGAAAAAAGTCTGGGCAAATTACATTGAGCTTGAGAGATTAAAACAAAGTAACTTTGAGCGCTGGATATAGGCATTAAAAATAGAGACAACCTTTGCAGCTCTGAGAGAAGTAATTCTTTTGGAAGAATTTAAAGATTCAATTTTTTTATGCAGTGCGAACTCATGTGAAGGAACAGAGGGGTTTTTTGTAAGAGAAGCAGCAGATGATTATGTGTCCGTGCATAGAGGTAAAAACAATTATTTTCAACTTTTTTTTCAACGAAAGGGAGAGAAAGTGGGAAGGTGAAAGGAAGCTGGGCACTCGGGGAAGAGAAGGTCTAGGTGTAAATTCCCAGGAAGTTTATTTCTCCAAATAAAAACGAAGGTGTTGAGAGTAGAAGTGACATTCGAAAGTTGAAGTGTTTTCATTGTAATTAAGTGGGACACAGGAAGTCGGCATGTTGACAATTGTAGACTGAATCGATTGAAATTGTTGAGGGGCAGAAATGTTCTGGAAGTAACAGTACTGTAGGTTTTGAGGTTCAGACACAGGTAAAAAAAAACAGGCGTATGTGCACAAATAAATCAAGGACCATCAGTGACATGTAACGGAGTGGGAATGTGTTGACAATTTACCCAAGCTAATTCTGATGAGCAGGTTGTAGAAATAATTAAAGACTTTGTTTGTGAAAGGAAAGTCTTTTCATGTGTACGGGGTGGAGTATGTAAAGATGTTAAAGTTTTAAGAGACATAGGGGCAAATTAATCATCAATGTTGTAGGGCAGTGATACTTGGTTTTCAGAACGGAATTACAGGAATAGGTGAGTCAATGGAAATGCTAAATTTATCATATAGTGGAAGGCAAATTAAAAAAAATTGTGGAAAGCTGGAGCAGTGACCGTTGAAATGCTGGTATAAATACTCATTGCAGGAATACGTTTTATTATGTGTTATGAAGCAGTTGGATCGGTAAGTGGATATTGCCTATGGCATTTGAACGGCCTGTATAATTATTTTAAACAGAGGTGTTACAAAAGGAGCATCGTTGATTGTTTCCAGATTGCCTTGAAAGGAAATGACAGGCACACAGCTCGAAGCAAAAGAAATAAGTTGGACAGGCAGTGTAAAGGCAGGAAGAAGGTAATGAAATTCATTCAGTAGGTACGGTGTTTGATAAAAGTTTTCAGAAAGACACAACAGAGGAAAATTCGAATGAGATGCTTAACTGAAAACAGTTAATTGAGTTGCAGCAAAAGGATCTGCTATTTAAATAGTTATATTAGATAGTTTGCACGGAAATAGAAGGAACATGTATTTCAAGGTAAGGATGATAATTTCAATGAGAGAATGGAGGCCGATCATGTCTCATCAAATGAAAGCTGGAAGGTGGTAAATCACATTGTCATCCCATTAGGGTATTAGGAATGAGTTTCTGAGGATGGCTCAGGAAATGCCATTGGGGGGATATTTTGGAATTAGAAAGACACTGGCAAAAAATGTGCAGAAATATTTTTATTGACCAGGACAGCACTGGGATGTTGTAAAATTCTGTGGAACTGGTCACAATGTCAGGTGATAGGGAAACTAGAGGCTGTGATTAAGTCGGAACCTTGAGTCCTAATACCAGCATTTGAAGGACCTCTTATGAGGGTCATGGTTGATTGTGTGGGGCCCTTATGTAAGACTACAATTGGGAATTGGGACTTACTGAGATTAATAGATGTGTCTACCAGATTTTCTGAAGCGATGTATTAAAAAATATTACAACAAAGTAGATTGTGGAAGACTGTGGAAGGTTTAACCTGTTTTTTTTTTTTTTACGAGATATGGTTTTCCTAAGAAAATACAATCAGATAAGTGTTCAAGTGTACTGTCACTGCTGTTTATGGAAATAATGAGCATTTGGGGATAAAGCAGTTTAGGTCAACAGCTTATCAATTGGTGTCACAATGAGCTATGGAAGGATGGAATTGAACTTTACTAGCTACGATGAGAGTGTACTTTCAGAATTATCCAAAGGATAAGGTAGGGGAATCTTGTTCTTGGCTTTTGCTATTAGGGATGTTCCTAATGCATTGACTCGTTTTAGTCCTTTCGAACTAGTTAATGGTCATGAAGTAAGGGGACCACTGACACTTATTTCTGAGAAATTGATGGGCCAAAGACCAGAAACTACTCCCTTGAATTACACAACGAGCATCAAAGAGAGTTTAGCTAGAGCATGTGAGTTGGCTCGGGAGCATATAAAGAGATCACAGAAAATGAAGAAAGTGAAAGCCAACCATAAGGCTACAGTTCAGAATTATATTGTTGGACAGAAAGTGCTAGTTCTGTTACGAGAACTTAGTGATTTCTTAAATGAACGGTTTAGTGGGCCTTACAGGACTGAAAAGGGATTGCGTGGAGTAAATGATTTAACAAAACTCCGATAGAATAAAGAAGCAAATGCTGTGTTATGTAAATATGCTTTAAAAGTTCTTTGCCATGGAAGAGGAACATAATGAGGCATTAGTGATGACGGATGATGATAAACGCTATAAGTGCATGACTCTGAAATTGATTCTCTGCTAATCAAATTGGATAATGAGGGCGTACTTGACATTGCTGAGTTACCCTCTAGATAAGAGTCAAAGTCACTTGGATGGGCTATTGCAGGCGAACAAACTTATTTGTGTGAATGCGTTGGGGAGGACAGATTTAACCATACATGACTTCTCTGTGGAGGTTTCATAATCGATAAGGCAACATCCTCCCAGATTAACTCCAGCGAAGTTACCATCAGTACAAATTTAAAGTGACGTGGTGTTTCAAAAGTATATCATTAAGTCTAGTTGCAGCAATTGGAATTCAGTTATTTTTCTGGTACCAAAACTATTTGGGAAACAAAGGCTGTGTGTGGACTATGAAATTCGAATGCGGAGACAAAAGCAGGATTCATGTCGAATGTAATGATTTGAGAAAGTGGGACAATCAAAAATTATTCCTAGGTTTGTCTTGCTAAAAGGGTATTGACAAGTACCATTATCAGAGAGAGCAATGGACACCAAATGGACAATATCAGTTTATAGTCATGCCATTTGTAAGAAAAATGCACCTGTGATACTTCCAAGGCTGAAAAACAAAGTGATTGCAAGTCTAAGCAATTATGCTGTTTAGATTGATGTTTTAATCATTTTTAGCGAGACTTGGGAGGAGCATTTGCTGCATCTGGAGCAATTATTTACTCGAATACTAGAAGCAAATTTAGTGAGGAAGTTGCCTAAAAGTGAATTTGCAAAAGTGCCAGTTACCTACCTTGGCCGTACCATTGGACTGGTAAGGTAGCTCCAAGAGCTGTGAGAGTCAAGGCTAACGTGGATTTAACAGTGCATACAACAAAAGGGGAACTTGTAACATTTCAGGGCATGAGTGGGTTTTACAGGAATTTTGCACCAAATTTTAACAGTGTGCTTGTACTACTGTCTGGACTGTTAAAAAGGAATAAGGATTCTCAATGGACACTGGAGTGTCAGAAGGCATTTGATAGTTTGCAAAGTGTATTAACTACGAAGCCAGTTTCTGCAGCACCCCATTACATCAAACAATTTAATTTGGCCGTTGACGAGAGTGATATAGGCACTGGGGCTTGACCGTTTCATAAAGATGACACTGAAATTGAGAATACTTGAGAGTCAAATTTTTCACCCAAGTTGAATGCGTAACAGGGAAAATATAGAAAGCGCTTATTTTTTGTCAGTTCACTGATAAATCATTAGGTGGTTCTGCCCGGTTTGACTGAAGTTGTTCATTAGGTTTTCTGAGGGATTGAAGTGGCACCTCTATATATTTGGCAGTGGGTTGTTTCCCCTGTCAGGAGGGAAGTGTAGAGCGTGAAGACATGGAACGAAAACCAGGTGCCAGAAAACGTCTCCAAGCAAGAAGCAAATTAGAAGGATCATATGAATGTTCCATTGATTCCCGACATGTCGATCTGAATGAAGGTCAACCTGCCTGGATTGCATAGAGGTGAGGGAAGAGGTATTATGAACACTTCTGCCGTTTCGGTGTCTGAATTACTTTGCAACAATGCTGCTTAAAACATTGCCCACCGATCTGAAAGGTTACATCTCCTTTTCTCTTCGCAGATGTTGCCTGAAGTGCTGAGCATTTCCAGCATTCTCTTCATGTTATCTGGATTATAGACTATTAAAATGAGGTAATACAACTTCCCCTGACTTTTTTATGATTACATTGCAGCAACATACTGGTATACAATTCATAATATTGGATTACAATGCTTGCTTGCATGTTGTCACCGTGGCTTAGTTGTTGAAAGCGCCAGGCTATTAAACTGAAGATCCCACATCTGAATCTCAGCACTGTGTCTGTTTTTGCAATGTATGGCTTTAAATTAATCCGGCAAAGAAGTGGTAATTTTCAAGACCGGAAGAAAATAATCACGTGCGCCTATAAAGAAGCACGATTGGATCAAAGTAATCTATGAAGCGAACGTGGACCGTAGTGCTAATATGTCGCGACCTCTTCATTATATCCCAATGGGATTTGACACGCTCCGGGAATGATGACAGCTTCGACGTTTTTTATTTCCTATCGTTGTCACAAAGCCTTTCGAAGTCGCCAATTTTGGTTATCTCTCCAGCATAATCTGAAACTTGTCTGACATGTTGAGCCTTGCAGGAACAGTTGAGGGCCGAGTAGTTGAGAACAGTCACTGTGCTGTGACATTCTCGGTCGCACTGTTAATTACCAGCAAATGCACTGTGAATCCGGATTGGATTCATTTCCTGCACTGAAATCGTAAAATCTGATGATCGGAGTTCTGGTGTCACGAATGGAATCAATGAGCAATCTTACTTAATGATTAATATTCCACCCACTTTAAATGGACATAATTATTCAGGCATGTGTTGGCGACGGTCCAACAAGAATGGATGCTTATTTTAGTAGATAACAACGTCCATTGATATCACACTCTTAACGTAATAAAACATCGTCGTGGTGCTTAACACGAGTGTATTTGGACAAATAAGGATACTGAGCCAGGTAATTAAAGCAGTAGGACGAGGTGAAAAGATATTACTTTTAAGGACGATTATTAAGGAGGAGATTGAGTTTTTGGGAGAGGACTCCAGATTGTAGATCCTAGAGATTTGAAAGCACGTCCAATAGTTGTGGAGGGAAGGAATTATGGAGTGACAAGGGCGCCAGAATAAGAGGCATAAAGAATTTTCAGAAGCTTGCAGAGAAGGAGATCACAGGTGTTGGCAGGGACAAGGCCTTAGATGGATTTGAATACGGGAATGAAAAGTCTAAAATTGTAACGCTGTTAGACCGAAAGTAAGGTTTCATCCATCACTACTGAGTTATGAATGTGACGCAGTGCCAGTTACATTTTGGGAATTAGGACGTTCCCTGATATAGCATTTCTGGACAATGGGTGGTGGAAAACCGGAAGGGTAATACTTTATAAGCAAAGCCTGGAGGAGACATAAGCATGGCGGGTGAGGTTAGCAGCAGAAAGGGCGGAGATATAATGTAATCTATGCGATCGAGACGATATATGGTCGGACGCTGACTTTATGCTCAAATCCAGCATATGATGTCTTCTGTGACTTTGACAAGCACCTATTCAGTGCTGTCGCACTGGGTTCCGTTCTGAAGTTTGACTTTTGGAGAATCCCAACATGAAGGAGAGCATGGCAGAGTGATGCTTAAAGTTAGCAGCTAATGACAGGCCATTCAAAAACTGCATAAGTTATATCGCTATTGAAGCGTACATGTTTTAATCATGTTCTTGAGCAATGGAATCAATGCTTCTCTTATGGAGAACTCAATCCGTGCAATTATGTTTAAAATATATTTAAAGGTAGAAATTGCAGAGGCAGGCAATGATTTTTTATTGCGGCGGAGGCGGGATTGCGGGTGGAGGAGGGGCGTGGGCGGATATAAATCTTGCATTTTCCAACATCTGAAATAATGCGACCGCAATGTTACACAGTGCTGTCGATCGCTGTGCATTGTAATCAATTTAATTCTGCATTATATAATTCTGCAATCGTTACAATTCAATACCATATAATGCGAACTTAATTTGTTTTTCCTATACAATGTTGGTAGTTTTCCTTATTGAACCAGCTGGTTTCCCCATCGGCCAAAAATATTATACCCTTAACTTGTTGTCTAATAGATTGTTTCAATATTGATCAATATAATTGAAATTCTACCAATTCTTGATGTATATATCTTGCTGTATTCCTGTTTCATTGCTACTAGTAAATTTCCTGAATTTTATGAATCAGAGTGCAATAGCACACCTTGAAATACGTTTAGTTTCACTTCACCTTGAAACTGACCATGACTGCAAGGTCAGTATTGGCCCGCTAGCCCCGTGTTATTTCAAACTGACATATTCTTCGCTGCTCAGCAGGTAGTGGCTAAGGATGGCAGCTACTACAATATGAGGAGAAAACAACACGATTCAATATGGACAAACTTCATGACAGTCTTATTAATTCTAATTGAGAAGGTCTTCCAGTCTAAACCATCTGTTGGAAAGCAGCCTTGTAATTTCCGGTTATGTATTCCGGAGGGGTCAGCTTGCAGGTCTTTACCTGGAATCTCTCCAGCACCGTCCCTGTAATTTGAGCAGCTGCGAAATGTAAAATACATTTTTTTCTCTGATCAGATGGTGCAAGGACACAACCATCTCTTGCTGAAAGGTATTAATTAGCTGGTTTAACTGCAGTTTCTTGGCCTTCACTGGATTTTCAATTTGTATATGATTGATATAGTTTGGTGAGTTGCACACAGGTGATTTAACATAAGAAGGGAGGGAAGAAGCACATTCTTTCCACGATTTGAAGGATCAGGAATGAATGGCCACAAATGAGACGATGTAACGAATATTAAACGAATAGAATAACCAATCCCTTTACCCAGTGAATTCTGAGGCTGTTAAACTTATGGAGGCGGAGCTAATACCTCAGATCTTCCGGACAAGTGTAATGATGGGCACATTGCCACTGACTGTGACGTTTTCTGATCCCCAATAACACTACCCATTTTCTGGCATGACGTCTGATACGAGCTGAAGCTATAATGGGCGAGTGATAATTCTCGAGGGCAAGTCCTATGAGCAAAATAAAAGGTGGCATAAGAGGGGACATAAAGCCATTTTTACAACACAAGCTGCCATAGTCAGATAAGTTTTTGAATCTCTCAAGTTTTTAAAGGAATGCATCTGAGCTACTGAGTTTATGGGTGAGTGGATCAATGGGTGACTGGCTGGGTGCGTGATTATGTAGTGGGGTCGATCATATACATGGATGGGCTGGGCAGTCAGATAGGTTGGGCAGTCGGGTCGGGGGTACAGTAAGGATGGCTGGGCAATCCTGCTGGTGGTGTGATCGGGCTGGGTAGGCAGTCTAGTCCAGATGCGAAGTGGGTAACTCAATAGCTACCCAATTACTTACCCAACCTGAGTACCTGACTACGTGATCTGACAGCCCACCCAATGTCATTACCCACCTGATACCTGATACAGAAGGTTCTGAAACTGAACTCTAGCTTCAGTCTCACCATCTTGAACACATTCCACCAGTTCTTATAAAGCCACTAAATTAAACTGTGCTTGCGCCTCTGAAAGAGGAATAAACCCTTCATAGATCGCAGGCCTTTTGACCCAAATCACCGAGAAGTGCAGAAAGGTAATGACAACCTCGCATCAGATTATCCTGTCCTCCCAGCTGAATTGTTAAATCAACACTTGGGGAGCAGCAACTCAGATGTCGGTTTGTGTGGGCTGTCGGGTTGGTGGCAGGTGGTCGATTCGTGGGGGGGACTCAGGTTGGTCGCTCTGTTGGTTCAGGGGGTCGTCAGGCTGGACATGGGTAGTTAGGCTGGGCGTGGGTAGTCGGGTCAGAGGTGGGTAGTTAGTTGGGTAGGATAATCAGTCACGTCAGGTGAGCAGTCAGGCCATGGAGGTGGGTAATGACATTGGGTGGGCTGTCAGATCACGTAGTCAGGTACTCAGGTTGGGTAAGTAGTTGGGTCGTGTAAGTGGGTAATCGGGCTGGATGGCGGTTCGGATGTGCCTTGGGTATTGAGGTTGGGTAGGCAGTTGGGTCGCGTAAGTGGTTAATCAGGTAGAGCGAGGATTCGGCTGGGGTAGGCAGTCTGATCGAGAATATTCAAAGTGGATCAGTTGGCCGTTGTGTCAGTTGGGTAGTCAGGTTAGATGATTAGTTGAGTCGGGGAATGCAGCCGTGTTGTCAGGCAGTCAGTTCGAGAAAGAGCAGTCAGGTGGTGAGAAGTGGGTGGTTGGGAGTCTAGTTCGGAGGCAAATAGGCGATTTAGAACTGGAAGTCGGAGCGGAGAGACATCAGTCAGGCGAGCTGGGCAATTGAATTGTTGAGCCATTGCGTCCGGTGGGCGGTCGGATCGCTTAGGCTGTGAGAGTTGGGAACTATTCAGGACTTTTGGGGGTAGGGAGTGGGGGTGTTGAGCTGGAGTGTTGGATGTAGGGCTCAGTTCAGTTATGTTTGTTATTCTCTGAGTTAGACCGCGTTTTAACCAGCATAACATTCGCAGCAGAAGTATGCAAGCAAGTCCAGTGTATCCGACCCAAAGCTCTGACACTGAGCTCAGTGTAAGAGACATTGACAGAGCGCCCAGAACAGCGCAAATCAACCAATCAGGAACTTAAACTTCCCAGGGAATTTCAGCGCGTGCGCACGTGTCAGGACGTCCTCAGTGTTCGCGATTCGCAACAACAGCTTATATTAACTGCTGTGGACATTGGAATTTTTTGGATCTTAGCTGTTTATTAAACTGGCTCTTTTCATTGCAGTTGCTGCTGTTCAAGGGAGTGAAGGCCAGCACAGAAAGGTTTTACTCCACTGCTGGAACATGTTAATGACGGTTAACTCTGTACCCTGAGTGACAAATGCACCGCTATTGCGAGAAACATTTATAACCCCAGTGGAAAATCAGCAGGCATAAAACACATGACACAAAATGGAACAATGTTTTCTGATACCTTAAAAAGAAACTGGCAGCAGAAAGGCCAACATTAAAAACTGGAGAATGAGCTACAATTCAAATACAGTTAGAAGAGGAAGACTTGGTTTCATTTTGCATTTTTTATCAGTATCAGAATTATTGTCCAAGGAGATTTCATTATCTTCTTCAGCTCTTTCCGGAATTTAGTTTGTGTTGCTGCATAAATAAACGCGTTTGTGCTGGAACTCAAATACATGAGCATGTATCCGGTTTGAGTAGCGATATATGCAGGAGCTGCATAATCTGCTCGTACATGAATGACCATACGACTGACTAAAGTACAAACGACTGTTGTCAGCCACAGCAGTATAAAAGTACCCGATACAGTGAACAGTAATATAATCGATTTCCTTCGGTTCTGTATTTCCGGATCACTGTGATTCTCGCTGCTGTGACCCCGGAGCTCCTTACGGGCTCGACTGGCTACTAAAATCCGTCTGACTGTCAAACAATTAAACAGTAATATCAAAGTGAAAGGAATCCAACTTAATAAAATACTTTGTAGCCAAGTAAATGTTACACCAAAGGGAGATGTATAAAAATCCAGGCTGGGCTGGAAACCCCAGTGAGCATTGTTAATTATTCGCTTAGGTTCAAATGCAAACCAAAAGGGGATGCACTGTAAACACGAGAGGACAGAAATTGCTGTTAGAACTGTAGCCGCAGTTCTCACTGTGCAATACCTTGTTCTAAACTTGTGACTACAGATAGATACAAATCGGTCAAATGTGAAGCAGACTGTAAACCACACCGTTAAATACAGATTCAAATTATTTGTGTACATTATGAACTTGCAAATGGCTGTATAGGCCAGGATTATACGTGGAAAACGCTTACTCAGGATTTTATAAACGAGAACATTGTTCAGCATAACCAGCAAATCTGCTGTTGCCATGGACACCATATAGGAAGCAATACATTTTGAAAGGCCGCAATTTCCTCTGCAGAGGATCAGGATTGTCATCAGGTTCGCTGTGGGAAAATAAGGAGAAAGTTGGTAACAGGGACACTCAGATACTTTCCACAGAATATTATGGGAAATGTCACTGTGCATTTCTGCCTCGCGTTATATACAGGTATCCAATTTACAATATTGGACAATGTTGATGAAATTGTTAAAATAAATAAACGAATATGCACTGTACTGTGATTATTTTCACGGCAGTATTTTTGATATTACTCCTAGCTGAAGCAGAGACCGGAATCAGATTTCTGGGGGAGGGATTTCCAAATTGGTCACCAGACTTCTGAGAAATTAACCTGTGCATATAATTGTTAAGAGAATGGAAACGGATCGGGAAGCATAAACAGGTTGGAACTAAGATTTCAGTCTGTGACCAGACGAAGCAGGTGTCCAAAAAATTCATTTTTTTTTCCAGCAGAAGCTTCTCAGGCCCAGGGGCTCTTGCTGAAGCTGTGTGTGGGTGGAATCTTGAAAGACTAAAACCTGAGAAAATCAGTGAGCCACCCAGGCACGCTGAAGAGCTGGGAGATGTTCTTCTGTTATTTTAACCAGACCTGATCATACTGTGTGCTAGAGTGCTATTGAATGGTGAGTGACAGTGCCTCTGGTAAAACTGCGCCATCAGGACTGTGGTGACGCGGGTGAAAGTGGCTCCACAGAAGTAGGCCTTGTTGATGATAGTCATATCCATGGACCTGGGATGGAGTTAATTGGCTGTTGGAGGCCACTTGGGAAATAGACCCTGCGTGAAGAAGAGTAGTTGAGCACTGCTGTAGCAAGATGGAGTTTTGAGAGACTTTCACACTGAATACAGAGCCAAATATGTGCTGAGTGTTAGCTGAGAAATCCGTGAGACTTAACCATTGTTGTATCAAATAATTAAACTATATCTAGTACTTTCTACTGAATGCAAATAGCAGTTAATTATACATTTTTGCCATTAATTTGCATTTTAAAGTAAAAGATGTAAAAAGTGAAATCTACTCCATTATTTCCTTCCATTGGTGTCCTTTAGGAAGTTCGATTTTTCAGGTAATTGGTCCTCAAGTGGTCAGTAACACCATGTATAGCTAGTGAGATTCTGCCTTCCTCTCGGTAAATTTCAGTCTGCTGTTTTCACGGAGCTGAGTGAAGGTTCACTCGTATTCAATCTATGGAATTGGTACAGGAGAGTCGCCCCAAGCTGCTCCAACTGCTACCTAGTCTGATTCATTGATGCCTCAACAGGGGCTAATGTTGGCTTCTCATAATAATGTAAAACTGGCAGTCAGATCAACCGTCCGTCATACATATCCCCCGATTCGCTTTCAAAGTCCATCGCCCCTGGCATTGGATTGAGGCTCAATTTACATTTAAACTGTACAGTGCAAGCCACCCGTGAGTACCTCACAGAGGCGGTCCAGTTACAGAAAAAAGTTTCGTAAAGGGAAAATGGGATATTTCTATATCTTGTTGAACGTAAATTGTCAAATAATAAATGTTTCCTGACATACAAATTTCCTGTCAACAGACCGATACCGTGTGATACACCGTGTGAATTTGATAAATTGCCCCTGGGGATCCACGTTACATTAAATATAATTTTACAGCCGGCTCCTCCTGATAATTTGGAGATGGGAATCTCGGGAAGCGCATCAGATGCCAGCGGTGCTCAGGAAAGATTCCAATCCATTGTAGGAAGCAATAAATTCAAATAAATCTTTCAGTTGAAGAAAATAACTATCCAATTTAATTCAAAACATTGCGTTTTGCCAATGTATACTCGCTCTGAAAGAGCCGCTCAGGAACTAAACAGGAACCGATGGTTCCACAAAGAGGGAGGAATGACGAGCAACTTCCTGTTCTTCAAAATATCTTCCCTTCCCCTGCTGGGTGGAGGAAGCTGCAGTGCTAGGAATTATCCTGTAATGTAGACAATGGGCAAGATGAAAGATGAGAGTATTACCATTGACACTAAACAATACATTATATAATTATCTATGAACTGTTAACAGGCGGAAATTCAAACTCCCTCTCCTTCAGTAAGAGGAAGAATATGAAGCACCAGGTGCCCACAATCTGCGGAGCAGAACTGCCGATCACGGGCCCTGTGAACAGCTGTAATTCCCGTTTATATTCAGCAATTCATGCTGCTAGAAATATGACTCAGTAGTGAGACATTCCCGCAATCAGCCACATAATCACTAGCAGTGAAATACTCAACAGCTACCAGGTAACAATGACTTACCGGGAATACCAAAGGCTGCTAGAATTGGGTAGTAAATTTCCGTTACTTGTAGAATAATTGAGCTGATCATTTCTGTAGAAGAATGCGATGGATCACTCCGCTTTCTGAACTGCATTGAAGATCCCTAACTGTTTCTCCATTTATAGGCCAATTCGTGTCCTGGTGAGTGAATCAACTTACACAATAATTCGTGTTAGTTATGGCTTCTTAACAAACAACTGGATAATTTACCTCTTCAGAGACCCCGGTCCGCCAATGGGGAAATTGACCAGCTCAGTTCCAGAAACTTCGTCAATTAAAATTAATGAGGGGAAAGTAGTCCCAGGGTGAATGTGTGCTGCGTGTGCCCCATGGAATGTTGTAAAGAACACCCCTCCTGTACAGTGTTGTTTTCCTTGGGCTTCATGTTATTCTTTTGCAATATTGCCTCATGCATTGCAGAATATAAATGAGCTTCTTTTAAACTTCCTATCTTCTGTGGTGAAACCTCCTGATGAAGCAGCGTTATTCTTACTAGCGATGATATTGCTGTGACATTATGAATGCTGGCGATATCCGTAAAATAATGTTGTTGCAGTCAGTCAACTGTGCCAGTCATTATCTATTCTAACATGAATAGAGGAAAACATATTCGAAATTAATCCATGCTGATTTTAAACGATTATTATTAATGCAAACGCCATTCAACCATAGGTATGCACTGCTCCAACATTATTAGTCGGGAAATACAGACATAAAATGCTGGGAATGCTCAGCAGATCTTGTAGAATCAGCGGAGAGTGAATCAGAGTTAATGTTTCAGGTAATGTTCAGCGTTGACTTTTATAATTTCAGATTTCCAGCATCGTCATATCCTCTTTTTGGATTATTGCTTTTGATTCTTTTCCAGAATTTTCACAGTAACTCTATTGTAGTGCTGATGATGGTGATACTGGCAAATGATCACATTGGTTCTGGCTCCTGATCAAATCAATACTCGTGATATCCTTTCAATAACATGACTGTTGGTGACGTCACCGTATCTTTACGTGTGGTGATTTTAGCTTCACTGAGAAAGCCCTCACACGAGCATTAATCATTCTGTCTGTGCAGAGAATCATTCCAATATTTCGAGCTGTAACCCTACCCTAACCTTACTGTTGAGGCCTGAATACTAAGCCATTCGTGATGACATGACTCAAATATTGTTGGAGGTGATTCAGTGCCTCCAGGTTTTTTGTTCATCTTTAGTTTTAGTTCCTTCGGAAATCCGGCCATCTGACGTTCCGCATGGCCGGAGTAATGCAGTTATATTTTAATAAGCAAGAAGTATCATAACACACTTCTGCTGATGTCTTTGGCATAGCTAAATGAGGAATAAGGAAAATTCTCAGATACATTATGGTTGAAACTGGGCTTGGGGAATGAAATGGTGGCATTACATGGCGCTGAAAAAAATGCTGATCGATCAGCGAAATCTATTAATCGCTCAGATTTAATGCAGGAGGAAACATTTTATCCTTCAATATGCACAGCTGGTAATAGTTTTTATCGTACACACAAAGCGGAGTCACAAAATGAAACTGTACGTCAACCTATGGAGAATATTACTCCTTCCAATTAGCTTACAAGTGACAATAGTCTCTTTCAAGAGGGGAGTAAAATGCAGCTGTTACACTAAAGCAAATGAAAGGCAATTTGCCAACTGCAGTCAATAGATAGAGCATATGGGAGCACAACACCCACATGCTTCTCAAAAATGCACCAATCACTTAAAAGGTTGTTTAGTTTGTTGTGAAGCAGCCATTTGTGGCATGTGACGGCGGTTAATGTAAGGACTCTGCCCTTTTTATCTGGCAACTAGGTGAAAATACTCTTTGTGTTTAAGAAGAAAGCGGTACTAATTTTTCAATTTAATTGCTGTTTCTTCATTCCACCTTCGAGAAATCATGAGTGGCGAGAGTCAAAAGAATTTAATTTGCCTTTGCAGCACTTGTTACTGCATTTACAGCATCGGAGGCGACGCCTGTATCAGTTCCTGCATAAATATAATTTTCATTGTTATCCCTGCGGTGACGCATCGAACTTGTAAACAGAGACCCCATCTTGCAGAAGTATCATTGTTCCCAAAACAGGCCACAGAAACGAAGGGAAACTGGTATTTAATTCCTCGCAGTGTTTGTTCTGTAAACCGATCAAAAATATGAGAGGGGGATAGGGGAGTGGGAGATGGACTTGGGGGGCGGGGTTGTGGGGGGGGGGGGGTGCGGTGTGGCGGAGGGGACAGGGGAATCTTTCATCCCACAGAAACATACAGAAAAAGAATATTCGCAGCTGTATTTAATACCGAAACAGACAATGCTGGAAATACTCGGCGGGCCGGACAGCTTCTGTGAACAGAGACAGCGGGATTAAAATTTTCAGTCCGATGACGTGGTCAGAACTGACATATTTATTTTGTGGGTTGTGCGGCAAACCTGATTGTCCGCAAATCAATCTGACGAATTAGTCACTCGTCGCGATCAGGTTTCAGTGTTGTTGGGGGCTCGGCGAAGGGAACGGTTATTGGTGCGAGCGTGGGACAGGGGTACTTGGGAAATGTATTAGTGCTGGGAACATCCAGTCATGTCTCAAATTGTGTGGAACTATAAAGCATATTATAGCCTATTGGTTGGTTATAAATAATCTGAAACAAATATTGTAGATGCACTTTGTACAGAGAATGTATGCTATTCCCTCCCGGTGCGGCTGTCTTCTATTGTAATGATTATTATTTGTGGTGCAATAAGTTTTTTTTTCGCCAAGTACTGTGTAATTTCGGTGGCAGTGTATTAAAGCAAGGTTATCCGTAGAATCATAGAATGGTCACAGCTCAGAAGGAACCAGTCAGCATTGCCTCTCTGTGATTTCTCTGCAACAGCAACTCATCCTGTCCCACACCTCCGCCTTTTACATGTAGTCCTGAAGATATTGTTTTTCTAGGTTCCAGTTCCCTTTCGAAAACTGCAAGTGAATCTGTCTCCATCACGCATTCAGGCACTGGCTTACTGATCCAAAGCACTTGTTGCATAAAACAAAGTTTTCCTGATGTCGCTTCTGGTTATTTTGTAAATCACTTCAGGTTTCTCGATCTCCTGCCAAAGAGAACAGTTTCTCACCATTTTCAGTATCCAGACCCCACATGATTTTCAGCATGTCTAAGAAATCTCCTCTCAACCTTCTATTCGCCAAGAGGAACAGCCCCAGCTTCGCCCATCTATCCACATAACTGAAATCTCTCATCCTTGAAACCTTTCCAGTAAATCGTTAAGAACCCTTTCTCAACCCTTCGTTTAAGTTGAACCAGCATTTTATGAAGTTTCACAACTTTGTCCCTTTTGCTCTCTGTGCCCGGATTTATAAAAGCCAGGTTTCAGAACCCAGGACTGCTTCCTCAAACTGCCTTGCCACCTGCAATGATATATACAAATTTACACCAAGGTCCTTCTGCTCCTGCAGCCATTTAGAACTATAATCTTCATTTTATGTCATCTCTCCTCCTTCATGGGGTCAAAATGTATCACTTCACTCTTGTGTTCATTCAATTTCACCGACCTTTTGTCTTCCCATTCCACCAGCCAGTCTATACCCTTTTGAACTCTATCACTATTCTCCTCACAGTTCATAATGTCGAATGGCAGGTGCTGACGTTGATGCATGATACCGGTGCTTGAATATATTATTTCTTAATTTATAAACTCAAATAATCAATCTGCATTTCGAACCACATTTCAATCTTTGTGTATATGAAGACAAATTTCTCCCTGCCCATTTACAAAAATCTCGCATTTGCACGGTAGAGACTTTCAATATCAGTCCTCCCAAAGTGCATAACTTCATTGCTTACTTTATCGTATGTTTCTACATTTTTAACGTGTTATTATTCTGCACATCTTACTTTCTGAACTCCGTTATGAGCGGATCATTGTTCCTCTTGAAGCCTTTCACTTTGCCACTTTCAACTAATGAAGCGATAGAATTGCGAAACGTATCCCGGTCCTTCATTCTCTGCCTTACAATTTTTGAATATCTGTCTGCCTCTCTGTTTCCGTCTCTTGATCTCTCTTTGGGAAAAGCATTCTTCCAAACAGACTGACAAATAGGCGCAGGACCAGTCTCATATCCCGTGACCTCCTCAGTATTTAATAATCTGTGGAATTCTGCTTTGAATATATTGAGCTCTCCCAGTCCTCTGCGGTTGGGAGCTCCAAATGTTCACAAACATTAGAATGAAAAAAAAATCTACTCAGCACACGTTATACTAAACTCCACAGAGAATGGCCTCATTTTACTCAAGCTCTCCTCTGAATCCAGGAATGAATCTAGGGATCCAGCTCTAATATCAACACCTGCAGTTCGACCTTTTTGAAAATGCTGCCTTCATTCTGCAGGTCAGACAGCACCTTTGGCTTTCCAACCTGAAAGATTAAAATTGTTTCTCTCCAAGGAAGCTGGAGAGTTTGCAGCGTATAACATGGATTCTCTATTTTCCCTTCACATTTCTCATATTTGCAGTTGCTGCGAACACACAAAATAGGAGCAGAAGTAGATCATTTGGCTCCTCGAGGCTGCTCCTCGGTTCACCAAGATCATGGTTGATTTTCTTTTTTTCTCTAGTTCCACATTCCCATCTGCCGCCAAAACATTTGAATCCATTGTCTTGGACGTATCTGTCTACCTGCATCATTAAAATATTAAATGACACCGTCTCCAATGTTTTCTGAGACAGCGAATTCCAACGTCGCCTAACCGTCTCAAAGTTAAAATAAACTCTTCACCTCTCTCCTACAAAGAACACACCTAAATTTGAAACAGTGCCCCCTAGTCCTGGACTCACCCAAAAGAGGAAACATTATTTCCACGTCCTCATGGCCATTCCACGTCTTATATACATCAACAAGACACTCCTCACTCTTCTCAACTCCATTGGAAACAAAGCCAGCCTATCCAGCCATTCTTAGCAGTTCCCAAAATTCTTAATTAAACAGGTTGCCAACTCCCTATAAAGCAACAGCCTAAAATAGATTTGAAACTACAATATCAACTGAGCAAAGATACCACACAAACCACTCAACAGTGGACTCCCAAAGTTTTGTACCCAACTATTCTTTTTACTGGGCACAGCAGACTTCTGCTGACGTGGCTGGAAGATTTTCCCCAAAGATTGCTTCACACGGCGTACCGTTCAACTGACCTGGCCAAATCAGTAATTTCTCCATCTTTATATATGTTTCTCCCTCTTTAATCCTAAATTACATTGTTTTACAGGCCTTTCCCAGTGAATAAAAATCTTTCATAATGACAATATGGCCTCTTTCATTTTTGGAATAATAAACATAATAACCTTGCCCTATTTATCGTTTTAGTTGTAAACACCCTACTACTCCTCTGAAAACGAAGCACCTTTCCACTTATTTTAAAATGCTAATTTCCTTCAAACCCTTCATGCTGCCGTCATCCATGTTTACTCATTAGCATTTCAAATGTATTTTTGTACCTCACTTATTTTGATAATTTCAACCTCACAGGCAATCTGAATCTAATTCAATTAATTCAGACATTAGGCAGAATCAACAACACACACATATTAGCCTACAATAATATTATGATAAGTATTATCGTTTCATAATGAATTCATATTTTTTTTTCAAATAGAAAAGCCAAACTGCACACAGTGTTCCAGGTGAACCCTCACCAAGCTCCTGCACAGCTGCAGTAAAATTTCATTCCTTTTATATTCCATTCTCCATCAATAAAATTCAACATTTCATTTGTTTTCGTAATTACTTGCTGGGCCTGCATACAAACATTTTCAATCATTCATGTACTACGATACCCAGATCCCCTTGTATGGATACGGTCACCTGAAGAAACTTTTTCCACTCGCTTGGAATCTTGGACCAAGTGCTACAGTTAACAAAAAGGCTGAGTTCAACGTTCAAATTATGAAACAATCCGATACACTCGCTGTGCCGCCTCCAATGCAATTGTATCCTTCCTTAAATATGGAGGCTGAAACTGCAAAGAATATTAAAGACATGGTTTCAGCAAAGCCCTGAGCTATTTTAGCAAGGCTGCATCTCCACGGTGCAGAAATCCAGACACAGCTTTCAGGTCGCTGGCTCTGCCGGGGGCGCCGAGTGCTCAGCAGCAATAAGGTCCCTGATGTCCATATAAGAGGTCATGATATGGCCGAAAGGGATTGTAATAATAATGGACAAAGAACCTGCTGAGGGAGTGAGATGGTCAATGGCCAGAATGGCAGCAATGTTCAGAAAACATTGAAAATTAGTGGCGGGAAGATAAAATATCCGAGAACACTTTATGACAAGGTTTGGAGTAACTATACCATTTTGTGTGATCTCTATTGGAATGCAGATGTTTATAGATCATTTTCAACTGTGTGTAATTATTAAACATCAAGCGGATGGAAACACACTTTGAATTAAGATGAAGTAAATATCTCTCTACATCCGGGTATAAGACTGAGAAAGACTGTAAACAAATAATGCTTGAACGAAACACGAACAGCAGATGATGGGACTGCCACAGTTGATATAAATTCTTGCGGATTTTTCAGCCTAAAATCAGGGTAGATGTTTTAAGCCAGTCCTTCGCCTCTCTCACCGCCGCCCCCACACGCACCAAAAACTGCTCCACGCTGGTCTTGCTTCCTTCCTCCAATCCTCTATCACCATGACGTACTAGCTCCCGCTCCCCCGTCTCCGTGCTGGACTGAATCCCCCCACCCTTCCCAAATATCATCATGTTTTTTTTCGCTCTCTCTGTTCCTTCACTCTGTCTGCTCCTTCTCTCTCTCTCTCTCTGTTCCTTCTCTCTATCTCTCTCTGTTCCTTCCATCTCTCTGTTCCTTCTCTCTCACTGCTCCTTCTCTCTCTCTGTTCTTTCTCTCTCTGTTCCTTCTCTCTCTCTGATCCTTCTCTCTCTGTTCCTTCTCTCTCTCTCTCTGTTCCTTCTCTCTCTCTATCTCTGCTCCTTCTCTCTCTCTCTCTCTCTCTGTTCCTTCTCTCTCTGTTGCTTCTCTCTCTGTCTATCTCGGCTCATTTTCTCTCTCTCTCTCTGCTCCTTCTCTCTATCTCTCTTCCTTCTCTCTCTCTCTGCTGTTTATTTCTATCTCTGCTCCTTCTCTCTCTCAGCTCCTTCTCTCTCTCTGCTTTCTCTCTCTCTCTCTCTCTCTCTGCTCCTGCTTGCTCTCTCTCTGCTCATTCTCTCTCTATGTTCCTTCTCTCTCTCTGCTCCTCTCACTCTGCTCCCTCTCTATCTGTGTTCCTTCTCTCTCTCCACTCCTTCGCTCTCTCTCTCTTTATCTTTCCCCCTTTTCTCTTCCCCCTTCTCTCTTCCCCTTCTCTCTTTCCACCCCATCTCTTTCACCTCTCTTTCCCCCTCTCTCTTACCCCACATATATCCCCTGCAATTCCCCCCCTCAATTCCCCCCCGCAAATTCGCCCCCACAAACTTTCCCACCTTTTGTTCCTAACCACAAATTTTGCACTGGCAAATTTTTCCACCCGCAAATTTTACCCCTGCAAATTTTCCACCCACAAATTGCACTCCCCCAGCAATTTCCCCCCACCTGCAATTTCACCACCCCCCGGTATTTCCACGCTGCAAATTTTACCCCTGCAATCACCCCTATCCCCGTGCAATTTACCCCCCTGGAATTTCCTCCCACACAATTTCCCACACTCGCAAATTTTCCCCCCACAATTTCACCCCCCGCAATTTCGTCCCCCCCGCAATTCCCCCCCCTCCACAAATTCCCCCCACTACCGTTTTCTCCACCCCCTGCAATTTTGCCACCCCGCAAATTTCCCCCCGGCACTTATTTCCCCCCTGCAAATAGTTTTACCCTCCTCTCAAATTTTCCCTCCCGCAAATTTTCCACCTGTACTCATTTTAACCCCGCAAATATTTTCCCCCCACAATTTTTCCCCCTGCAATTCCCCCCCCCCGACAATTTCCCTCCCCCTCTAATTTCCCCCCTCACAAATTCCCTCTCCAGCCAATTTCCCCCCTGCAAATTTCCCCCCCCCGCAATTTCCCCACCCCCCCAAATTAACCTCCCTGCAAGTTCTCCCACCCACAATATCTTCACTTGCAAATTGCTCCCCCTACAATTTCTACCCCCACAAATTACTCCCCTGCAAAATCACCTGCAATTTCTTACCACGCAAATTACACCACCCCCCCCAACCGCAATTTCTTCCCCCACAAATTACCTTCCCCCTCCCCACAATATCTCTCCCCATAAAATCCATCCTCCCCCATGGAATTTCTCCATCCCACCGCCCCCCCCCCTTCAAAATCCTCCCCCCTGCAATAAGGACAGAGTTTTGTTATATTTGGCTCTGTGCAGCAGTGTCTCAACCTGAGGCACACCCCAATTCTCCACCACCCAGCTACTACAAACCGCAATTGTCAGTGTGAAAATTCAATTCATCCTTTCTCGGGGCATAAGGATGAGTGACAAAGGAACGGATACATTCGTACTTATTTTTCTCTCTGGTTATAGCTCCTGTCCGAGGACTCCTGATGGCAAAACAATTCTCTCTCTGCTTCGTCTGAAGCTGCAGCTTCCAAAATCATTCTACCTGGGAGAGAGAAAGAGAGAGAGAGAGAGAGGAATGGGAATTGATTAAAATAAAGCATACAGATGATTGAAACAAAAAAAAACACAGCAAGATCCCAGGATTCCTCTCACTCACATCCACAATCTCAGTTAATAGGGTGAGGTGAGGGAAACATTTTATACACATGTCTCCTGTTGTTAAACCCAGACACTGGGGGTAAAAGATTTCAAATGAGATGAAGATGCACAAACACTGATCATTCCCCCCTCACTGTCCCTCTCCCATTCACTGACCCCACCCCCTCTACCTGCTCAATCCAGTGCTACTATTGTTTGGACACAAAATATTTATATTGCACTTTCCAGTTGTAACACTGTCACCTCTCTCCCTCTCTCTCTCTGTTTCTCTCTCCCAGTCTCTCACTCTGGTTTTCTCCTCCTCTCTCCCTCTCTCTCACTCTGGTTCTCTCTCCCTCTCTCTCTCTCACCCTGTTTCTCTCCCCCTCTCCCTGTACCTATCTAGCCTCCCCCCCAACTCTGCTCATCTTTCCCTCTCTGTTGCTCAATAACCCGTCGCTATCTCTTCCTTGGGATCAATCTTGATCGAAATGCACTCTGGAAAGTTTCTGTCTCTCCTTTTTAAATAATGATGCAGTGTGGCTATGTTTAATATTTATCTATGATTTACACAGAGAAATGATGGGAGAGGAAATGGGAGCAATCCTCAATCAGCCCTTCGGTGGACTGAATTCATGGAGGGAAGCCACGGTTGCAGTGCAGGACAGGCTGCAGGCTATTTACAGACAGCAAGATCCCACAAGCAAGGTGATGTTAGTCAGGTCCCCTTGCTCCCCTACCCCAGAAAAGGCTAATCTCCCTCTTTAAAACTGGGGGTGGGTGTGGGAGCTGATTATTTTGCAAAGCTTTTTAAGCCTTCAGAGAAATCAGTGAGTGAAATTCAACCCCCTGCCCCCAACCCGTGACCATCCAATTCACCATCTGGCCTACAACACAGCAAATATAATAATAAATAATCTACAAATAACACACCTTTACACAGCGTCACATTTAGAAGTTCAATTCCAGGGCCTCAGATACATTGGAAAGTCAACACATCAATGTTTACAATAGCAGTGCACAGCAGGATCCCACAAACAGCCCCACGAGGTACAACGCCACACTGGAGAATACCCAGATCATGTGTCTCCCTTATAACTGTCCTTCCTTCCATCTGTTACCTCCCCACTCAATATTTCCCTCAATCTATCCACTTTCAATATCTTTCAATAAAACAGCACAGACTGGCCCTCAGTGACACTGTTTCTTTTCACAGATCCAACATTCTGACAGGCAGGTAATGAGGTTCTACTCTCCAGAGACTGGGAGCTGGGCACTAACTGCACACCGGAGACCCCCAGTTCCTCGCCTCTTCCCTCCCTGCCCCTCTCTCTCCCTGTTTCCCTCCCTCTCCCCTTTCTATCTCCCTCCCTCACTGATAACTCACAAGCGAGAGAGTGAAAGAGAGAGACAGCAGTAAAATGAACAATCACATCCTCAATCAAATGAATTCAAGAGAGCATTACACTGAATGAATGAATTTTTAAAATGCTCTCATTGTTACTGAGTCACTTGCTTCACCCTCCTGAGCTTTATTTTTGCAAATTCAACTTTTCTAGAAGGGTGTGATTGGGAGCTGGGCAGAGACTACACGTTGGAGACACCCAGCTCCTGTGTCTATTCACCGCTGCCTCTCCTCTCCTCTGTTTTGCTATATCTGCCCCTGCCTCTGTTTCACTGTATTCTTGTTTCCCTCACTCTCCCCCATCTCTCTCTCTCTCTCTCTGTTGTATCGTAGGGACACATCTGAGAGAGACAGACTGAACTCCAGTGGCTGCTCCCACCTTCCAACTGAACCCTCCAATTCATGGCCCTGCCTCAAACACCGGCATTTTTCAGGAATTAGCACAATCGTTTACACACTCTCACAGATTGGATTTGGTGAAGGACTCCTGAGGGAAAGGAAATTAGCCCAATAAGCTCATTTTTAATAAATTAACTGGTTGTGGCTCAGTATGAAACGATGCAGGCATATTGTCCACAGGAAGATCGCACAGGGTGCAGTCAGCGTTTCTTTCCACTTTTTAAATGTGGAAAATTATACAGAGAGAATGAGACTAAGACAGTGAAGACCCCCCTTCAGAACCTCAGTAAAATTGAGAGAGTTACACTAAATGAATGAATTGTTAGAATGCTCTCCTTGTTACTGAGTCACTTGCTTCACACTCCTTGAGTTTATTTTTGTAATTTGGACAATGTGGCAGAGTCTGTGTATATTCACACCCAGTCCCCTCCTCTGTTTTGCTCTCAATTTGGACAATGGGGCAGAGTCTGTGTATATTCACCCCACTCCCCTCCTCTGTTTTGCTCTCTCTGCTGTGTTTCCCCTCTCTCACTATCCACTCTCTCTCTCTCTTCTTCACATATTTCTCTCATTGAGAGAGAAAGATGGAAAGACTGAGACAGAGAGAAGAGACTGAGAATTTGACAATCAGGGATCAGTGAAGTGAATTAAATTGGCTGCCAGGCTTTGACCTTTAACTGTTACATGAATTGTTCTCAGACACGGGCCCTGTGCTCTCGGTGAATTAGACCCGGGTACAAGTTCCAGCCTTTTTAATTCCACGCCCCTGTGAGTGCTGGATGGAAAGGCATTCTGGAAAGTTCCTGTCTCACCATCGACTAAAATCCACACCACACTGGCCTTGTTTTATATTGATAAATGCACAATCAGATCCCCCGGTCAATGAAATAGTTATTCGAGTTGCAATTCAGGCAGTGCTGCACAGCAGGATCCAACTAGCAGTTCCACAATGGAGGACACCCCAACAACCTGTGTCACATTCCCCAACCCTGTGTCAATTTCCCCTACCCCCCAATACCCCCACACCCTGTGTCTCTTTCCCCTAACCCCCAACACCCCCACACCCTGTGTCTCTTTCCCCTAACCCCCAACAACCCCACACCCTGTGTCTCTTTCCCCTAACCCCCAACACCCCCACACCCTGTGTCTCTTTCCCCTACCCCCCAACACCCCCACACCCTGTGTCTCTTTCCCCTAACCCCCAACACCCCCACACCCTGTGTCTCTTTCCCCTACCCCCCAACACCCCCACACCCTGTGTCTCTTTCCCCTAACCACCAACACCCCCACACCCTGTGTCTCTTTCCCCTAACCCCCAACACCCCCACACCCTGTGTCTCTTTCCCCAACCCCCCAACACCCCCACACCCTGTGTCTCTTTCCCCTAACCCCCAACACCCCCACACCCTGTGTCTCTTTCCCCCAACCCCCAACACCCCCACACACTGTGTCTCTTTCCCCTACCCCCCAAACCCCCACACCCTGTGTCTCTTTCCCCTACCCCCCAACACCCCCACACCCTGTGTCTCTTTCCCCTACCCCCCAATACCCCCACACCCTGTGTCTCTTTCCCCAACACCCAACACCCCCACACCCTGTGTCTCTTTCCCCTACCCCCCAACACCCCCACACCCTGTGTCTCTTTCCCCTACCCCCAACACCCCAACACCCTGTGTCTCTTTCCCCTACCCCCAACACCCCCACACCCTGTGTCTCTTTCCCCCAACCCCCAACACCCCAACTCCCTGTGTCTCTTTCCCCTAACCCCCAACATCCCCACACCCTGTGTCTCTTTCCCCAACACCCAACACCCCCACACCCTGTGTCTCTTTCCCCAACACCCTACACCCCCACACCCTGTGTCTCTTTCCCCAACACCCCAACATCCCCACACCCTGTGTCTCTTTCCCCCAACCCCCAACACTCCCACACCCTGTGTCTCTTTCCCCTACCCCCCAACACCCCCACACCCTGTGTCTCTTTCCCCTACCACCCAACACCCCCACACCCTGTGTCTCTTTCCCCTAACCCCCAACACCCCCACACCCTGTGTCTCTTTCCCCAACACCCAACACCCCCACACCCTGTGTCTCTTTCCCCTAACCCCCAACAGCCCCACACCCTGTGTCTCTTTCCCCAACACCCAACACCCCCACACCCTGTGTCTCTTTCCCCTACCCCCCAACACCCCCACACCCTGTGTCTCTTTCCCCTACCCCCCAACACCCCCACACCCTGTGTCTCTTTCCCCTAACCCCCAACACCCCCACACCCTGTGTCTCTTTCCCCAACACCCAACACCCCCACACCCTGTGTCTCTTTCCCCTACCCCCCAACACCCCCACACCCTGTGTCTCTTTCCCCTACCCCCCAACACCCCCACACCCTGTGTCTCTTTCCCCAACCCCCAACACCCCCACACCCTGTGTCTCTTTCCCCTACCCCCCAACACCCCCACACCCTGTGTCTCTTTCCCCTAACCCCCAACACCCCCACACCCTGTGTCTCTTTCCCCTACCCCCCAACACCCCCACACCCTGTGTCTCTTTCCCCTAACCCCCAATACCCCCACACCCTGTGTCTCTTTCCCCTACCCCCCAACACCCCCACACCCTGTGTCTCTTTCCCCAACCCCCAACACCCCCACACCCTGTGTCTCTTTCCCCTAACCCCCAATACCCCCACACCCTGTGTCTCTTTCCCCTACCCCCCAACACCCCCACACCCTGTGTCTCTTTCCCCTAACCCCCAACACCCCCACACCCTGTGTCTCTTTCCCCAACCCCCCAACACCCCCACACGCTGTGTCTCTTTCCCCAACACCCAACACCCCCACACCCTGTGTCTCTTTCCCCTAACCCCCAACACCCCCACACCCTGTGTCTCTTTCCCCTACCCCCCAACACCCCCACACCCTGTGTCTCTTTCCCCTAACCCCCAACACCCCCACACCCTGTGTCTCTTTCCCCTACCCCCCAACACCCCCACACCCTGTGTCTCTTTCCCCAACACCCTACACCCCCACACCCTGTGTCTCTTTCCCCCAACCCCCCAACACCCCCACACCCTGTGTCTCTTTCCCCAACACCCAACACCCCCAAACCCTGTGTCTCTTTCCCCTAACCCCCAACACCCCCACACCCTGTGTCTCTTTCCCCAACACCCAACACCCCCACACCCTGTGTCTCTTTCCCCTAACCCCCAACACCCCCACACCCTGTGTCTCTTTCCCCTACCCCCCAACACCCCCACACCCTGTGTCTCTTTCCCCTAACCCCCAACACCCCCACACCCTGTGTCTCTTTCCCCTACCCCCAACACCCCCACACCCTGTGTCTCTTTCCCCTACCCCCCAAACCCCCACACCCTGTGTCTCTTTCCCCTATCCCCAACACCCCCACACCCTGTGTCTCTTTCCCCAACCCCCAACACCCCCACACCCTGTGTCTCTTTCCCCAACCCCCAACACCCCCACACCCTGTGTCTCGTTCCCCTACCCCCAACACCCCCACACCCTGTGTCTCTTTCCCCTAACCCCCAACACCCCCACACCCTGTGTCTCTTTCCCCAACCCCCCAACACCCCCACACCCTGTGTCTCTTTCCCCTACCCCCCAACACCCCCACACCCTGTGTCTCTTTCCCCTACCCCCCAACACCCCCACACCCTGTGTCTCTTTCCCCTAAACCCCAACACCCCAACACCCTGTGTCTCTTTCCCCAACCCCCCCACACCCTGTGTCTCTTTCCCCCAACCCCCAACACCCCCACACCCTGTGTCTCTTTCCCTTACCCCCAACACCCCCACACCCTGTGTCTCTTTCCCCCAACTCCCAACACCCCCACACCCTGTGTCTCTTTCCCTTACCCCCAACACCCCCACACCCTGTGTCTCTTTCCCCTAACCCCCAACACCCCCACACCCTGTGTCTCTTTCCCCTAACCCCCAACACCCCCACAACCTGTGTCTCTTTCCCCAACACCCAACACCCCCACACCCTGTGTCTCTTTCCCCTAACCTCCCAACACCCCCACACCCTGTGTCTCTTTCCCCTAACCCCCAACACCCCCACACCCTGTGTCTCTTTCCCCTAACCCCCAAACCCCCACACCCTGTGTCTCTTTCCCCTAACCCCCTACACCCCCACACCCTGTGTCTCTTTCCCCTAACCCCCCAACACCCCCACACCCTGTGCCTCTTTCCCCTAACCCCCAACACCCCCCACACCCTGTGTCTCTTTCCCCTAACCCCCGACACCCCCCACACCCTGTGTCTCTTTCCCCTACCCCCCAACACCCCCACACCCTGTGTCTCTTTCCCCAACACCCAACACCCCCACACCCTGTGTCTCTTTCCCCTAACCCCCAACACCCCCACACCCTGTGTCTCTTTCCCCTACCCCCCAACACCCCCACACCCTGTGTCTCTTTCCCCTACCCCCAACACCCCCACACCCTGTGTCTCTTTCCCCTACCCCCCAACACCCCCACACCCTGTGTCTCTTTCCCCAACACCCAACACCCCCACACCCTGTGTCTCTTTCCCCTAACCCCCAACACCCCCACACGCTGTGTCTCTTTCCCCTACCCCCCAAACCCCCACACCCTGTGTCTCTTTCCCCTACCCCCCAACACCCCCACACCCTGTGTCTCTTTCCCCTAACCCCCAACACCCCCACATCCTGTGTCTCTTTCCCCCAACCCCCAACACCCCCACACCCTGTGTCTCTTTCCCCTAACCCCCAAACCCCCACACCCTGTGTCTCTTTCCCCTAAACCCCAACACCCCCACACCCTGTGTCTCTTTCCCCTACCCCCCAATACCCCCACACCCTGTGTCTCTTTCCCCTACCCCCAACACCCCCACACCCTGTGTCTCTTTCCCCAACACCCCCACACCCTGTGTCTCTTTCCCCAACCCCCAACACCCCCACACCCTGTGTCTCTTTCCCCTAACCCCCAACACCCCCACACGCTGTGTCTCTTTCCCCAACCCCCCAACACCCCAACTCCCTGTGTCTCTTTCCACTACCTCCGAGCCCCTGTCTGCTCTGACCTACTCTATGTTTAGCTGTCCCTCATTCTCTTCCTCTTTCTCTCTGCCCCATCTACCCCCCACCCCCCCCCCCCCCCCACCCCCCCCTCCACCCACCCCCCCCTCCTCTTTTCCCTCACTCTTTTATTTTAAAAGTGCGGTCACTGCTGGAGAGCAAGGAACAGGGGGCAGACCCTATGTGCACAGCAAGATCCCACACCCCGCCTACTCATGGCCAGTTTAAAATACCTTGGCTGAGGATGGCAGGAAAGGGAGTGGGAAATGGGCCTCAGACCTCCCTCCCCCAACACCGCCCCCAGACACCCCACAAATTAAAATAAGGACAAATCTCATTGGGTTTTTTATACATTTTATTGAAAGATAGAGTATGGACAGAATGGCTGGAGAGAGAGAGAGAGAGACTGGGCGATGCTCTCCCCTCTCCTCCCCCATCACAAGCCCTCCACAGATCGAAATTCAACTGAATTCAACTGGCTGCTGCCACTTCCATTTACACCTGGAAATCCCATGGCCCGGCCTGTCTATCATACACGGACATGACTCTGGGATGAGAACACACCTTCACCCAGGCTCAGGGTTTCCATTTCAGCCCCTCTCCCTCTCTCTTCCTCTCTCCGAGTGCCTCACACTGCTTGACCCCATTGTTATCCAGTGTGGCCATTGCTGAAGTTTATTAAAGTGCTGGTGGTCTTTTTGATTTTACACAGCAGGATCCTACGACTTTCCCAATCTCCACACCTGCTGTGAAACCCTCTCTCTACACTCCCCCTCCCCAACCCTGTGTGAATTTCCAGTCTGGGGCTGTCCCCTCCCACCCCTGAAAGGGCTGAAACTCAAACTGGGAAGCAGCTGGATTCGCTCAGGAGACATTTTAAAATCAGTGCCTCAGGATTTCAGTGGGTGTCAAATCCCAATTTCTGGAAGGCTGTGACTGGGAGAGCTGGGCACTGACTGCACGGGGAAAACCCCTCCCCACCCAGACCCTGTGTCTTTTAATCACCCCCCCAGCCCCTAACTCTGCTCTGTTATGTTATCTCTCCCCCTCTCTGTCCCCTGACCTCTCCTTGCTCTCTCTCTCTCCCTCTCTATCCCTGTTTCCCTCTCTCTGTCCCTGTTCTCTCTTTCTCTTTCCCTGTTTCTCTCCCTTCCTCGTTCACATGCCAGAAGATGGAGATGCAGAGAGAGAGAGAGAGACATAGAAATCCAACAATCCCAATTCTATCAAACTGAATAGAAATGGTCCCCCCCCTCTCCAGCTGTGCATGTCATTTCACTGTCACCTTCATCCCTCTGCCTCCAACGCAAGCTTTATGCCCCCATCACACCCGGCTCCAAGTTAAGGACTTCGATTCCCGCCCATTGAGAATGCTTCAGAGGCCACGGATTATTTTTTTAAAGTGCTGTCGTTAGGGGGGGATTTGTACACAGGAAGATCCCAAAATGGCGGCACTTTTTAAATGGAGTTATCTGGGAGTTTCTCAATGTGGGTTTCTCTCTCTCTCTCTCTCTCTCTCTGCACGAGTGTTGTGACACTGACAGCAGCCCACTGGCTGCACAGTGCGATCCCACAAGCGGCAATGTGATAAGAGCTGAAAATGCCCCCAATGCCTTGTGGAAAGGATTCATTAACCCCACCCCCCCTTCTTCTCTCCCCACACACCCTCCCCCTCACCACTTTCAAGTTTAAAATGTTTAATTCGAGCCCTTCGCTCCTGCTTTCTTGTCCGTGAATTAATAGTTTCAAATAAAAAGTGTTGTGTGGGCAGAGGCCGCAGGCCACTGTGCGCACAGCAAGATCCCATTACCAGCAATCTAAACATTTCCAGATGGGAAACAGCCCTTCTCCCTCCCCTCAACCCCTTAACCCCTCCCCACATCCACCACACCTACTGCAAACCCCCTTCCCCACCTCACCAAACTCCCACCCCCGCCCACCTTGTGGGTGTGGGTACCCTCCCCCCCCCCAAGACAGGAGACGTCCCCTACAGTCTCCAGCAAGGTTTAAACTCCCTCTAGAAACTGAGGAAGCTTTTTAAACTGATCACCGAGCTGGGATTTCTCTGTGAACGTCACACTTTCTGCAAGGATGAGAGTGAGAGCTGGGCAGTGACCTTACAAAGGAGACCCCTCCCTCAAACCCACCTTGTCCCTGTGTCTCTTCACCACCCCCCTCCTCTCCCTACCCCAACCCCACACTCTCAACTCTTCCTGTTTTGCTCTCCCTCCCTCTCTCCATCACTAAATCTGTCCATCCATTTGGAAGGATGAAGATAGAGAGAGAGAGAGAGAGAGACAAACCCACAAACAGAAGCTGTAAACAATGATTAAAATGGTTCCCCTGTCCCCCCCATCAGCCTCCAGAAGGAGCTAAACTCCCTCTTCCAGTTTGGGAAGGGGCTGCTCATTCCTTTGGGACACTTTTTAAAATTACCGTCCCTGGATTTATTTTGACATCTCATTCTATCTCAGAGGGTGTGAGTGGAGGCGACCTGTGTCAACACGCTGGAGACACTCAGATCCTGTCTCTCTTTCCCACATCCCCTGAGAGAGAGAGAGGGATAGACAGATAGAAACAAAGCTGGAGAGAGAGAGAGAGAGAGAGAAAGTAAATCTAAAGTCAGAACCTCAGTAAACTGAACTGTAAAGAGCAATGTGAATCTGCTTGAACAGTCTGCTTCATCGCATTGTCTCCCCACCTGTCTTATTTTGGAATTGTAACAAGCTTTTAGAGAGCTTCAGATGTCAGACTTTTAATCTCCTCTTTGTCACACACCAAAGGGTTAATGTGTTTGTGACGAATCGCAAGGCCCGGATATTTTAACCCCAGAGTTTCAAAATCCAGCACCCCGTCATCTAACAGAAACCGCTTCATCGATGACCCATAAACCAGGATCCCTCCAAGATTAAAGAGACACAACTCACGTGTGTTAAGCCTGTGGACAAAGCCTCAGTCTATCCATCTCTGGGGAAAAGCTCCTGCCCATGGATTCATAGTCACATTGCAGTCTTCAAACTCCAAATTCCTGGGGAAAAGAGAGAGAGAGAGAAAAGAATTGACTAAAACACAAAGCAAGGACATTTCTGAACAAATTAGCACAGCAAGAGCCCAGGATTCCACCACCAACCACCACCACCTCCCCAACCTTCACAGTTACACAATCTCTCAGTAACATTCAAATACAAAAATATCCCAGATAGAAACCAGAGTCTAAAACAGATTGAGAGACCTTTCCCGCTCCCTGTGTTTCTCTCTCTCTTTCCACTCGCATCTCTGTCCCCCGCACTCATTCACTCACTCTCTGTCCCACAGAGACGAAAATTAAATCTCGATTGGGGTAGTAAACAGACACAACTCATGTGGGTGAAGCCTGTGGACCAGGCCTCAGTCTCTCCCTCTCTGGAAGAAGCTCCTTGTACTTATCCCAGACTTTCCCTCTTTGGAGCCTCACCTTCCAATTTTCAGAATACAAATTTCTCAGGAGAAAAAGAGATAAAATTGGTCAAAAAGACAAAAGCAAGGACATTTTTTTAATAAAATACAATAGCACAGAAAGATCCCAGAGTTTCCCACTCTCATGTCAATCTCTCAGCAACTTTCCAACAGAAACAAATCACAGTTTGAAAGGAGTTTTAGACACACAGAAACACACACACACACACACACACACACACACACACACACACACACACACACACACACAGAAACACACACACACACACACACACACACACACACACACAGAACACACACACACACACACACACACACACACACACGCACACACACACACAGAAACACACACACACACACACACACACACACACACACAGAAACACACGCACACACACACACACACACCCACTCACACACACACACACACACACACACACACACACACACACACACACACACACACACACACACACACACACACACACACACACACACACACACACACACACACACACACACATTCTCCAGAGACAGACTGTACAGGGAGTTTGTTGTTATGGGACTGGTTTGAGAATATATCATTGTTTACAATTACAGTGCACAGCAGGATCCCACAAACAGCCCCACGAGAGACAAAGGCCAAACTGGAGAAAACCCAGTTCCTGTGTCTCCCTTATAACCGCCCCTCCTTCCCGTTGTTACCTCCCCACTCAATATTTCCCACAATCTATCTTCTTTCCCACCTCTCCCTTTCACTCTCTCTGTTTCTCACATGCCAGAATATGGAGAGGCAGAGAGAGAGAGAGAGAGAAAACCACAGTCAGGGCCTCAATAAACTCAATTCAGATTGGTTCCCACACATTTCATTCAAGCCTCAATTCATCGCAGTGTCTAAAACAGCAGCATTATTCGGGGAAAGAGCCTCACGTGAACAGATTTCACTTCAGGCTCTCCTGTCCGCTTCACCAGTCGTGGAATTAAGTGACAAAGTGTGCTCCCTGTTGGTCATTTGGGAAACCCTGTTTGGTATTTGCGCACAGAAAGATCCCAAACAAACTGCATCCTTCTCACATTGAAGTCAAAGTGTTTTAGGTTGAGAATTGATGAAAAATTCAAAGCAGGGACTTACCTTTCAATAAAACAGCACAGACTGGCCCTCAGTGACACAGTTTCTTTTCACTAATCCAAACTTGCGGGAGGCTGCGAGTGAGGGTCTTTTCACCAGAGGCTGGGAGCTGGGCAGTGACTGCACACCGGAGACCCCCAGCTTCTCGTCTCTTCCCACCCTGCCCCTTTCTCTCTCCCTGTTTCCCTCCCTCTCCCATTTCTCTCTCCCTCCCTCCCTGATAACTCACAATCGAGAGAGAGAGAGAGAGAGAGACAGCAGGAAAATGCACAATCACATCCTCAATCAAATGAATTCAAGAGGCTGCTGCACATTTTGTTTCTCCGTCACATTCATGGCCTAAAACACAGGCCTTATTGGGGAGTTCAGACAATGCACAGCCCCTCCTGAGGGGCCTGAAATGAGGCCGTGAATTGGGCCTAGTCACAGAGGCTGCATTAACGCTCATGGACAGGAATAGGCCCCAGTCTAACACAACATTCCTCTCCCTCCACAGCTCAGCCCAAACCTCCCAGACAGGGCTGGAATGAGTGAGAGGGAAATGGGACCCAACGTCGCCTTAACCCCCCAAATCGAATAATGACAAATCACATTATGAGTTTCCTGTCAGTTTACTACAAGATGAAACAGAAAAAGAAGTGTCTGGAAAAAGAGAGGGAGAGAGAAAGCTGGAGTGACAGAGACAGGGAAGTTCCACCCCCTCCCCCAGAAACCCTCAAACTCCCACAAAGACAATCCTGGAGTTTAGAACAAGTCTTGACCCAGGATCAGGGCTTTTTCGTTTGAATGACAGTCAATGAAATAGTTTCTCTTTAACGTCGAGTGGTCCCTTTTGCTGTTCAGGAAAAGCTTCAGGCCATTTTTGCACAGGGGGATCCCACAGGCAGCAATGTGATGCTATCCAGATGGGGACAGGGAGACACATTTCCAGCACTATTCAGGAATTAGCACAATCTTTTATACACTCTCACAGTTTGGACTTTGTAAAGGGCTGCTGAGGGACAGGAAATTAGACCAATCAGTACATTTTTAATAAATTAACTGGTGGCACAGTATGAAACAAAGCAGGCAATTTGTGCACAGCAAGATCCCACACGGTGCAGCCAGCTTTGCCAGGTACTTTTTAAATGGGGAAGTGCTTCAACACAGAGAGAGAGAGAGGGAGCAAGTTGGAGAGAGACTAAGACAGGGTGGGCCCCCTAAACCATCAGAACCTCAGAAAGACTGAGCACTTTGCAGTGAATGAATGAATGTTTAAAATGCTCTCATTGTTACTGAGTCACTTGCTTCACTGTCCCTGGATTCATTTTTGCAATTCAGCCTTTTCTAAAAGATGTGAGTGGGAGCTGGGCAGATCTACACATTGGAGACCCCCAGAAATCCTGTATCTATTCACCCCCTCCTCTTGTTTTCTTATCTCAGTCCCTCTCTTTCCCCTCACTCTCTCCCCCCATTCTCTCCCTCTCTCTTTGTCCATTAGAGAGACCGAGGGGGAGAGAGCAGGCTGAGAATTTGACAATCAGGGATCCGTGAAGTGAATTAAATTAGCTGCCGGAACCTTTACCTTTCACCGTTACATGAATTGCTCTCAGACACGGGCCCTGTGCTCTTAGTGAATTAGACCCGGGTACAAGTTCCGGCCTTTTTAATTCCACGCCCCTGTGAGTGCTGGTACAAGGGCACTCTGGAAAGTTCCTGTCTCACCATCGACAAAAATCCACACCACACTGTCCATGTTTTACATTTATAGTCCCACAATCAGATCCCCTAGAAATGAAATAGTTATTAGAGTTGAAACTAATGCAATTCTACACAGCAGGGTCCCACGAGCAGTCCCCCAATGGAGGAGGATACCCCCAGAGCCTGTGTCTCCTTCCCCTGCCCCCGAGCTCCCAACACCCTCACCCCCTCTCTGTCAAACTCTCCCTCATTCTGTTCCTCTTTCTCTCTCTCTCTGCCCCATCACCCCTCACTAAGTACCCTCCTCTCTCTCTGCCCCCATCACCCCTCCCTCCGAACCTTCCTCTCTCTCTGCCCCCATCACCCCTCCCTCCGCACCCTCCTCCTTTGCCTCAATCTTTTAATTTGAAAGTGTGGTCACTGTTGTGGGAGCAAGGAACAGAGCGGGAGGGGGAGAAACTATGTGTACACAGCAAGATCCCACTTCCTTGAAAACAAAGAAAACTGCGGATGCTGGAAATCCAAAACAAAAACAGAATTACCTGGAAAAACTCAGCAGGTCTGGCAGCATCGGCGGAGAAGAAAAGAGTTGACGTTTCGAGTCCTCATGACCCTTCGACAGAACTTGATGAACTTCAAGTTCTGTCGAAGGGTCATGAGGACTCGAAACGTCAACTCTTTTCTTCTCCGCCGATGCTGCCAGACCTGCTGAGTTTTTCCAGGTAATTCTGTTTTTGTTTAAGATCCCACTTCCCACCTGCTCATGACCAGTTCAAAATGTATTGGCTGAGGATGGTGGGACACTGAGTGGGGAATGGGCCTTGCCCCGTCTCGCTCTCCCCCAACATCCTCCCCCTGCCCTAATTAAACTAACGACAAATCTCATTGGTGTTTTTATACATTTTATTGAAAGTTGAAATATGGAGAGAATTGGCTGGAGAGAGAGAGACTGGGGGCTGCTCTCCCCCCACCCTCACCACCAGCCCGCACCCTCAGATTTACATTAAACTGAATTGAAATGGCTGCTGCCCCTTCCATTTAACCCAGGAAAGCCCGTGGCCCGGCCTGTCTAACACAAACCGACATGGCTCTGGGGGTGAGAAGAAGCCTTCGCAGAGGCTCTGGGTTCTCATTTCAGGCCCTCTCCCTCTCTCTCTCTCTGTCTCTCTCTCTCTCCCACTGCTTCACCCGCCATGAACAAATTTCTATCAAGTGTGGTTACTGATGCAGTTCAGGAAAGGCTGGTGGCATCTGTGTTTTATTTTTTTATACAGCAGGATCCCATGACTTTCCTTATCTCCACACCTGCTGTAAAAGCCTCTCTCTCCCCAACTTCCCCGTGTGAATGCCCCAGTCTGGAGCCATCCCCTCAGTTCCCTCCCTCCCCACCACCACAACACCCTGAAAGGGCTGAATCTCAAACTGGGAAGCAGCTGGATTCTCTCAGGAGACATTTTAAAATCACTGCCTCGGGATTTCAGTTCGTATCAAATCTCACTTTCTGGAAGGCCCTGACTGGGAGCTGGGTAGTGACTGCACACGAGGAGCTCTCTCTCCCCCTGGACCCTATGTCTTCTCACCAACCACCCCCCACAACCCCCAACTCCGCTCTGTTTTGTTATCTCTCCCCCTCTTTCCCCTGACCTCTCCTTTCTCTCTCTCTCTTGTGAAAAAATGCCACAGGCCACTGTGGGCACAGCAAGATCAGGAGGATGGAGACTTAGAGAGAGAGAGAGAGAGAAATCCACACACAAAAGCTGCATAAACTGAATTAAAATGGATCCCCCTGTCCACCCATCAGTCTCCAGAAGGTACTAAACTCCTTGTGTTATTTTGGAATTATAACAAGCTTCTAAACAGCCTCATGGTTGAGATTTTTAATCTCCTCTTTGTCGCACACCAAAGATTTAATGTGTTTGTGACTAATCGCAGGGCCGGGATATTTTATCCCCAGGGTTTCAAAATCCAGCACCCCATCATCTACCAGAAACCGCTTCATCAATGACTCAAAAACCATGGTCACTCCAAGATTAAAATTAAACCAGGGGTCCTAAAGAGACACAACTCACGAGGGTGGGTGGGGGGTGTGGAACAGGCCTGAGTCCATCCATCCAAGCTGGGGAAAAGCACCGACCCATGGATTCATAGTCATATTGCAGTCTTCAAAATCCAAATTCCTGGGGAAAAGAGAGAGGGAAAAGAATTGACTAAAACACAGAGCAAGAACATTTCTAAACAAAATAGCACAGCAAGAGCCCAGGATTCCACACGCCATCCTCCCCCTGCTTCACAGATTCACAATCTCTTAGCAACATCCAAATACAAAAGAATCCCAGTTATAAACCAGAGGCTAAAACAGATTGAGAGACCTTTCCCACCCTTTGTGTTTCTCTCTGTATCTCTCCTTGTACCTCAATCACATCTCTGTCCCACGCATGTTCTCTCTGTGTCTCTCTCGGTCTCTCAGGTATGGAAATTAAACCTCGGTTGGGTAAATAAACTGAAACAACTCACCTGGGTGAAGCCTGTGGACCAGGCCTCAGTCTATCCCGCTGTGGAAGATGCTCCTTGTCCTTGTCCCAGACTTTCCCTATTTGGATCCTCACCTTCCAGTTTTCAGAATACAAGTTTCCCTGGAGAAAAAGAGATAGAATTGTTTAATAGGACAAAAACAAGGACATTTAACTGCATAAACTAAAATAAAATTTTTCCCCCTGTCACCCCCATCAGTCTCCAGAAGGTGCTAAACTCCCTCTTTCAGTTTGGGAAGGGGCAGCTCATTTTTTTGGGACAGTATTTAAAATTACCGTCCCAGGATTTATTTTTACATCTCATTCTATCTCAGAGGGTGTGAGTGGAGGCAGCTTGTGACTACACACTGGAGACGCTCAGACCCTGTCTCTCTTTCCCACACCCCCTCCTGTTTTTACACCTCCACTCCCCTCGACTTCCCTCTCTCTCTGTTTCAATCACTCCCTCCCTTTTCTCTCTCTGCTCCCGTTTCTCACATTCAGGGTAAAGATGGATGCTCCAATCTAGGCCCTTGTCCCAGTCCCCGCTTTCTCCATCACTCCTCCTTGCTCGTTCTCTCTGTCCGCCTTTCTTTTTTCCATCCCCCTGTCTCATGTTCTCTGCATTGAAATGAGGGATGAAATGTTCCTGTCTCCGCTTTTAAAAGAATGAAACCTCACATTGCTGTTTCTGGGGTAGTTTTTAATGACTGAAGTTTAAAATGGACACAAAGAGAGCTGGAAAGAGAGAGAGAGAAAGCTAGAGGGATAAAGACACAGAAAATCACACAGGTAAAACTAAATTCAGAATCTCAGTAAACTGAACAGTTATGGCCCCTGTGAATCTGACTGAACAGATTCCATTTCATCGCACTGTCTCCCCATCTGTCGTATTTTGGAATTATAACAAGCTTTTAAACAGCTTCAGATTTCAGATTTTTAATCTCCTCTTTGTCACACACTGAAGGGTTAATGTGTTTGTGACTAATCGCAAGGCCCGGATATTTTAACTCTAGGGTTTCAAAATCCTGCACCCCTTCATCTAACAGAAAGCGCTTCATCGATGACCCAAAAACCAGGGTCCCTCTGAGATTAAAATTAAAGCTCGGGGTCATAAAGAGACACAACTCACATGGGTGGGTGGGGGGGTGTAGAACAGATGTGAGTCCATCTATCCAAGCTGGGGAAAAGCACCTGCCCATGGATTCATAGTCACATTGCAGTCTTCAAACTCCAAATTCCTGGGGAAAAGAGAAAGGGAACGAAATTGACTAAAACACAAAGCAAGAACATTTCTAAACAAAATAGCACAGCAAGAGCCCAGGATTCCACACGCCATCCTCCCCCCACTTCACAGTTACAGAATCTCTTAGCAACACCCAAATATAAAAATATCCCAGTTATAAACCAGAGACTAAAACAGATTAAGAGACCTTTCCGCTCCCTGTGTATCTCTCTGTATCTCTCTTTGTATCTCACTCACTCTCTGTATCTCAAATATAAAAATCAAACCTCGATTGGGGTAATAAACAGACACAACTCACGTGGGTGATGCCTGTGGACCAGGCCTCAGTCTATCCCTCTCTTGAAGAAGCTCCTTGTCCTTGTCCCAGAATTTCCCTCTTTGGATCCTCATCTTCCAATCTGCAGAATACAAATTTCTCAGGAGAAAAAGAAACAGAATTGGTTAAAAGGACCAAAACTAGGACAATATTAGAAAACACAAAAAGTACAGCAAGATCCCAGAGTTTCCATTCTCAACTCAGGCTCTCAGTAACTTCCCAAAACAAACAAATCACAGTTCAAAAGCATGTTGAGACACACAGAAACACACACACACACATAAACACACACACACATTGAACCAGAGTGGAGAGGCTGTTCACCCTCTCCAGAGGGATTTTGTTGTTTTGGGACTGGTTTGGGAATATCCTGATCCACATTTATCCTGATGAAGCTGTATACAGACATCACCCCCTGATTCTCGGACATGTTTGGAATGTCTCTCATCTCTCTCCTAGGATCCCTGTGCATTGAATGTTAATCCTCGGACATGACACCTTGCTGATCATGTCCATTGAATGTTAATCCCCCGACAGGACACCTTACTGATCTTGTCCATTGTGGTTTTAATCCCAGGTCAGACAAGGTTTCAGCAAGGGCCTGTCTTTATTTTTGGGTTAATTTTAAATCTATATTTCTTGCCCCTGTTGTTTGTGTCACTCTAATTCCAAACCCTGATTTCACACAAACCCCTAAAACACTGGCAATAATCGCAGTCCCCAACCCACTCTCCCTCTCACACAAAACCTCTCTGCGTATCACCCAAACCTACTCGCCATATCATCCCAACTTTCTCTCCCTATCACCCCAACCCTCTCTCCCTCTCCCCCAAACCTTCTCTCCCTATCACCCCAAACTTCTCTCACGAACACCGCAACCCTCTCTCCCTCGCACCCTAACCTTCTGTCCCTCACATATCGACCGTCTCTCCTTCTCACCCCAACCTTCTCACCCTATCATCCAAACCTTCTCTCCCTATCACCCCAACCTCCCTCCCTCGCACCTCAACCCAGTTCCCTCACACACAAAACTTCTCTCCCTAACACTCCAACCCTCTCTCCCACTCACCGCAACTCTCTCTCCCGCTCACCCCATCCCTCTATCCCTCTCACCCCAACCCTCCATCCCAATCACCCCAACCCTCTCAACCTCTCACCGCAACTCTCACCCCCACTCACGGCAACCCTCTCACCCTCTCACCCCAACCCTCTCACCCTCTCACACCAACACTCTCTCCTTCTCACCCCAACCATCTCTCCCTCTCATAACAATCCTCTCACCCTCTCACCCCAGCCCTCTCGCCCGCCCACCCCACCCGTCTCTGCCTCTCACCCCAAACCTCTCACCCTCTCACCCCAACCCTCTCTCCCTCTCACCCCAAACCTCTCACCCTTTCATCGCATCCCTCTCTCCCGCCCACCCCAACTCTTTCCCCTCTCAACCCAACCCTTTCACCTCTCACACCAACCATCTCTCCCTCTCAGCCCAACCCTCTCTCCCTCTCACCCCAACACTGTATCCCTCACACACCAACTCTCTCACCCTCTCACCCCAACTCTCTCTCCCTAACAACCCAACTCTCTCCTCCCTCTCATCCACAGTATCTCACCCTCTCACCCCAACTCTCTCTGCCTAATACCCCAACCCTCTCTACCGCTCAATGCAACTCCCTCTCCCTCTCACTTCAACTCCGCCTCCCTCTCACCCCAATGCTCTCACACTTTAACCACAACACTCAAACACTCTCACCCCAACCCTCCATCCCATTCATCCCAACCCTCTTTCAATCTCAGCCCAAATCTCTCCCCCTCTCTCTCCAACCCTCTATCCCTGTCACCCCAACCCTCTCTCCCTCTCACCCGAACACTCTCACCCTCTCACCCCAACACTCTCTCCCTCTCATCCTCAACCCTCTCTCCCTCTCACCCCAATCCTCTCTCTCTCTCAGCAGAACCCTCAAAACTGCTCACCCCAACCTCTCTCCCTCACACACCAACTTTCTCACCTCTCACCCCAACTATCTCTCCTTAACACCCCAACCTTCAGTCCCTCTCACCCCAATTATCTCATCCATTCACCCCAACTGTCTCTCTCAAACACCACAAACCTCTCTACCTGTCACCTCAACTCTCTCTCCCTCTCACCTCAACTCCCCCTCTCTCTTACCCCAATCCTCTCACACTCTCACCACAACACTCAAACCCTCTCACCTCAACCCTCTCTCCCTATCATCCCAATCCTCTCTCCCTCTCACCCCAACCCTCTAAACCTCTCACCCCAACCCTCTCACCCTCTCACCCCAACCCTCTCTCCTGCTCAACCCAACCCTCTCTCCTCTCACCCCAACCCTCTCTCCCTCTCACCCCAACCCTCTCACCCTCTCACACCAAACCTCTCTCCAGCTCACCCCAATCCTCTCTCCCTCTCACCAGAACCCTCAGAACTGCTCACACCAAGCCTATCTCCCTCTCACACCAACCCTCTCGCCCCCTCACACCAACCCTCTCTACCTCTCACACCAACCCTCTCTCCCACTCACCCCAACTCTTTCTCCCTCTCACCAAATCCCTCTTACCCTCTCACCCCATCCCTCTCAGCCCAACCATATCTTCCTCTCACTCTCACCCTCCCTCCTTCTCACGCTAACCCACTTTCCCACTCACCTGACCTTCACTCTCTCTCATCACCAACGCTCTCTCCCTCTCAGCCCAACCCTCTCTCCCTCTCACACCAACACCTTCTCCCTTTCACCCCAACCTTCTCTCCCTAACACCCCAACCCTCTCTCCCTCTCACCCCAACCCTCTCTCCCTCTCACACCAACCCTCTCGTACCCTCACCTCAAATCTCCCTCCCTCTCACCCCAACCCTCTCTCCCTCTCACCCCAACCCTCTCTCTCTCTCACCCCAAAGCTCTCTCACTCTCAGCTCAACACTTTCTCGCTCTCAATCCCAACCCTTTCCCCCACATATCCCCACTCATCTCTACCACTCACCCCAACCCTCTCTCCCTTTCACCCCAAACCACTCACCCTCTCACCCCAACTCTCACTCACTCTCACCGCAAACCTCTCTCCCTCTCATCCCAACATCTCTCGCTCTCTCCCCAACCATCTCTACCTCTCAGTCCAACTCTCTCACCCTCTCACCCCAACTCTCTCTCTCTCTAGCCCCAACTCTATCACAATCTCACACCAAACCTCTCTCCCTCTCATCCCCACTGTCTCTCTCTCACCTTAAATCTCCCTCCCTCTCACCCCAACCCTCTCTCCCTCTCACCCCAACTCTATCTCAATCTCACCCCAAAACTCTCTCCCTTACACCCCAACCCTCTCCCTCTCACCCAAAGCCACTCACCCTCTTACCCCAACTTTCACCCCCTCTCACACCAGTCTTCTCTCCCTCTCACCCAAAGCCACTCACCCTCTTACCCAAACTCTCTCTCCCTCTCACCCCAACCCTCTCTCCCTCTCACACCAACCTTCTCTCCCTCTCACCAAAACCCTATTACCCTCTCACTACAACCCTCTCAACACAACACTCTATCCCTCTCACCCCAACCCTCTTGCACCCTCACCCCAACTCTCTCCCTCTCACCCCAACCCTCTCTCACTTTCAGCCTAACACTTTCTCCCTCTCAACGCCAACTCTTTGCCCCTCTCATCCCCATTCATCTCTCCCAATCACCCCAACCCTCTCTTCCATTCACCCCAAACCACTCTCCCTCTCACCCCAACTCTCACTCACTCTCATGCAAAACCTCTCTCCCTCTCTCCCCAATCATCTCTTGCTCTACCTCCAACCTTCTCTACCTCTCAACCCAACTCTCTCTCCCTCTCACCCCAGCTCTCTCTCTCTCTCTAGCCCCAACAGCCTCACGCCAAACCTCTCTCCCTCTCATCCCCACTGTCTCTCTTTCATCTCAAATCTCCCAACCCTCTCACCCCAACCCTCTCTCTCTCTCACCTCAACCCTCTCTCTCTCTCACCCCAACACTCTCTCACTCTGAGCCCAACACTTTTTCCCTCTCAACCCCAACCCTTTCCCCCTCTCATTCCCACTCTTCTCTCCCATTCACCTCAACAAAACTCTCTCTCATCACCATCATCTCTCCCTTTCACCCCAAACCTCTCACCCTCTCACCCTAACTCTCACTCACTCTCACCCTAAACCTCTTTCCTTCTCACCAGAGCATCTCTCGCTCTCTCCACAACCATCTCTACCTCTCAACCCAACCCTCTCTCCCTCTCACCCCAACCCTCTCACCAAAACGCTCTTACCCTCTCACCCTCACCCTCTCTACTTCTCACCCAAACCAACTCTCCCTCTCACCTGACCATCTCTCCCTCTCACCCGAACCCTCTCTCCCTCTCACCCCAACTGTATCTCCCTCTCACCCCAACCCTCTCTCACTCTCATCCCAACCAACTCTCGCTGTCCCCCCAACTATCCCTACCTCTCAGCCCAAGTCTCTCGCCCTCTCACCCCAACGCTTTCTCTCTCTTGCCCCAAATATTTTTCCCTCTCACCCCAAACCTCTCTCCCTTTCACCCCAAACCACTCTCCCTCTCAGCCCAACTCTCACTTGCTCTCACACCAAACCTGTCTCCCTCTCACCCCAACTCTCACTCGGTCTCACACCAAACCTCTCTACCTCTCACCCGAAACAACTCTCGCTCTCTCCCCAACCATCTCTACCTCTCAACCCAAATCTCTCTCTCTCACCCCAACTCTTTCTCCCACCCCAACCCTCTCACGCCAAAGCTCTCTCCCTCTCATCCCCACTGTCTCTCTCTCACCTCAATTCTCTTTCCCTCTCACCACAACCCTCTCCCTCTCACCCAAACCCACTCACCCTCTTACCCCAACTCTCTCTCCCTCTGAGCCCAGTCCTCCCTGCCTCTCACCCCAACCCTCTCACCCTCTCAGGGGATCTCTCTCTCCGTCTCACCCCAAGTGTCTCTCCTCCTCACCCCAACTCTCTCTCCCTCTCACCCCAACTCTTGCCCCCACTCAATCCAAAACTCTCTGCCCTTCAACCCACCCCACTCACCATCTCATCCATACTAATCCGAGTAGAGTGTGATGGTCAAGGGGTGTTTTTTGTGACTGGATTCCTGTGTCCAGTGGGGTTCCACAGTAATCGGTGTTGGGTCCCTTGCTGTGTGTGGTACGTATAAACGATTCAGACTTCAATGTAAGAGGGTTGATCAGCAAGTTTGTGGATGGCACGCTAATTATAGGGGTGGTAAATAGTGAGGAGGAGAGCCTTAGATTACAGGAGGATATAGATGGACTGGTCAGTGGCAAATGGACTTTAATCTGGATAAGTGTGAGGTGATGCCCTTGGGCAGGACAAACAAGGCACAGGAATACATGATGAATGGGAGGACCCTGGGATCTAATGAGCATTAGAAGGAACTTGGTGTGCATGTTCACTGGTCCCTTAAGGTAGCAAGACAGGTAAATAAGGTGGTTAAGAAAGCATATTATGAGACATTTTCCATTGTCACAATCCCTCTCACACGCAATCCCTCTCTCACACAATCCCTCTCACAGCAATCCCTCTCTCACACAATCCCTCTCATGCACAATCCCTCTCACACACAATCCCTCTCCAATAAAATCCCTCTCAGATGCAATCCCTCTCATGCACAATCTCTCACACACAATCCCTGTCACACACAATCCCTCTCACACACAAAGCCTCTCACACACAATCTCTCACATGATCGCTCTGACACACTCTCTTTCACACTCTGTCTGTCACACGCACTCACTCTCGCCTCATCATCTCGGCCCACAACCTCTCTACCAACCCACATATTCTCTCCCAAACCCCAAACACTCTCTTCGCCATCCCAACCACCACACCCTCATGCTCTTTCTTTCCCATGCTCTCTCCAATTTTGGATGAGAGAGAGATGGTGAGGGAGGATGGAGATCCCTTCTAAACCCGTTTCTTAGTCTCTATTTCTCTCTGGGAGTGTTTGATGGGGACAGTATGGAGGGAGCTTTATTCTATATCTCACCCCGTGCTGTATCTGTCATGGGAATGTTTGATGGGGATGGTGTAGAGGAATCTGTACTCTGTATCAAACCCCGTGCTGTGCCTGTCCTGGGAGTGTTTGATGGGGACAGTATAGAGGCAGCTTTACTGTGTATCTAACCCGTGCTGTACCTGCCCTGGGAGTATTTGATAGGGACAGTGTAGAGGGAGCTTTACTCTATATCTAATCCCGTGCTGTAGCCTACCTGGGATGTTTGTTAGTGACAGTACAGAGAAGCTTTACTCTGTATCTGTACTCGTGCTTGTACCTGCCCTTGGAGTGTTTGTTGGGGACAGTGTAGAGGGAGCTTTATTCTGTATCCAACCCCGTGCTGTACCTGCCCTGGGAGTGTTTGCTGGGGACAGTATAAATGGAGCTTTACTCCGTATCTAGCGCCTGCTGCATCATCTCAGGGAGTGTTTGTTGACAAAATGCTCGCCAAAAACAAAAACAATCCACAAAATAAGGGCTCACAAATGGAACATGAGTTTCCTTGTTTGATTCTACCTGGTCTGTACTGATTCTCTGATAGATTCTTGGTGTTTATCCTCCACATGAGCAGTCATCCTAATCCCGTCTACCTGTCCTGATCCCACATGGCATCCGACTACAATAAGGAAAGTGATATGGGAGCATCTCAGTGAGTGAGACAGGTGTGTCTTGAGCCTGACCTGGGTGTATGTTAGTGATGCGGGTTAATCTCACACTCCAGGGACAGTTTAGACAGTGTAAGTGCATGGCAGCTTTGCCAGAATGAGACCTGGACTCTAAGGGTTAAATTGCAAAGTGAGTTTGCACAAACTCGGGTTGTGTTCCCTGAAATTTAATAGCATCAGGGGTGACTTGATCAAGTTGTCAAATCCCGAGAGGAACTGAGGGGGGAGATTAGTGGAATGTATGATCTCTTGTCCTGAATAACAAGCTTTGTGAGGTATCTTATCGAATCCATTTTGAACAGAAAAGTATCCTTCTGTCACTACAGGTTAGCTGTATGTTGCTAAGTTATTCTGATAATTTTCATCCCGGAGTCAAAATTTCAGCTATTCTGTGACTGAGTCAGAACTTCAAATAGTTAAGTTTCATTGTTTAAAATAAGCAATCCCTTTTCTCTGATAGTTTTTGGGATTGAGTTTGGAGCTCAGAATCTGTAAATGGAAGGGAGTTTCTACAGAGATATGAAGCGCGATTGATGAAAATAGGTGCAGTTTTGTGTTCACTGCATGAGATTGTGTCTGTTGCATGAGTTCACATGAGTTTACATTTTCATGGGAAAGGGATGATTATCCAAAGTCAACAATTCAATTTCTTCGGACAGATGAAAACGCAAGAGAAAGAGAGTATATACAACACTGAAACAAACAGGCAACTGTATGAGGAAGATTTCCATTCTCTGCATGTTTTAACATGAATTCATGAACTAAAGATTGAAATAAACAAGAGTTTAAATCTCGCACTGGGATGCCATACAATTTGAGTCCCATTAGCCTAAAATTAAAAATGAGAATCTAGAATTAAACATTTCTTGTAGAGCGCAAAGGGAATTTGACTCTGTATCGAACCCAGTATGGTATTTGGGTTGGGAGTGTTTGATGAACAGTTTAGCCGAAGCTTTAGTTTGAAACAATCTCCTTCAAATGGCAATTGATGCAAAGTCTCTTTTTCATGTTTCAATCTGAGGCTGATAGATTTTTCTTAGGCAAAGGCATAAAGAGACATCGAGTTAGATCAGAGATCAGTTAGGAACTCATTGAATGTCGGAAACAGGGTGTGGGGAGGAATGGAATCTTCCTCTTCCCATGTACTATGATAAATATCCTTCCTTCAATCTCTGTCTCTGGGCCTCTCTCTCCATCTGTGTCTCTCTCGACTTCTCACTCACTCGGTCTGTCTCTCTCTCTCTCCTCCTTGCTGTCAGAATCTATATAAATTACACAAACACCAGTCAGCACTTTAGGTTTGTTCACAGTGGCTACTGTATGTCCCCACAACACTGGGACATTTCTGACAGAGTTGACTCCTCAGGAACATGACGTTGGTACTTTCAACGTGACAGAGACACAGCTATGGAGAACCTGAGACACTGATCAAACACTCATCCCCAAAACACCGCATTGTCCACGGGTTCCATATCATCACCACTCGCTGATTTGAAAATATTTTCATCACATCCCCCCTTCAGCCCTTTCCCAAAACCGTCAACCTGTCTCCCCTCTGTCACCAATAAACCATTTTTTTTTTTAAATTTGTCTCAATATCGAACCCCATACTGTAATTGGGTTGGGAGTGTTTGATGAACAGTGTAGTCAAAGCTTCACTCTGAAACACTGGAATCGAGGTTAAGGGGTGATTTGTTCAAAGGCTTCAAGATAATAATGCAAATGAAGAGTGTGGATAACAGTTGTAAAGATGGAGTAGGGATCTCCCGCCATTTGAAAGATGGGGAAAAGTATATGGCACAGGATAATGTTTTTTATTCCAGGCATGTTGAAAAATATTTGGAGCTTTACTGTTCTCTCCAGCTGATGAACATTTATTTTGACACTTTTTAAATTGAACTCGAATTCAAAGGTGAATGATGCTTTTTGATCTCATAACTCAAGTGTTGAGGGAATGTTAACCTGCATCGAACCCCGTGCTATACGTGTTCTGGGAGTGTTTGATGGGGACAATTTAAGAACAACTTTAATTCCTATCTAACCCCGCACTGTCCAATAAAGGATGCAGATTCAGAAAATCAGATGTTTCATTTCTGTGTCACTTTTTGCATCTTGAAGCTTCCATTTGGAGCTGGAAATCTGTCAGTTGATGAATGTTTTCTGGAAAATTGCACCCTGAATAGTGTGAGCCTTAGTATTGTGGAAATGTGTGAGGAAGGTGTTTGCATCCACACTTTCCTACATTGTGAAATGCAAGTTATCTTTGAAACAATAGGGTGTAGGGCCAGAGAATCTGAATGGGCAACAAGTTTTGGATGATTAAAGAGTGAATTTTAGTGATGTCCTTTGAAGGAGCCGTTTACTGTAAATGTCCCAAGACAATGAAATGGTTCCCCAATGTCTGAATCACTTTCCTAGTCTTCAGAGACATGAAGGGGGCAGAGATATTGTAAGATACAGAACATGAGATGCCGGAGAATCACAGAATTGAAGTTGCAGGGCCCTGTCCTGTTTCAGAATGTCAGTTTTAATGTTTTACTCTGTGAACCTTGGTTAATAATTCTGAAAGCAGAAAGTTCCAATCCAATCTGTAACCTGCACTTCAGATTCCAAAGAGATATGAACGTCTCAAGTGAATGGGTGAAATATTGAAAGATGGATTGAATTGTAGGCAAATGTGTGGCTGCTCTGTTTAAGAAGAATGGAACGCATTACATTATCAATGCTGAACAGCTGCAAACAGTGAGGGTCCAAAGAGTCCCTGTCCATTTGTGTCAAGACTAAGAAAACATCAAACAGTTCCAATGAGAAATTAAATTTGACATTTGGGACAAAGCTGTATAAAAACTCACACTATACATTCCATGAATCAGTTTCTGTAACCTACACTTCAGCACATCACAAGAATCATGATATTTTGAATGGTTCATGATTCCAGCCTGCAACTTAATCCTTGGTATCTATTATTCTATATATAAACCCCCCGATTACATTCCAGTCTGTAACTCACTCCTGGGTATCTATTATTCTATATATAAACCACCCCGAACTTCTTGATTAGATTCCAGTCTGTAATTCAATCCCAGTTATCTGTTATTCTATATATAAACCACCCCGAACCCTTTGATTGGATTCCAGTCTGTGCATCACTCCCGGGAATCTGTTATTCTATAAATAACTGCCGCTGCCCCCACCGCCCCCCCCCCCCCAAACCCCTCACTTATGTTCCACTGTGTTACTGACTCCCACGTATATCTGCTAATCTGTATATAACCTATCCTGAACCCCTTGATTAAATTCCAATCTGTTACTCACTCCCGAGTATTTCTTACTCTATATATAATCTACACTAACCTCTTGATTAGATTCCAGCACTTCCACGTCAGAAGATGAGGAAGGTGTCTTCCTCATTTTGAAGATGGAGAAAAGATCTCCCTTTACTTTAAAGATGGAGAAGGGACATGTCACAGGATATTGTCCTTTATACTCAATAATGTTAACACATTTCTGAACATTTTTTTGTTTTCCCCTACACTTTCTATTTCTCTCACCTCTTCATTTTCATTCTCTCCCCCTCCCACCCCATCTGTCTGCCACTATAACACATTTCTCTGTTTCTCCCTCTCACTCCATTAAATTGCCCTACACTCATATTTTGCGTTGTCATTTATTAAGAATTGTAAAGCCAAATACAGTTTTTGATTTACATTTGAAGTTTATCAGAAAAACATTAAACTCACTGAAGTCTCAGTGCAGTCCTTAAAAAAATGAAGGGGTTGATAGAGGCTTTAAATCATTAGATGCCAAATTAGGAACTGAATGGGAAACACTGGTGGTGCATGCATAGAGAAAAATGCAAACCTGACATAGCCAAATGTAATAGTTTAATGGATAGGAAATCATGACAAATTCGGAGCAATGAATCTAGAGGGGAGAAATATATTTAAAGATTGCAATATTCTTCAAGACGTCCTGTGTAAATGTGTTCCACGATCAAACCACGCCATGGAAACAGTTACAAACATAGTGAATATACTAAAGATCTAACCATCCCCCACCATTTTCCCCATCTACATGCTGCCCCTCACCGAGATCATCCAAAAACATCTCAACTGTTTTCACATGTACAGTGCTGATGCCCAGTTCAACCTTACAATCCAGTCTCCCCATTTCTCCAGCGTGGTTAAATGATCGGACTGTTGATCTCATATCCAGGAATTTGTGATCTAAAATTTCCTCCCATTAACTATTGGGAAGGTGGAAGTCTGGTCCCTGTTCCAAACGCTGTTCCCTTCCGGCTGCTGAGGAATTGTCAGGGATGAAACAAGGCTGCAAACTTAGTGTTTCATGCATAGCTGGGGCCCAAGCATTGATCCTTTCTGCACCCCATGGTCAAGGCCTGTCAACCTGGCAATGATCCGTTTAACCCTACGTTCTGTTTCATGTCCGTTTACCAATCCTCAATCCATGCCTGTATATTTTCACCCAATCCCATGAATCTAATCTTGCTCCCTAGCCTCCTATCTCACACTTATTGAAAACCTATAGGGAATCCATATGCTCCTATCCACTGGTTCTCCCTTATCACTTCGGCTAACTATATCCTCAGAAAGGGCGATCAGGTTTGTGAAACTTGATTTCCCTCTCATAAATCCAAGTTGAATGTGTCCAATCACACGTGTTATCGCAGACTTGATTATAGATCCTAGCATTTCGCCTCCATTTGATGTAAAGCTAACAGGTCTGTAGTTTCCTGTGTTGTATTTTTCTCTCCCTGCTTTCTTAAATAGTGGCTTCATATGTCCTACCTTCCAATCTGCAGGCATCGTTTCTGAATCTATCGAATTTTGAAAGATGATCAACAATGCATCCATTATCTCTATAGCCATCTCTTCGTAAACTCTGGAATGTAAGTCATCAAGTGCAGTCCCGCTTATTCCTCCAGCACTACTTCTTTACAGATATTAATTTCTTTCCGATACTCGAACTCACTCATTCCCTGTCTCCCCAGTGTTTCTACACCCTCAACAATGGCTTCACATCCCTCCTAAGTGGAGGCACCGAAAAATGGGCACAATACTCTGGCTGAGGTCAAAGCAGTGTTTCAGGCAGATTCCTCTTAATTCCTTCGTGTTTGTACTCTTTGCCCCGGGAATGTGTTCTTTTTGAAAATGTGTCACACGATGGAATGTATTAGTTTTCAGTTAATGGGTGGATTTGTGGAGGGGGACGTGAGGGAGCGGACAGAATAAGAGTTACATTATGGAACATGTGTCATTAATCGGTGAGTGGAGACGTAAAAGAGCTAGGTTGAACCTTGTGGACAATAATTGCACTTTTCATTTAACTCTAAAGAATGACTGATGTGAGCTTCAGGAATAGTCATATGTGAAGCCCATCAGCTATTGTAGTTATCAGTTATAACTTCACTCCAAGACAAGGTGATTCATTATTGGGTGTTGTGCATCATGAACTTTTGACGGTGGTTGAAAATATACCAGTTACCAATAGGGAACGGTTTAGTAATAAAATCGGGAAAAATATGTCCAAACCTCCTGACCAGACAACGATGGTGGTGTAGTGGTCAGCATGGTTACTTCTTGGTTTCTATACCCGCCCAGCATAGTCAGCAACCTCTAAATTAGTGAAGTGGTTAACTTTAAGTGTGCAAATGAAGTTCAAGCAGATCGGCAGTATTTTACTTGGAAAATACAGGCGGGTCTAATTCGAACAAAAATCCATTTAAATCTTCACACAGACTTTTTTCTGCATTGTTAATAATTATGATATTCCGTGAACTGTACCGTGGAACCGGAAAGAAATTACTCGGATTCAGCGAAATTCAATGATTCTCGGAATCTTTTCGTTCCGGCACTTCCCGTTCCTTATTTAAACTTCGATTCCTGCCTCGGGGTTGTTGTAGTCTTCAGAAAGCGAGACGCAGTGCTGCACGCGCTGGGAATCTGAGATAACAACAGAAGTTGCTGGAAAGACTCAGCAGGACTGGTAACATCTGTGGAGAGAGAAAGGGAGAGTTAACATTTCAGGTCTACACAAAGATCCCAGAACAGATCTGTTAACCCGAGCTTCCCCACTGCACAGAAACTCCCGGCCAGACTTGCTGACTCTTTCCATTTTCCGGCTTTCATTCAGCTTCATTCTTCAGGTATTTCATTCCCTTCCCATGCGATTGATTTCCGTGAAACTTTCAGCATTGACCTCGGTTCTTTGTTTTATTGTGATTTTATTTTGTTCGAACAATGTAGATGGTGTCCTGGGAAATCGCATAGAACCCCTGTTCAATCCAGAGTAATAACGTAACGGGGCAGGTTTGTAAATATAGAATCGGCAAAGATAAGCGTTTTATTGGGAATGAGTTGTTTTTATTCTTACAACTTAAATGTGAGGCAATCCGTGTGTACAGAATTTATTTCCTGACAGTCTGTGAATTTTTGCGGTTAAGTTGCAGTTTTCGCTTCCGGCCAGTAGTCGTCACTAACCTGTGCCCCAGCAAAGTTCCCAGGTCAGAGAGAAGTACACAACAATGGTTCAGCTTCTGCGCGATTTGGACATGGGCCCCAATCTTCCAATCAGCAGCGAAGCGAAGGGAGACGCCTCTGACCAAGTCTGAAATTGCACCGTTACCCGTTTCCAATGACTGGAGCCGGAACTGCCTCCAGCGGCCAGGGGCACTCGGTGACTGTCAAATAGAAACACAGGAATCCAAGGGAACACAAGAAGACTAGACGCCCAAACAGGGCCAGGGAACTACATTCATATGTAAATGAATTTAAAACAGTGCTGTCAAGGGTTAACCTTCAATTACTATTTTTTACGTGTTAATTTTGGATGCTGTAGTTGATGAGACATTGATGTTTGTTTGTAGATAGTTGCTGATGAATTGCTGCCTGACATAATTAAAAATATACCTTCGGCCGAATACTGTCTCAAATTGGGTTTCTCGAGTGAAACCAGTTCAAGGAAAATGTAGTTATTGCACAGAAACAAAAGCAGTTCATCGCCTGTTCTCCAAAGCTGACCGCCAGTCGGATTGGCAGCTCCTGGCGGCCACGGGATCCTGTAATATTCTGGACTTTGGCTTTCGCAAAGCCTTAAGGTTATGTGGAACATTAAAGTGTGACGGCTAAATGGTTACGTCACCACAAAGAATAAATGAGGCTCTTTCATAATTGAAGTTCACAGTCCATTGTACATGTGAGGTTTACATTATCATTCTTGAACACTGAGGTGATGCGCTGTAGGTTTATTAAGGATACAATAATAGGCAAGCGGGAAGTGGAACTTACAATCACAAATTGTTGTGGGCGATCCAAACATAGCAGAAAGCTGAGTTCAGTATCTGAGACCGAATATACAGTAAAGCATTGAGTCAGTATACGTGTGTGTCCGTTTAGGAGACAATGCGCCCAATATGTATTGCATGATTGCATTAAAGCGAAAATAAAACCTCTACAAATTGATTTTAATGATAATTTCACACTTGATAAATACACATAATTTAATCATTTAACAGCAACACTGATGTTGTTTTTGTATCTATCATGTTAAATAAGATATTGAATATTCCTTAGCAGAACGACACAACACGTTTATCAAATGAATTAAGCTCCTATAAAATGGTGAAATAGTAAACAATGGATGGTTCCAATAAGACCCCTTATTATTTCATTCTACAACTTAGCATTGTTGCATGGTAGGTTGAGGCCATTTTAAGAATAATTTCTTTAGCCTGTTGCTTCCCGTTTAAAGGGCAAGGATCAAAAGATGGAGGAAAAAGCCGCACACTAGGATAGTCTGATAAACTTTTTTTTTGCAGTGCCTGTTATTGAGATTAAAGTATTTAATGCCAACAATAAACTCGATCTCCTCAAGGTCGTATATCTATCACGACGCATATTATGACTCCGTCCTTCATCCGCTGGTTTAACGCATTAAATAGGAACCAGGTTAAGTATTTCATTTAGTAATTTTAGCCTTCCATCGGAACGGTTCTTTTGAATATGTTAATCAGTGTTGGCGCTTCATGATCATAGTTTCACTTTTGCACGCACACAGGAGCCTTAATATTAGGCACTACATTATATTCAAAACAGATATATACTCTCCTTTCTGGCTGGCTAGGAAAATATATGTGGGGTGGAAGCTGTTTCAGTCTTGAATTCCGAAGTTATTTGTTTGGAAACCGCTCCTCCATTATCTCGATATTTAGGATAACGTTCAAGTTATCAAAGCTAACCTTCACATTAATCAGTGTAACCAAGGAAACAATCATCTACAAACAGAACTATTACTTAACCGTATTAACTTCACTTCCATGACTCTCTGTAGTTTGGTTACAGATATCAGGTTGATTTTATTATTAGAGCTGTACCCATCTGGTTTATATTTTGGAGCACTGGGTAAATAGATGCAGGCAGCTTCCCTTAGTTGAAGGACTTAACGCATGATATAAAGCATTCAATTTCAGAAGGATTTAGAATTGATGGTGAAGGAACATCTTTATGTAGACAATTGAGAACTGGTGGAATACGCAGAGTCAGAAATTATTATAAAATAAAGCGGAAATAAATGTGTTGTTGACTAAAAAATGGCAGGTATGTTCATACCAGGCGGGTAAATTTATTGAGACTATTTACGAGGATGGAGGGTAAAGGCCCAGAAGGTTTCGCTGGTTGGAATGATCTGTTCCCTTGTTATAAATTCCTTTTCACGGCTATTTGAGAGTTTAAGTTACTCCCTGCAAGAAAGATATCTAACATCACAATGATGAGTCAGTTTCCAACTGCCTCCATAATTAGATACCGAAAAGGAGACATGACACTCGTCTATTACCCCTGGGAAAAAATGGGGAGAGGAATCTGAAGGGGGGAACCAGGGTTTGTAACATTCACACCAATATTACATCTAGACTATTAACTAGAACGATTTCAAAACCCACTTTGTTGCTTCTCTTCTAAAGGGAACTATCAGTTAATATAACAGAGCATTATTCCTGTAGCCTGTAGTGTAAGACAGCAAACGCTGATTCCCATTCTTTGACTCCATATCTGAACCTCAATCATGACTGTTGCCTTTGAATCTGGAATGTTAAATAAAAGGTTTCAGCAGTAATTTGAGGTGTACGGTCTCGGAGAGCTGTGGACATGAAACACACGGCACAGAATTCAGGAAATGTTTTCTGAACTGTTCATTATCAATGATAACAATCCCCTTTGATCTAAACGGAAAGTTGGACATTCTACACGGAATCACGCGCTGTCATTGTGCTCTAACTAGGGCAGGACGTTTGGGTTTGATTTTTCATATTTTTAACCAATGACGAAATAAATATCCAAGTAGATTGCACCACTTTAATGAGCTCTTCCCGGAACTTCGTTTGTGTTGCTGCATAAATGCAGGTGTTTGTACAAGACTTCAAATGAGTGAACATATATCCGGCCTCAGTAGCAATATACGCAGCACCTCTGTATTCTGGTTGGATACGAAGGATCAGGTCATCAGTCCACTGACTCACCACCGATGTGAGACTCAACAATATAAAATTGGCCGACACGGTGAACAGCAAAGTAATGGATTTCCGTCGATTCTCCATCTCTGGATCGCGCTGATTCCCAGTCCTGGGAGCCCGGAGTCTCCTTCGTGCAATATTCGTTACTACAATGCGCCTGATCGTTAAACAATTAAACAGTAATATCAAAGCAAAAGGAACCAATGAAAGTAGAAAACTGTGTAACTTGAAGTAGGCTCCGCCCGCTGGAGACCTGAAAAAGGTCACACTGGGGATGCACCCCCACTGAATATTGTTAATTATTCTTTTGTGTTCAAATGCAAACCAACAAGGGATGCTTTCTAAACTCAATAGCACAGAAACAATTATTATAACGATGGACGCAGTTCTCAATGTGCAATACCTGGTTTTCAGTTTCTCACAGCATATAGCTGCAAACCGGTCAAAAGTGAAGCAGACTGTAAACCACACGGACAAACCGATGTTGGTCGATGTCATATACACCACTAGTTTGCAAATGACAGTGTAGGAGAGGAATGAATATGGGAAACGTTCCAGGAAAATTCGATGTGCAATTCTATAGACGAGCGTGACCAGTAGATCTACTGCTGCCATGGCCACCATGTAGATCGAGATACTTTTGGAAAGGTGGCACTTTCCTCTGCAGATTGTCACTATTGTCAGAATGTTCACTGTAAGCAGGAGGGAGAAGAATTAAATAAGGGGAGAATCAGAAAGCTCTGGCCACATGTTATGGGGCAATGTGTAAATGTGCTTCAGCTGACAATTGTGAGCACGGTTTCCATTTTAATATTAGGCAAACATTGATGACATCTCTTTCGAATCAAATAAATCATTGAACACTGAATGCCCTATAGAGACATTTCTTTCAGAATGTAACAATGTCGTTCAGATTCAGGAAGGGGAATGGTAAAAGAGAAAGGCCCACAGCATCGAGACCCAGACGCTGAGAACTTATGACAGGGGCTGGGGGCCTGGGATCGTGGGATGCAGCATTGGCGGAGGGGGTGGGTGGGAGGCGGTGGTGGGGGTGTGGTTGGATGAGCTGTGGTGGTGTTGGAGGTTTAACGACTTGGGAGGACATTTTAAACCTTAAGCCATCAGTCAATCATCTGTCATTGTTCTACAAAGACTTGATTTCTACGATTAACACCATTAAAATGAAAAATAAAGTCAACTCATCTTCCATACCTGTGCGATTCTGGGAAGATTGGGTGTAAGTAGCAACAACGACAGCTTATATTTGTATGGCGCCTTCAATAAAATTCCATAGAAGCAAACTAGGCAGAGAACACACGGGGAGCATTTAGGACGGTGGCTAAAAGCTTGATAAAAGATTGAAGTTTTAAGGAGTATCTTGAAATGTGGAAGGGACGTAGAGAGGCGGGGAGGTTTGTGGCGGAAAATTCAGGGAGAATAACTTAAGCACCAAAGATAAATGTGGTGTAGGTACACCCGCAGTGCTGTTACAGAGAGAGTTCCAGGGTTTTCACCGAGCTCCAGTGAAGGATTGACGATAAATCTCTAAGTCAGAATGATCAGTGTATTGGAGGATCATTTCTAGGTGTTGTTATTTCCACGAGTCTGTTGCCCTTGTCCCTCTAGGTGGTCGTAGATTTGGGAGATGCTGCCAAAGGTGCCTGGGCGAGCTCATGATTGAGTGCCTGTTAACGTGAAAACAATTGCTCCGTTTGAGGGTGATGTCGATGAGGGGCATGGGAAATAGGAAGCGGTCAGGGATACATCCTTGTGATGGTTTCAACATCAGTAGTAATGGCGCAGAAGAGGGAAGAGAAGCCCCTGTAATCGATACTCCGGCTATGATTAAATTAAAAAGAATTGCATGGAATCACAGAATTGTTATGGTGCAGAAGGGGACGATCTGGCACTTCGTGTCTGCACCAGCTCTCCGAGTGTGCAACCCACCTAGTATCATTCCCTGCATCCCACCTCACCCACAGCCCTCCCAACCACCTACCCCCTCCACCCTAGCCCCACTCTCCCCCAACCCCGCGCACCTCCCACCTTCTTCCTGTTACCCTGCACATTCTTCCTTTTCAGATAACAGTCTAATTCACTGTGATTGCTTCAAATGAATGAGCCGTCCACACAATCTCGGGCAGTACATTCAAAACCAGAACACTCGCTGCATGAAAATGTTTCTCTGCATATCATTTTTGCTTCTTTTAACAATTAATTCAAGCCTGTTCACCCTCGTTCACGATCCATTCACGAGTGGAACAATTCTCCCTATCTACTCTGTCCAGACACCTCATGATTTAGAATACTTCCATCAAATCTGCTCTCATCTCATTTTCTCTGAGGAAAACCATCCTGACTTCTCCAATCAGCCTTTATAACCAAATTTCCTTCATCTCTGGAATCATTCTCGTGAATCTATTCCTCCCTCTCTAATGCCTTCTCATCCTTCCTGAGTGTGGCGCCCAGGACTGGACACAATACTGTAGCTGACGCTGGACTGAGGCATTGTACAAATGCAACATTAATTCCTTGCTATTGTACTCGGTAATAAACCACAGGATAATGCACTGCACCGTCAACATATCCTGCAAACTTCAATATTCATCAACAAATAGTCGCTTAGTAGTCCAGAGATTGAGTATTGTTGAAAAAAGATATTGTTGAAGCTTTTTGTCTTGCACTCAAGTGGACAATTGCGTGAATACCAATGTCAGCACAATATTTAGCAAATGCTGTCTGATCACAGACTCACATCTAATGTTGGACACTCTGTTTTGTGTTCTGCAAGCACGGTCTGATAGCATACATTCTGTAACAGCAGAAGTGATGTGTTGCTTGACAGGATCTGATCGGTCTCCTGTCATAAAGCATGTCCCTTCTCCTGTTCACAACCGGCAAGTTTTAGACCATACCCAACATTCCCATGCTTGTAAATCTCAAAGCACAGTGACCAATTCAAATGTGATCCTGCAATTGGACAACATTGGCTACATATTCCTCAGTGTGTTAAAAATTATGCTGGCAAACAATGTAAGACTGTTAGTTGGGCTCGTAGTGTGGTGCATCTGTATGTGCAAGGACGTTACATATATCAATACCCAGAGCAGTGTTCTTCCCGTCCAAAAAGAACATGTAAACACATTGTGCCTGTTTCAGCGTAACAAAGGCAGTGATAGCCATTCTTTCATCGGGGAGATACCTTGACAATGAGAGCGAAGTTGCGTGATTTAGAATTTGAATCAATGCTTGGCAGTTAACTGTCAGTCATCTTTGACTTGTGATTTCTCCAAGCCAACGCCTCTGCCATTCAAATTCCAGACGCCAGCCTGTCAGCAGTCTCTTGTCAAACAGGATAAAGTTGTTGCTTGCCTGACTTTGGTAGTTTTGCAATAGTCATGATGAGTACAAGACAATAATCTTTGGTCAAATGCGTTTGTTTCAGCATTAGTAATTTTACGAACAGTTACATCCAAGTCTGCCTCGCCCTGCACACTCTTTAGTGTTGTAAACTTTAGTTTATAATGTCCCTCCAATTTCTTCCTCTCAAAATGAAGCTGGTAAACATGATTCAGCAGTGAACTTAATCTGCCACCTGCCCAGCCACCACACTAACTTGTCTACGACCCTTTGATGTTCTAAAATATACTCGTCATATTTCACATTACTTCAAGTCTTTATTTATCTGCAAGATTTGAATTCTTCCCTGTACACAAAGACCTAGGTCATTAATACATATCAGGGAAAACAAGTGACCCAACACTGACCCCTGGGGAACTGCAGTACAAACCTTCATCCAGACTGGAAAAAAAAATCCATTCACCAAAACATTATGTTTCATTTCGCTGAGTGAGTTCCGTAACCACATTGTTACTGTCCATATTATTGCAGCACCTGCAAAATCCCTCACAAGTCTGTTCTGTGGCATTCTATCAAATGCTTTTGAAAGTCCATGCACAGCATACCCACATTAGTGCCCTGATCAACCGCCTATGTTAACTGTAAAAAAAAAAATAAATTGAACAAGGCTTTCCCTTGAGGAATCCATCCATGCCAAATGAAACAAAAGAGTGCAGTCCTAGTTCACTACAAGACAATGTAAAACCTTGGCGGAGGATGGCTTGGTCAACTGCATCCGCAGACAGTCCTAGAATGATGAGGACAGGTTGACACAGTGACACAGAAAGTTATTTATTTCTTTGATAAAAAAACATTTTGGTACAGTAGTTGGGGAGGAATATTACTGGAGGGATCGAAGTATGGAATTCTGAAACATGATCACACAGATTAGGGAGGCAAAAATGCGCTTCAGGATGTTGTGGATAACGGGACTTTGAAGATGTGGCAGCAGTTTGTAAGGACCGCAGGTAACAGGGCTTTTTTGAAGACACGTCTGATCAAAGAAATTATGACCTCATCTGACGAAATTGAACCTTTAATAAAATCGGCAAACACGTGGGCCAGCCGGTTAGGATTTGGGGTCAGCAATTTAGTCGGAATAGGGTCCAGGAAGCCAGGGAGTGGAACTCGTTGGCTTAATAAATATAGAAAGGAAATGATGCGATGCGGGCACTGAGCAGGCACATTACAGTTCTGGATGAGAAAATCTTAAAGTTAAACATTGGATGGTTCTATAACATTGCTTCCGTTTTAAACAGTAGGAAAGGAATGATCTTACATATATTTGAATACATAACACTTTGTTGTGCTGAGCGCTAAAAGCATCGCTTCGTGGAGCCTGCACAATAAAATCCACCTCCCCCATTTTCTGTGTTCCCACTGCAGGTCCATGACATTTATTTCCTGCGATTTATTGGGAGGCCAGGATCGCGCGAGCTGCAATCGATGCTCATAATGTTCAAAATAATTTCCAAACAAGAAACGAAAAACAGAATTAATTTAAATGAAAGATTCAGCAGAGAGGAAACAGAAAAATTTTCATTGTAATTGAAAACGCTGCTCTCTTTCTATTTACAATGCGCGGGAGGGAGCTGCTCGTGAACTGAGCGGGTGCTGATGTAAAAGTAAAAATTCTTCCAGCAAAAGGTTTTGGAATAACAAAAAATATTGATAAAAAATACCTTTCAAAGTCTCTGTTGATTGTGCGAGTTTGCAGTCAGAAGAAATATCAACTTAAAGTAGTCAGGCATCAACACACCAACGAAATGATGGAAAGATCATCTCCACCCACTCATCCGGCACTGATCGGCAAAAGATGCAGAACTTGCCAGCGATGCCCACATCCCAGGATTGAATAAATAAATACAGTTGATTTAATGACCTGCTAAACTATAGGAGTGGCGCAAGTCATCCTCGGCATCTCTTTCCAGAGAGTGGAAACCGACTTCCCCTATTTGCCGAGCAGCAGAGCCCCTCACCGGCGGGGTACACTCCTAAATACCCCGCGTATATTCGCCAAGTTACCCCGCTGGATACATGACAAGGCAAGGAGGGCATTCCTATTCTGTTACATAATCATTAACAGTGAGTTATTCAACAGCTATCAGAAGGCCGATATACTGACTTACTGGGAGTACCAATGGCTACGAGCACGGGATAGTAAATATCCCTGATCTGTAGAATTATTGGCCGTTCCATTCTTTAGGGGAATTTTCGCCTCCTGCCCTGCTTTGCAGTTCCTATTGGAATGTATCTGAGATCATTAAGTGATCCCCTTTATAGAACAATCCGTGCCCAGCTGAGGAAAGCTGCTTGGATAACATTTGGCATTAGTTCCAGTCACTTAACAAACAAGCAGCACTACCGTTTCAGTGTATTCAGAGCGGTAATGGCAAAATTCAATAGGTCAGTCTCCGAAACGCATGCCATTGAAATTCAGCAACAGAAGGAGAGCCCAGAGGAAATGTGCCTCAATGTATACTTGATAACTGTGTGGATCAGTATGTCAACGACCCAACAAGGATTCTGGATCAATTCACGTCGATTTTAGATCTAGTCTTGCGCAATAAGGAAGGTTTATTCAATAACATTATAGAAAGTGATTTCTAAGGGGGATTGAAAATAACATGGTAGTTTTGGAATGCAAGCTGTCCAATGTAGATTCGGTCATTGCTTTAAAGGTATGATTGTGGGCATATAAGACTTAGCATTAAAATAATTATTGCACAATTTTAAAAACGTACACATCCCTTTAAGTTGCATCAGCCCCAAAGTAAAATAAGAATAGCATAACCGTGATGATTAAGATGCCCTAGTAATAAAGCTTTGGATTGGAAAGCTTTTAGAATTCAGCAAAAGAGGACCTAAAATTTACAACGATACAGTAAAGAGAATACAATATTTAACCAACTGCTTTCTTTTAAAAAATGTAAACATTTCTATAAATTATGCAGATGAAGAAGCAATCAATCCTGAGAACAAACAATGAGAAAGATGAACCGAAATGGGGAATGGGGAAATGGCTCAAAAATTATTCAGAATGAAAGTGAAACCAAATATCAAGTGGACATAAGAAACTTGTGGAAATCTGTACTAGAAAATAAACAGTACTGGAGATATTCATGGGACTGAGTCGGAAGCAATCTTCCAGACCTTCCCACTTGCAGCATAGAGTATTACAGAAAGGTAGCTGCAAAGAAAGCGGATGAATTGGATCTTTCAGAATTACTTCGAATCCACATCATTTCCCAACGATTGGAAGGTAACAAACCCTAATACTTAGGAAGGGAGGAAGAAAGAAAACGGGGAACACTGAGCTTAACATCACTGCAAGGCAAAATGGTAATCCAGAAAGTGCTAATAGAACACTTGGAAAATCAGAATGTTATTCAATAAAATCAGTACAGATTTGTGAAGGGGAAGTTGAGTCCGGCAAACCTATCGGCATTTTTGAGCATGTGTTTATGTAGAGGATAATGTGAACACAAATGAATGTGCTAACTTTGGATTTTCAGGAAGCACCCATTAACGTATCCTCAAAGTTTCTTACACAATCTTAGGAATTTTGGGATTTGGCGTTATATATTCGGGTGAAAACTGATTTGGTTAATGGACTGACAACAGAGAGTAGGAAGAACAGTTGCATTTTCACCTTCGCAGCCTGCAATTAGTGGGCTGACAGGTGGATGAATATTAAGGATCAGTGAGGATAGCAAGGGCACAAGTATGTACTCAGGGTCAGGGTTTTTTTATTCGATCATGGGAAGTGGGTATCGATGGCCAGGACAGCATTTATTACCCAGAGAGGTCACACCAGGAGTCACATGGAGGCCATAACAGATAAGGATAGCAGACTTCCTTCACTAAAAGGCATTAGTAAGCCGCGTCGGTTTTTACCACAATGGTTTCGTTATCATCCATGGACGTTTGAAACAATTGCATCCCACCATCTGCCATGGCGAGCTTCTAACGCAGGTCCCCAGAGCATTACCCCGATTACTAGTGCAGCGACGATATCAGTACGCTGTCGCCTCACAGATGCCTCTTTTCAGCCAAGTCAATTTACTCCACGTGATGTCAAGAAATGGTTGGGGACATTGGATACTGCAAAGCCCTTGACAATATTCTGGCAATAGTACTGAAGACTTATGCTCCAGAACTTACAACGCCCCTAGCCAAGCTATTCCAGTACAGCTATAACACTGGCGACCACCTGGCAATGTGGAAAAATGCCCAGGTATGCCCCTCAGACAAAAGCAGGACCAATACATCCCGGCCCATACCGCCCCAATATCCTTAACTCGATCATCAGTAAAGAGACGGAAAGTATCATCAAAAGTGCTATCGTGTGGCACTGCTTAGAAACAACCTGAACACTGAAGCTCTTGGCTTTTCCAGGGTCACTCAGATCCTGACCTCATTTTAGCTTTGTTTCAAGCATGGACAAAAAACTGAACACTAAAGGTGAGCTGAAAGTGACTGCCCTGATATGAAGGTAATCCGGGGGAAATCTATCCTCTGGGTCTGAGCTGTGTACATTCGATATTAATGGCTGAGACGATGGAATTGAATTCGAAGTGCAGAATAAGGTTCATTCCCAACTGAAAGCATCAAGGGAGGACCCAGACTCAGGAGCTGCAACAAGAGGCCCATCATCTCAATGCCAACCAGTAGCTCAATCGGAGATCCAACTGCCAACATTATAACTGCAGCAGTTTTAATAAATGCTATTCCAACATTCACTACCTCGACTGCTGGCAGAAGGCCTACCATCGAACCCCTCCTGACTAATCATTTGCTGGCAGATCAGAGAGTGACAATAGCATAAGATGCAGACAGGGATGCAGCACAGCCGCCTGAGTGCTGGATCGACGTGATACTGCCCTGTGATAACGCTGAAAATATAATTGTTTCAGCACGTGACAGAAAACACAGTATCCTCACAGCCAACGCTTATTACAGCTTTGGTGAGGAGTGTGGAAAAACAATATTTATTTCTAACTCTTCACAAAGTTATGGTGACACTTCATATTCGGCCGCCATCTTATTCTTGCTCCACAAAAATATTTTATTTAGCCCTATATTTATTCGCCTGCCAAAGGTAATTTCTCTGCCGTGATTCCAGAATTTTACCCGTGGTTACTTTATAAAGGAGCACAATTTGATGTTGAACTGGATGAGTCACGGATACAATGTTTTTTTTTTATTTTATTTTACCCATTTGTGCTATGGCACCGGAAGCTACAGCGTTCTCTCGAGGTGGAAGCTGGTAACGCAGGGATTAGAGATTGATGTCTGTGTCTCTTTCTCCAGCTCTCTCCCCCACGAAATCTCTCCATACCTCACACGCACACACAAACGCACACCGATGCCAACATGGTTACTTCCCATTCTGGCCCAAGTGAATTGAAAGGAAATATTCTCAGGAACAAGGGGCTGCCTCTAAATTGATGGTTTGGGTAAATTCGAGGTACATTCCCACGATATGGAATGGATGGTCCTATAAAACCAGAAGTTTTTTGCTGAAGAAATATGTACAGAGCAAGATGAAGGAAGGTCAAGGTCGTCAGGTTTTTTTTATTCATTCAAGAGTCTGGGCCAGCATATATTGTCCATCCTAATTGTCCTTGAGAAGTGGAAGGTGTGCAGCCTTCTTGAATTTTTGCTCTTCCTGGGGTGTAAGTACAGGAAGTGTTGATAGGGAGGGAATTCCAGGATTTTGAACACGTGACAGTGAGGGGCCGGCGATATATTTCCAAGTCAGGATGGGGAGTGACTTGGATGGGAACATCCAAGTGTTGGTGTTCCCATCTCTCTGCTGCGACTGACCCTCTAGACAGTAGTGGCCGTGGGTTTGGAATGTGCTGCGGACAGAACCTTGGCCAGTTTCTGTAATTCATCGTGTAGATGGTAAATGCTATGCTGCTACCGTCCGTCACCGTGGAGTGAATGAATGCTTGTGTGTAGGGTGCCAATCACACGGGCTGCGCTGACCTGGAAGCTGACAAACTTCTTGAGTGTTGTCGGATATGTACTCATCCAGGCAAGTGAGGAGTATTCCAACACACTCCTGACTTGTGCCTTACAGATTGTAGACAGGCTCTCACGAGTCTGGAAGTGAGTTACTCCTGGCCGAATGCATAGCCTCTGAACTGCTCCTGGAGCCACAGTATTAATATAGCTAGTCAAGTTAGGTTTATGGACAATGTTAACACGCATTATGTTGCTCGTGGGGATTAAGTGATGGTAATGCCATCGGACATCAAGGGACGATTGTTAGATTCTCTCTTGTTGGAGATGGTCATTGCATGTCACTTGTGTGTTGCGAATGTTACTTACCACTTGTCCATCCAAGCCTGGATATTGCCCAGGTCCTGCTGCATTTGGACATGGTCTGCTTCGGTATCCGAGGAGTTCCAAATGGTGCTGAACGTTGTGCAATCATCAGCGAACATCCCCACTTGTGACCTTATGATGGAAGGAAGATCATTGATTTAGCAACTGATGATGGTTCTGCCGAGGACTCAACGCTGAGGACACTATACTGCAAATAAGAGCCATGGAAAAAAATAGACAAGTCAGATGGGAAGTTAAAATAAATACATGCAAAAAAAATGGGTGACAAGGAGATAGATTAGCAGCAAAACTTTTGCTCTATTTACATAAAAGAAAAGATTGCCAAAAGCAGGAACCTTCCAATGAGGGACTGAAACGTGGTTTCACGCCTGGAGCCAGAGGGCTAATCTTATGTTTATCAAGAATGGAAAATACTGCCAAAGGCAGAGTGAAACAGGAGGTAGTTGCGACATTGGAAGGGATAAAAATTTAGAAAGATGAAGCATTAGAAACCTGGTTGTGCTTAAATGTTGAAACTCTCGAGGATTGGCTCAGGGTCAGGGTATTGAGGAAAGTAGGTGCGGAAATTGCCGAAAACAGTGGCCACAAATTTCCAATCCTGTTTAGCTATCACGGATGGTGTTAGAGGATTGTAGAACTACAAATGTTATATCCTTGTACACAAAATGTGTTCAATGATCATTTAGTCAACCACAGACGCAGCAGTTTTACCTCAGGTAGTGGACGTGCTTTTGGAAACGACATCCAGATACAAAATCCACATGGATAAGTACAGATTCATTAAGGAAGATATGCTTTGATTTGTTAAAAGCAGATTGCGTTCAGTTAACTTTATTGTTTTAGGAAGTATGCTGTCAGTGGAGCATGGACACAAAGTCAGCTGAATGATAGGAAACAAAGAGTCGTGGTGAAGAGATATATAGTGGGATTTTCCAGGCGTCAGTAGTATCATCAATGCTGTTTTTCGTCTACATAGGAGCAAGGCGTCAGTCTTATGGGAACAATTTCAAATTTTGTTGATGACACAATTCTTAGAAGTGTTGTAAAATTCTACAGAAAACAACGATAACTCAACAGAGGACAGTAGCAGGCTGGTGGGACAGATGGTATGAGGTGAAATGTAATGCGAAGAAGAGTGAAGAATAGTGAAAGAAGGGGAACTGGTCAATGCAAATGAGATACAGGCGCCTACGGGCCTGGACAGAACTGAACACTAGCCAGTGAAGTTGGCAGGACATCTCGGGAGAATAGTGAAATTAGTGACCGGTGATTCAGCGAAAAATCAAGTGGATCCACCGTCTGTGTGCTGAACTTTCAATTCTCTCCCAGTATTTGGTAGAGTTGCAAGTAGAGGGAACTGGGACATTTTTCTAGCTAGCTTAAAGTCAGATTTTTGTTGTGTTTATAGCAAATATGGTAACAACTAACCTGCAGGAAAATTAATCCAACTACCGTTGCCACTTAAGCGTTAATCTCAGGGACAGTTGGCTCGCAGCACTGCTTGACAAAACAGAAGATAACACTGTGGAGAGTTCTCATTGCTTTTCGCTAGTTTTTGAGCTGTGCTGAATGTCCTTTATACGAAGTGAAATCGGATTAAATTTAATTCAAAAACTTTATATGGGGAAGGTATTGGTTTCTCAGCCAGTGAATTATTTGTCACTTGCAAGTATCTGAGCTATGATGTACATTTTGCAATAATAGTGTTTCGTTTCATTCGGATGTGGTTTAAAGTAATTAGCCATAAATTATTACCCTATTGTACGACGCTTGTAAATTACATACAAGTGAATTAATTTAATGCCGCCAGCTGAACAGTCGATGCAGAGCTAGTTTATTAAGGATGTGGGGGGTAGACAGAGAGTATACCATTCAGGCACCAAATGAGCAATGGGCGTATGTTCTAGGTGGTCAGAAACAGGGAACAAAGAGAAGCAAAATGAGTTTTGTCCCCAGGTGCAGAACTCACTAACTGCCAGTGCACATGTGCAAAAAATCATTTTATGATCTCAACCTCCAGGCTTTCATATCTGAGGTACCACTCAGTCCAGTAGATATTGAGACAACTGTCTTAACTTTGCTGCTACACAGATTTATGCAACACAGTGTGCGGCATAAAACCTACAAACGAGTTTTGTGATGCAATGTTGTGAATTATATTCCATCATTTTGCTCTAAGCATCACCTCTTCTGGAGCCGCAAACAATTCTTTATCTGCGAGAGCGCTGTATGACAGTGCGAATTGTAAATTCTCAGAATGGTGCAGTTGAGGCAGGAGATCAGCCAGAAAGTTTGTGAATTTTTGAGAAGCCGTGAAATACATAATACACCTGCCCCTATTTCTCGTGTTCTTACCGGCGCTGCTCAGACCAAGCACCAGGACCCTCGAGTGCAAGTAGCGCTAATTCCAGAACTTAGTAGGTCACTTTAGGAATTCAGTTCTGATAATGCTAGATTCGTATAATTACAGGATGGGTTAAGCAGAGAATTTGCCCATCCTGTCTTTGCTGGTTCTCTGACGGAAACATTCACATCGTGTCAATCCCTCGCCGTTTGCTGCGCTTTTTTTTTCTATTTCATGGTTTATACCTGCTTCTAATCTCTTCAGAAAAGAAGGGTGGTCTGATCGAGCTTTCTAACCTGTTTGAATCTTGTGTGAGATTAAATAGGGAGAAACTGCTTCCGCCAGCGGTAAGAATGGGGTTGAATCAGAACATATTGTTGGCACTGATTCACAGCGATAGTGCTTCGGCCAAACAAGGGAAAAGTCACGAAAAACTTCTCACACTTACAGCAGCTCGGAAACTCGAAATAATTCCAAAAAATGATCGAGAACGCCACGATTTCGACAAAAATGCTTTTTGTTCCTTGGAAACATAGTCATCCCTTCTGTTCTCTTTAATAATTCAGCGGACTTTGTTTTTTTTTTACCTGTTATTTCACTGAGAGTGAGCCCTTTGACCCAAAGGGCTGCACTTGGACAAGGATTGGAACCATGGACCCTCAGAATAAATGCCTAATTCTCTACCGACTCGGCTGTCTGGGCTCCATTGAGTGTTTTTTTTATTTTCCCATCGCTGCTTCCACTGCCTAACAAGAGTCATCACAGCGTTTATTTTTCTATTTTGATCTTTGAAAATTCACCCAGTACAGCGCATTTCCCACACACGCAAACCGGCTGCCTCCACTTGGCATCATTTCACAAATCTTCTAACTTGTATCAACTATTCACTCTTAACCAGTGGAGTGTGACGTGTCAATTGTTGTTATACTAGTAGGTGACATTGGACCTTCAGAGCTATGAAGAATCAATTTAATTCAGGGAGATATTAAGTTGCAGAAACTGGAGTGGGAAGCTCCAAAGGCACAGAGATGGATTTCACGTGTGGGTAAACGATTTAATATCGTGTTTGTGGTGGCAAAGTGTACTAACATCCCCTTGAAAGCAAGACAGCTCATTCGGAGTAATGCTTAAATTGTGTGAATTACTAAGCGTAGGGGGTTAAATAGGCCTGCCAACCAGGGACCATAATTGAAACGATCCACCATGTACCCCTCCCCACTCTATCCAGCACAAAGCACAATAACATAGATCACTCAGCATATTCCTTTGCTCTGCTAAACCTGTAATGAATAAAAGTGCTTCTTAAATATACATCTCCAGAGGTACGATTGGTCCTTTCAGGCTTCTTAATATTGGTACGTAAACCCACATGCTTTTTTCAGACAATGTTGCGTTGATGTAAACTTCAGAAGACCCGCCCCCATTTTATTTCTTGCTTGGTTTTACTGGTTTAGTTTTGTCACGTTTCTATCTTTATTCCTTTATGTTACATTTAGACGATTGCTATGCAGCCATTCACAGCCCCATCGGGACATATATATTTTTTTGTTTACCATAACCATTACAAATGTCTATGGATTTTGCATCAATAAACCTTTTCTCTTATTCCCTCCACCCTCGCAGGCATTCACTTTTGTACACCCCGCCCATCCTGCTCTCCACATTAAAATTTGGTATATTGATATATTTCTTCATTTCTGATGAAAAGTCATCGACCTGAACAGTTCGCTCTGTTGTGTCCACAGTTGTTCCCTGAGCAGCTGGGTATTTGCAGGATGTCTTTTTTTTTCATATTCCCAGCAATCACGCTGCATTGCTTTACTGTCTGAAAGGATGGTGGAATCAGATTCAATCTGGTTTAAAAAAAAACTAATTTACAGGGTGATGTGGGAAGCTGGATTGTGTAACAAAATTGATAGCTCTTTCCAAGAACTGCACGGAGCAGATGGACCCACAGACCTCCTTCTGAGCTGTAGGATTTGATGAATCAGGGCTTTAATTTCTGCGTTGACTGGGAGATTAGAAAATAGTTGAAGAACAAATGGTTCCAAGTAATTGTCTGATGTTTTGTACCGAATATGTAACATGTAACAGGATTACAGGCACAACACAGGTCTACAAATTACTACTATAATAACCCTAAACCCCTATTGAATCTGGTTCCCAGTTACACCCCTGTTATTGAAACAGTAAGAACAAGTATGTTTAAAAAGATCCCACCAATTCGACACAATACCTTGGGTAGAAGAATTCAAAGTGGCTTTGTCAAGCTTCACTCCGTGTAGACAGCAGGCTTAATGCATGAATGCTGGAGGTTGTTTTCATTTCCTGTCGACCTTACAATGCCTTCCCTAGCATCAATCTCCCTGATACCTGTTTGTCCTTATTAATGTCAGCCACATTGTTCCCATATGTCTTTGGAAGATCAGCTTTCTCATAATATGTATCAGTTCATGGTGCTAATATTAGCAGGAACCTTTGGGGGGGAAAAAATAACCCAACTGTCTGGTCTACCTTCTCTGGATAGGTATAACATCCTACCATCTCTTTGAAATTTAAACTACCATCATTTATCTAAAACTGCAAATTCTCTCACCTCACATTCTAAGACTTCAGCTATGTTTTTGCATTTAGTATTTCATACCGTTTTTGTTTTGATGTGTGAAAGCCACCAGGCAAGTTGTCTCTAATTCAATAAAATCCCACACACACTCAGACAAATTAACTAAACCCCACCGTTCGCCTGCTTTTACAATAAATCACAATAAATTTATGAGAATTATTGTACTTTCGTAACATCTGGAATTCATTCCCTTACCCTCTGTCCCCCTTTACCTCTCTCTTCTTCTTGCTAACAATCATTTAAATCTTCTTATTTGACCAGAGAATTGGTCATTTTCCTAACTAACCCCTTGTGAACCTTCGTTTTAAATGTTGACCTATAATGCTACATTCGAGCACCTTGGCAAGGGGAGGGGTGGGCGGTTGGGGTGGTGCGGTGTATGTTTTTTTGTGAAATGAAACAGAAAAATAGAAGATTCTGCTGTGTTGTTCAGCTGAGCAGGCTTCAAAATTAAATTGTGTGGATCCGTTAAACTAAGTATATCCCTCCCGTCAGAACTCACTATGTGGAATATTGATGAGGGTCACTGTTCAACCTGGGATTACGAATATTATCTATTGTTGGCTCCCACTTATAGGGGCAGGTACCACAGGTACCACTTTGATCATGCAGGACCTCCACCATCGATTTGTAATTTGGTAATTTCCAAAAGGTGTCCAGAACTGCACACAGTTCTCACATTGTGGCCTAACTAATAACTGATACAGTTCCAGCATAACCTCCCAATTAGTATATTCTACACCTCGGCTAATAAATGAAGGGACTCCACATGACTTCTTAAACACCTTATCGTCCTGTCTTGTAACATTCCAGGATTTGCGGAGATTCATTTCAATATCCATCACTTCCTTTACACCTCCCAATATTCTCTTCATTAATTGTGTGCTCTCTTCGCCTTGTTTGAGCTCTCCAGCTGCATTCAATCGCTCTCCGCCGGGTTGAAATCCATTTGGCACTTTTCTGCCCATTAAACCCGTCAATTGCTAACTTCCTTCTATCAAACTTCCTCACTATCAAACACACAAAATTTTCTCGTTTCCTGAAAACTCCCTGTTGGTTCCCCCTATAAGTGTTTCCAAATAATTTATTTGTACCACGAAAAGCACGGCTAATCATGCATCTGGCTTTTCTTCAAAAGAGAAATCTGATTGGTACAAAGCCATCTCCCCAATACCGTAAACGCTAATATTTTCAGGGCTCACATCGGTGCTCGGACGCTCTTTGAAATGCAAGTTCACCAGTCGCTCTGCCATATAGCCTGATGAACAATTCCCAGTGATGCTTGCAGCGAAACAGTGCAACGGATTTGAAAATATTGCATTATAACTGCGCACCGTTGATCGGTGACACATAACCTCCTGGGCTCAGAAATCAATGTCGCCTCCACCTAATTCCAATCAATCTCGAACGCTTCGTTATGACGACACCCAGACTCGAGTCAAAACAAGAGTGTGCTCTTACCACAATGTTACCCTGCGGCCTGTGAAGGGACGCTGTTGTATGACTGTTAATCAGATAAATACACCAATCAAAACGGCAGTTGGCCTGTTATTTATCGCTTTCCCAACTTGCTCTGATCGCCTCAAGTCACCGATTGATGGCCAGACAAATAAATGCTTCAGTTCCCTGCTCTTGCAACACCCCCCAAATATAGTTCCAAATTTATATTTCAATAGGCATTCGGTATTTTCTCGTTAAGCCGCCGTCGTGAGTTTGCCCGACTCTGAGCAACTTCCTTCTAATTCGGCATGAAATCCACACGCTTCAATTGCAACATCCTTGAGATACACCAACATTTCGATATTGTTTTTACTTCAGTGTTTGAAGTGCTTATACTCTTGGAATTTAACATCCTTCCGAAGGCATTTGTGAACGAGCAACTTCCACTGCCCATGCGCGACATGTCCACATCCCCTGAAATAAATAGAAAAGAGATTGCATACATTTCAGCGTATTGATGACGGGAGTTTTTTCAGCTTAACGTTTGCTTTGGACAAATTATTTTCATCATTGAGAAGAAGGAGAACGGATCTGTTGCTGAACCACTTTTTTGGATCGGATCATTCAGCATGTCTGGGATAAACATCCTAAATAGCCAAGTGGTTATGGTACTGGGTTTGTAACCCCAAGATCCAGAGTTCAAATCTCACAATGGCAAACTATGAAACAATGTAACTTCATCTGAACCAGATGGAAATGGGTTTGTACTCGAAAGAGTTACAGCGCGCTGGTATCCTTAACCTTTAGCTGTGCAAAGACGAGAGTTCCAGCCTGTGCGCGATCAATCATCAAGGAAAAAGCCTCAATCCTCTACTCATTGCAAGTTGAATTTGATAATCAGATACCAGCGTAGTTGAGCCAGGTGGCCGGTGTTTTCCGATTGTTAGAGTGTGTTGCTTAAAAACGCCAAGGTCGCGGGTTCAATTCCCGTACTGAACGATGCCTGTTATCCTGCTTAGCAGTAATTAAGCCCCATACCCGGTTCAGCTGCAATCCCTAAGCTGTCACACGGGAAGGGGCTGTGCATTTTTTGTTTACTTCCATGCTTCTTGCGTCTGGAAACTTTCTGCCTTTAGTTCTGACACATTCGTCCATCCTTTAAAACTTCTGAGCTACAACTTTGTTGGCGTCATTACAACAAGGTTTTGCTACTGCACCACGAAACACTTGCAAACGAAGCACTGCTCAGCAGCTCTGGGGCAAACATATCCTTACAGCTCCCTGGTAAGCGACTGGGCAAATATGAGTGTTCCAGCCTGCGCGCAGTCAGTCAGGTAAGGGAGGATGCTGAATTCTCTACTCACTGCTATGCTGAATTTGGAAACCTTTTGACCCAACCAGGGAATGTGTAGTTGGCGACCTGTTAGCTGCTGGATAAAAGCAAAATAATGCAGTTGTTGGAAACCTGAAGCAAAAACAAAAAAGGCTGGAAAATACTTCTTCAGTGTCATCTGGACTCGAAACGTTAATTCTGTCTTTCCCTCCACAGTTGCTCTCAGACCCGTTGAGTTTTTCCAGCATTCTCTGTTTTGACCAGTTAGCTCGGATGGTAAGCTGGGTGATGCTCATGTTGTTAAGAGCTTGTGGGCTCGATCCGCCTTGACCAACGAGGCATGGAAGATGTATGGCAAACATGAATCTTTCTTCAGTTCAGTTGCAGTCCTTCTACTATTGCGTTGTTAGAGGTTCAGTTGTAAATCCTATACTGTTACAATAGAAGAGGATTTCGAATCGGACTGTGTTCTCCTGCGGCATCGCAGGTTGAGCCTTTTTTTCTTCTTCCACACTTATCGCCTTCGGCAAATTTCTGCTTCTTGTTCTGACAAATCCGCCCTTCTTTTAACACTTCTGTGCAACAAATCTGTCAGCATCATGACCACAAATATTTTCTCCTGCACAGCGGAACACTTACAAATGAGCAGTGACATCGCTGTCAACTGTGCCCATGGCTGCCGTTCGGCGCAATGTTGCAGGCAAATTCATTCGAGCCAACTTACAAGCGTCAGCACAAACAATCATACTAGCCGACCATAAAGTTATTGAATTCAACCTAATAACATTCCGCTGCATGAAAAAAATATCTCGCTTCCCAACGATTTCACGCAAAAGTGCATCCGTCAACAAAGCCTATCTATTATCATATTTCTTAACAGTCAGTCAGCTGCTGGCGAGGACAAAAATCATGTGCTGCGTCGAGATGTCTTTCAAAAAAAGCAGCACGGTGTACTCCAATTTGTTGTTAATTATTTTCAAACACGCCGGGAACGTAGTAAAATACTGAACCGCGCAACGTCTACTTCATTGCTGAGTTACTTGTAAGCGAATGATAAACTAGGTCGCTGAGAAGCCAATGTTTTCCCGTCTAACTTTACGTAATTCCAATCTCTCTGACATTCTATTCACTAAGACACTCAGCAGAGGGTAAACTGAAGGCAAAATAACTGTGAGCTCTCCCCACTGTGAAGCAGCTTTGCTGTATGACTGTTACTGGGATAGATTTATACATCACAAAGGCAGTCGGCCGATTAGTTGTTCTCTCATGTACTGGTTCCGCAACTTGCTCTAATCGCCTAAAGCCGCTTACTGAGAGCCAGGTGGAAATATATTTCAGTTTCCTGCACTTGCAACTTCCCCGACTTTTACTACCAAATTTAAAATTCAACAGGCACTCGCTCATTTCTCGCTTAAGACCTCGTCATAATTTGTAAACACTGTGACCGTCTTACTTCTCAGTCGCTACGTTCAGCAAAGTCTTTACACATTCATTCCTCTCCAACACTGTAATTGTTATGGCAGTACCAAACTTTAAATTGAGCATGCACTCCGTCATTTCGCGCTGAAACACCCGTCATAAGTTGGCACTGAAGTGTCCGCCTTGCTTCTCATTCACAATTTAGCTCCATTTCCAACCTTAACTCGTCACTGTCAACGTCAGCGATATATGGCCAGATTTCAAAGCAAAATATGTCACTGTGAAAACTGCTGCAGTGACCATAACAGCGGTCTCTGTGCTGATCTATTTGGAGAATTTGCCTTTTTTTTTGCCTAGGAACACAAATGTTCATTTATCAGCAACGGAACAACGTCAAAAATGGGTGATCAACAAACTGATCATTCACAATGTTCACTGGGGTCACCGCCCTGGCGCGGATTTTCGTCCATCGTCTTCCAGGGTAGCTGACTTTCGGATATATTTTAACTCCATTTCTCAATTTACTTTTTATATTATTATTTAATTGTTTGACAATCAGACGTATTTTAACAGCTACAAGAGACAGCACGGTACTCCGGGCACACAACAGCAAGAATCAGAATGACCCACTGGTGGGAAACCGAATAAAACCCTTTATTTGCCTGTTCACCCTATCAGGCAGTTTTATGATATTGTGGTTGACAGCTGCTGTCTGTTCTGCAACTATTAGCTTAGCCGTTAATTACTGACCCGATTTTACACCCCTGGCATACATCGCCTCTGAAATTGGTTGTACGTTGAATTATTTGAGTTCCTGTCCAAAACCCTGCGTTTATGCAGTTACACAAGCTGTTACCATCCTTTCACGCAGATAAACCCCCTCCATATGAACGAAAGCAAACCGTGTTAATGCCCATGAGCTGAAAGTCCCAAACATTCCAGGTTCTTTGTTAAAATACCTTTCAACTAGTTTCCTGAACACCTGTTTGTGCAGTTTGTCCCGTTTCTAGCAAATCCACATTATCTAATTGATCTGCGTAAATCATTTGGGTTTCCAAACTTCGAAACAATGGGCTTAATTTAATGCCTTTTCAAGTCAGTGAGCTGATGGGAGAAGATAATCATTTCAATCATGGAGGCAGAGCAGTGTTTGAACATTCACTCCGACCCGCATACACAACACTTTAACCACTCGCTCACCACAGCTGGACAAATGTAGCCTTGTCGGTACAAAATGTCAGGCAAAAGGTAATGCACAAAACATCAGACAATTGACTGGAAACCTTCACCTGATGAGCCCTTTTCTACTCTCCTAGCCCATGTCGAAATGAAACTCGTGACTCGCGGAATCGTATCATTCAGAAGGAAGCCTGTTGGCCCATCGAGTCTGTCCATGCTCTTTGATAGATCTGTTAATAATGTTCCACAATCCAGCTTTTTCCCATTACCCTGTAAATTAGTTCCATTGAAATCCCGTTTCAATCTGATTTCACCATCCTTTCAGGCAGAAAAACAAAGTAACGTGAAAGCTGGAAATATGAAAAAAAAACAGAACTGCCAAAGAAAGAAATGCAACAAAAGTTTGCGATGCCTCTTTGTGGACAGTGAAGGCGGCTGTGGGAAGCATGTTAAACGAAGCTCAGGTACCTCCGGGGGTAGAGCATCAGTCTTTGATCCTGAGGATCCAGGTTTCCATCGCTGTTTGGGCGTTGCCTTTTTGGCTCAAGGTGTTCGCTCCCAGCAAAACGGCAACAAAACGACTCATGGATTTTAAATTCTTGATGGAGAACTGGAGAAACGGAGAACGCTTTGATTTGCAGAAAAATACCCACCATCTCGTAATTGTGGTAGCTTCGATCGATTTTTAGAATTGTTTTCAGATTTCCAGCTACTCTAAGTGTGAAAAGGGCTTCCTAATTTTACCCTTGGTTGGCACGATCGCTATGGATCAGAAGCAAAAACTTGTCAGGATTCAACCCCGTTCTTACTGGCGGGAGAAAGAGTTTTTCCATGTTGAACCTAACAAATCACTTCAGCAGGTTTGAAAACTTCATTCTTCTATAATCAAGGAAATGGAAAAGTTTGGAAGCCCTGAAAAGTGTCGGGGTGGGGGGCGGTGTTATGCAGGGATCAGGAACAAGGTGAAGGTTTGACACTGGGTGAAGTTCTCCTTCTTAAAGCCAGCACAGACAGGATTGGCCAAATGGCCTTTATTGTTCCCATTCCATGATTATGTTTTCTCTGTCAGTGTGTAGGCAATAAGGTTGATGTCACTATGAGATTCTTTCAACTGAGACTTGGAAATTACCCCAGGTTAGGGTTGCTGTGCGGTTTGGAATACATCGACAGATTTTACTATTTTTCGTTCTTGGGTGAGAGAATTGCTGGTAAAGCCATCAATTATTTGTGGAGCCTTCTTCTCCACTGTACGTGCAAGTTCTGCACAACTTAAATCTAATCTTTTGATTGTGGGACTATATTGAAAGAGATTGTCTGTGAGGACAGGAGACAATAGACACAAAAATCAAGTGTTGTAATGGGAATGAGATGAACAGGTTTAGGAGAAGGCACTATTTGAGTCTCAGTTGCTGTATCCTGTCTGGCTCTGGGCGCTGCTCTTTAGGACCGAATTGATGTTGCAAAGATCTTGGAAATAGGGCAGGAAAGATTCACGAGAGCACTCCTGGAATTTGGAACTTCAGTTGTGATGGTAGATTAGAGAAGTTAGGACTGTTTTCTTGGGAGAAAAGAAGGTTGAGAGGAGGTTTGATAGAAAGATTGGAAATCACGAGGTGCCAGGTCAGAAGAGACCAGGAGAACATGTTCCCGTCCGTGAAAGGTTCAAGACTGAGAGGGTAGAGATTTTAAGTAGTTCGTTAAAAACAAAGCAAAAGTGACACGTGGACAAAACTTTATTTTTCTTGCAAAAAGTGGTTAAGGCCTGGAATGCACGGGCTGAGATTGTGCTGGAGGTAGGTTCAAAGGAAGCATTAACAAGGGAGTTACACTGTTATCTGGCTTTAAATCCTTGCCGTGGCCCTGGGTCCTTGGTTCCAAGTCATAGGAAATAACTTTCAAAAAGAATTATCAAATTCCTCCTGCAATCATGAGTATGAGTTTCGGTAAAGGGGCTGTCAGTCGCTAAAATATAGGGACTGAGCTGTGCTTTTGTGTCTATCTTTGGAGGGAGTTCAAGAAGCAAGCAAAGTTCCAGAGTGTGAAAACTGAAACTTTGGCGAGGAGAACAAGCGAGGAATGCGAATGGCGTTCACCATCTTTCAAATTTTATTCCATGAAGGATGCAAAGGGAATATCATCCCGGTGCCAAGGAGCTGATGATTAGTGCAGTGACCGGAAAATAAAACCGGAATTAGCAGAATTCTGGTGTTTACTGAGGAAGAGGAAACGGGGTAAGCTAGGAAAGTAAAGATGGTGGATTCTGAATATCTGCCGTCAAAAAGCAAAGGAAATGACGGAAAAAAGTAAATTTTAAAAATGAACCAAATGGCGGCAGAGATTAAAATCTAATTTACTCTGTCATGTTACGGTCAGCGTTTACAAGATGCACGTTTATTGTCAGATAATTAATGAATTCTGCGTGTTCTCATTACCAAATCGAGCATAGCCCGGTTACTCTCGGTTTTAAAGTATCTTTTTTTCAGCGAACTGTCCTCGATTCAAACTACCAAACCATTAATTTCACAGAAATTCCGATACAGCCCAATTGAGGTGAAAGAGCCAGTTTATGTGTTAACGCACAGAAGCGTCGCCTCACTGTGAGTGTTAAGGGCCCTTCTTTTCATGGTGCTATCATATCCCGGGACTCTCTGAAAACAACGCAGATTCTTGACTCTGTTGATATACAATCTTTATCTGCATCTGTCTCCCACATACCAACCAATTTCAAGCTCTGTTTCTAATTTTGCGTGCTTTCTCTCGACAAATACCAGATCATTCGCCTCATCGGAGAATTGAACCCCGGTCCCCGGCGTAATAAATGCAGATATTAACCAATATACTAACGAGTAAACTGAACTGACCGCTGGATACAGGCTTAGATCTTCCATGCGTCTGACATGCGTACACAAACTCCTTTACAGCGCTGCAAAGCAATAATCATTGCGCTGTTGCAGAGGAGATTCTTTCTGACTGACCTAAAGGAGCATAATTATCGTCCTGTGTAAAAAATAATCTATTATATATAAAGCCACAAAATGCACTGTGTGCACCTATACTGCGGAGGTAATGATAGAGAGTTGGAAACAGACAGAGAGAGAAAGAGCTACTGATGCCAGAGGACTGGAGGATTGATTATGTTATATCCGTCTTGAAGATTGTAGCGGTTGGAAATATTCTGATTTGAATTTCTCTCGCATGTGTTTCCGGAACAAAATCTCACCGAAAAGGATCAAAATAATCTCCGGACTTGGCGTTTCTTATTTGAGAGGCTTAAAATTAACAATAATAAAAACATAAAATACTCGAAAATCTCAGCAGGTCTGGCAGCTTCTTTGGAGAGAGTAACCAAGTTAACGTTTCGAGTCGGCATGACTTCCTCAAATTGCAATAGGCGGGAATGGGACAAGAATCAGCTGCGCGGAAGACAGATTATATTCCCCACTGCACCACCAACGCTGATTACAGGCCCTTCATTGGCGGGGAAAATGCCAAGACTCTTACCAAGAGCGTTATCATTAAGAATAAATGGCCGGTTGCTATGCAGACAGTCACAATGTCAACTGGACACATCCTTTGTTTTTCTTTTATCAGAACCGTTACAATTCAGCCTTTGTACCATGGCACAGTTTCTCTCCTCCACCCCAACAACCCACCGCCCCACAAAAAACCCTCAATCACCTCCTTTGTTAACCGCCCCCCACTCTCCACTGGTTAAACTTTATATCCTTCAACATTTATTTTGTTCTGATGAAAATCCATCGACCTGAGCAGGTCACTGTGTTTGTCTACACTGATGCTTTATGTTCTATGACCTCCTAAACATTTTGAGTCCTTTTGTTTTTGTTTCTGTTTCTTTTTTCACTTTTCCAGTGACTACACTGTTTTCCTTTTCCATTTGAAAGATTTGCGAAAAAGTTGCGAATATTTATATTCCTCGTTCTTGCTCCTTGCTAATCTTCCAGTTTTCTTCCTCCATAGATCTGTTTGTCTCGTGAACTCCCTCCTAACGCTCCTCAATTCCGGACACTAAACCACAGCTCAGTCCCTACGCTGAAGCCACTGATTGCCCCAGTAATGACGTCCCCCTTCCTGATTTGTGCAGTGATTTGACACAAGCGTTCCAGATGCTAAGGGAAACAGATCAGTCAGTCGAAGAGCCTATTTCTATTGGCTGGGAATCTCGGATTGAAAACAATAAAACCAGAGATTCCAGCATGGAAATTAGGAAACTATTTTACCCATAAAGCGACCTAGAACTACAGGGTCACATTCTGTGAACAGAATCTAATGTTTGATTGATTGTTATGTTTTCAATCTGAGATTGATTGAGTTTTGTTAAAGGAGGGTATTAAGGAAAATGAGGCAAAGGCGAGCAGATGGAGTTAGTCACCAAATAGACACATCATTGAACATATTCTAGGGGCTAACTAGTCTCAGCATCAGTAAACTTCGGCGGAAACAACTAACCTACAGCTTTCTGGACTGAACACTGAGTTCAAGAAAGGTATATCATAATATCAGCCTCCATGTTAGTTCTTGCGCCTATCTTTATTTGCCTGGTTTGGTTTTGCCATGGTTCTTTCTTTCTACATCATGTTATATTTAGGCAGTTGCTATGTTGCCACTCAAAACTTCATCTGGACACATTTTTTATTCTTAACTGTACCCACATGAATAAAGAAATGTTACAGCACAGCAGAAGGTCATTCGGTCCATCCTGTCTGCAGCAGATCTCCAACTGAGACATTCCCTGGCTTCTTCCCCTAGCCCTGCATAGTTTCACTTTGGAGATATCAGGCTAATACACGTTATAATGTTTCAATTGAAACTGCCAGACCCAATCTCAGACAGTGCATCCCATACCGGAACCACATACAGTGAAAAAAAAATCTCTCATGTCATTTTAGCTTCTTTTATGAACTAGATTCAACCTGTGCCCTCTCGATCTCGATCCTTTCATGGATGGGAATATGTTCTCGCTAAGTACACTGCCCAAACTCCTCATTATTTTCAATACCTCTATCAAATCAGCTCCCAACCTTCTCTTCTCCAAGGAAAAGAGTGCTAACTTCTCCAATCTATCTGCATAACTGAAGTTCCACATCCCAAAATCAATTCTTGTGGACGTTCTCCACCCTATTTCCAACATCCGTCACATCTTCGAATTCTTCCCCAAGTGCAGTAACCCAGAACCAGACGGAATACACCAGCTGGTTCTGAAATTGTGCCTAACAAAATCTCATTTGCCTTACATCCATTACAACACTCTTTGTGCCATGAAAAATGTTGTCTCCTGCCTCACAGGCAATCACTTTCGAAACGACCACACCACCAATGAATGAGGTCTCAGCTCTGCAGTCCTGCCACATTGAGGCATGTATGGTGGTGGACAATTTAACATCTAACTGGAAGCTACATGAATAATTGTTGGCCTGTTCACACATCATTCTAAATGCTTCCTCCAAACTTGCACCTGCCTTGCTTTGTTTGAGTCCATCAGCAGTCGGTGCTGCACTTGGAACCTTTAGACTTCGTTGACCACCGAAGATCATTTCACACTTATGTCCATCCTTGAGAATCACTTTGATGCTATTAATTTAGGGCTTGTCTTGCAGGTCTTGCTGCAATGTGTCTATGTGATTAACAAGTGAACAATTCTGCCGACTATTTCTGCATTCGAAAACTCATATGATGGACCACTTTCACCAACTGCTGATAAAGTTGTCCATGGCTTCGGTCTGTTGTGGAAATGACATGACTTGGCGATGATGAATTCTGAAGTTAAACGTGATTCTGAAACGGTCTTCCAATATAACCCATAACTCTTCTAATGTTAATCCTGACACGTTCAGCCTGCGTAGACCTTCGTCCACAAATGTAGAAGAATTTAAATGGCTTGCTTGTCTGGCTGAGGCACAGAAGAAGTAAGGAACAATCGCTCTGTTTAAACTTTTTGAATTCAGGTGGTAGTTCAGCTGCATCCGAATTCAACCTGGGGAATTTTGTGGACATCTTGACAAAGTCCATTTGACCTTCCTTTTACTGTGGTACCTGGAATGACTGTGACTGTGGCTGCTTTTGCTGTCTTTTCCAAAGTTGTGCCAATATAGTCGCATCCTTCCCTGGCCTGTTTTTTTCTTTTTTGCACTTGTCTTTATTTTTTTTCTTTCTTTGACTCTACCTAGCTCTATGTCAATCCGGTCCACGCCCTGGTCAGTCGCCTGTCTTGACTGACATAATCTGGTGCTGGTTCTCTTAACACCCTCTCCCACTCACTGTACTGACAGGCCATGCATTGCAATCTAACCATGCGGGATCTGTCTGCTTCCCTGCGCTTCATTTGAACTCTGTCTCTGTCTTACGAGCTTTTCTGGACAGGCAGCGCGTTGCTTTCTCAATGCTCTCCGAGCTTCGAATCTCTTTAGGACTGATCAAAACTTCAAGAGTCGCCTCATGCCATGTAGCACAACTTGACTCTGTTCACCAATCGTATCTGTAGTTAATCTTAATGCCAGGCTGTCTGAGCACCGCATAACACCATTTTCTGTTGCTATACTGATGGAGGCGCCAACAACCATTCAAAAAAAGGGTAACTGCTTTGAGATACTTTGCCCCACTCAAGTACATATCGTTCACTATGGTGGCCTGGTGGTGAGCCTAGCTGCTTTTCAAGCAGTAGAAATGCAACAATCTCAGTTTGTTCATTTTACATTTCTGAGTTCAGGAGCTCCAAGCAGGAGTTGATTCTGATGAGATGAGATGTTGTTCTGAAAACTCACACTGCTCTAATTCAAGTGAAGTGATTTCCAAAGTCCACTTTTATAAGGGAGGAACATAGTCATGGAGGGATTTGAACACACACACAACACACACACAACACAAACACACACACAACACACACACACACAAAACACACACAAACAACACACACACAGACTACACACACACAGACACAACACAGACAACACACTCACACACACACAACACACACACACATAACACGCACACACACAGAACACACACACACAGAACACACACACAGCACGCACACACAACACACAACACACACACACAACACACACAGACATAACACACACACACGCATAACACACACACACACATACAGACACATAACACACACACACAAGACACACACACACACAAGACACACACACAACTCACACAAAAACACAACACACGCTCACACAAACACAACTACACACACACACAACACACTCACATAAAACACAGTCAACACACACACACACACACAACACACACACACACAACACACACACACACAACACACACACACAACAGACACACACACAACACACACACACAACACACACAACACACAGAACACACAGAACACACACAACACACACAAACACACGCACAACACACACACACACACCGCACACAAACACACACACACAGACGACACACACACACACACACAACACACACAACACACACACACAAACAACACACACAAGCACGCACAAAACACACAAACAAACTCACATAACACACACACAACACACATGCACACACACACACACACACACAGCAAACACGCACAACACACAACACACACAACACACACACTCACATAACACACACACACTCACATAACACACACACACATACACACACATAACACACACAAACACAAATACACACACACAC